>OZ030006.1:40219908-40647408 GCA_964023405.1 Apodemus agrarius | reverse complement strand
GGAGGATAATTTTATAGAATGCTAGTTGTATTCTTGGCATGATCCAGTATCACCCATTTATTTTTAGAAAAATTGCATAGATTTGTTTATTCCATACTTTATGAGAGCTCATATCTACAAACCCCAACCAACGTCTGAAATCATTATTCTTTATACTCTGCAGAAAATACATAAAAATAGTACATGATGATAACTTCTATGGTTTAAACCAGCTTTTCAGTTATTGCTCCATTTGCTTCATTAATAATTGCTTGTTTGAAATTCTTTTTATGTTGTGTATCCATTTTCATTTTACAGGGATTTTTTTTTAATTTTGCTTGGCAACATTTTAATATTTATATTGGCCTTCTGTTGTGTACATATTTCCAAACTTATTAAATTTCTCTATGGTAATTTTCCATTTCCAAAGATGGTATTTGAGGTTTTAGCACGGTTTGGTATAATAAAAGCACCCCTTAAGTAATTTCTGTGTGTCACATTCTGTGCTAAAGATTTAAGTACAAAAAAGACAAAATTTTCACTGTAATCCCATTTCAGAACTTTTATTGTGCCTATGGAGAAGTAAAAACCAAAGAAAGGAGGTAACAAAAGGAGATGCATTTAGAATTCAGAAGCCAGTGTCAGTTGGGGGAAGCTAGAACCAAGGGAGAGTTTCCCCCAGAGCTGGAGACACAGACAGAAGAGTGGCAGGAAGTCAGAACCACTTCCCCTTATGTACAGAGTGGGTGAGAGTAAGGATCTTGGGAAATAGAGCTTGGCTTCTCTCTCCTAGACCAGTGTTCTTCCCAGTGCTCTAGGATTGAACCCACACAGAAACTAGCAGACATTAAACCTTTAAAAAGCACTGCAGAACAGAAAGGCAAGGAGAAAATGTTCAAGTAAATCATGTCTGTGTAAGTCTGGGTGGGGGTATCAGTACACACATACTATAATTTATGTAGTCATGCATACATCACATTTGAACAACATTAGCTAGACATTGGTAGTTCATCTTTAAACATTGGCATATTAAAATTATTTTCATTTTGATGATTTAATATATTCTTGGCCATGTTGCCTTCTTTTAAGAGAGAGAGAGAGAGAGAGAGAGAGAGAGAGAGAGAGAGAGAGAGAGAGAGAGAGAGAGAGAGAGAGTGTGTTTGTGGAGAGAGAGACAGACAGACAGACAGACAGAGACAGGGAGGGGGGAGAGATGAAATGAAAGCCTCAGATATTATTCTAAGAAACTCCTCCATCTGTTTCTTTAGTAGAAAGTGGTGCTAATTGTTTTGGAAATCAAATTCATCATTTGGCTAGCTTAAGGCCCACCAGTTTCCAACATCCTCCTATCTTTACCTCCCCAGTAAAGGGATGACAAACATATTCAGCATTTTGTGCAGGTTCTGAAGAGCAGACTTGGGCCCTCATTAATGTGAGGCCATTTATCCCTGGAGCTAGCTTCCCAGCCCCATATTTATTATTCTAATGGCATTTTTTTATCCATGTTTTCCAATGTCCTAACAAATTTATACATACATTTATATGACTTTCTGAAGAATAAGATGCAATTTAAGAAAACAAACAGATTTTTTATGTAATACTATTCATAAAAGCTAAGTCACCCTTCCTATGTAAATATGGTAGAGATGTAATCTAATTTTACAACTCATGTTCTAATATACTTACAAAGTGTTTCTGAATTTACTAAGAAAAAAGTTGAAAGATAAATAAAATGATTACTTAAATTTCAGTGTATTTGTGGTGGTTTAAGAAAGACTAGCTGTAGCAGGCTCAAACCCAGGGAGCTGAACTGTTTGAAAGGATTACGAGGATAAGAAACTGTTGAGTAAGTATGGGCTTGTCGTGAGGTGGGTCACTGAAGGCAAGCCATGCCCAGCCTCCCTCTTGACATGTGGATCAGTTTATATCTCTCAACTACTGCTCCAGAGCCAGGCAAGGAGTCATGCTCCCCTCTACCATGGTGACATGACGAAGAGAGTATTTAAGACATTATGACAACAAGAAAATGGTGTAAAAATATTTTATTGTGGTTTTTCTAGCACTTATCATTACCATGCAATTGTGTTGATCAATTTTAGTTGCTGTGATAAATGTCTGATCAAATCAATTCAGGGAAGGAAAGCTTTACTTTTGTTCACAGTCTCCATCCATTGTTATTGAGCAGGAATACAGGGGACAAGCATCTGCCATATAAATCAGTCCCATTCACATCGACTGCCTCTCTATGTCTTAGCAGCTAAGGGCTTCCATGATCAGATATTTCTAACAAAAGATTTTGCTCCTGCAAATATCCAGAGTGCTTCTCTTTAGAACAACCTGAACATGTGCCTTATGTATATAGCTTTACATCTCTGTCTATACAGTCCAGACTATTCATCTGTAGACAAGCTTGACTGGGTTAGCTCTAAGTGATATATTCCCTCTATAGAATTGATCTTAAACTGATGAGGGTATGAATAGAATTCAGAGATCCTGGTTGAAGGTACTGAAAAAGTAAATAATACATAACTACTGTAACATTGTCTCTGCAAATGTGCCATCCTTAATTTTGATAAGATGAACATGATTATCTATTTTTGGAGGTTATTTTTCTTAAGAATAGTGCTTTGCTGTACTTGAAACCCAATCTTTAAAACATAAATTTCAACTATTTTTTAATTTTTAAGCTTTATTTTATCTTTTCTTTTTTCATTTAGATATTTGCTTTATTTACATTTCAAATGGTATCCCCTTTCAGCATCACCACTCGGAAAACCCCCTCTCCCATCCCCCCACCGCTGCTCACACCTCTGCCAATTTCCTGACTTGCCCCTATTCTGGGGAAAAGAGCCTTCAGAGGACCAATGGCCTCTCCTCTCATTGATATCGAAAATGGTCATCTTTTCTACATATATAGCTGGAGATGTGAGTCCCTCCAGGTGTACTATTTGGTTGGTGGTTTAATCCCTGGGAGCTCTAGGGATATTGGTTGGTACATATTGTTCCTCCTGCAGGGCTGCTAACCTATTCACCTCTTTAGATCCTTTCTCTAGCTGCCCATTTGGGGACCCTATGCTCATTCTATTGGTTGGCTGTGAGCCATAGGTGTTTTGATCCACTTTCCAATAAGGATCAAAGTATCCACACTTTGGTCTTCCTTCTTCTTGAGCTTCATGTGGTCTGTGAGTTGTATCTTGGGTATTTCGAGCTTTGGGGCTAATATACACTTATCAGTGAGTACATATGGTGTGTTCTTTTGTGATTGGGTTACATCACTCAGGATACTTTCTAGCTCCATACATTTGCTTAAGAATTTCATGACTTCATTCTTTTTAATAGCTGAGTATTACTCCATTGTGTGAATGTACCACATTTTCTGTATCCATTCCTCTGCTCAGAAATATCTGGGTTCATTGAAGCTTCTGATTATTATAAATGATGCTGCTTTGAATATAGTGGAGTATGTGTTCTAATTAAATGTTAGAGCATCTTCTGGGTATATGCCCAGGAGTGGTGTAGCTGGGTGCTCAGGTAGTGCTATGTCCAATTTTCTGAGGAACCACCAAAATGATTTCCAGAGTGGTCTTACCAGCTTGCAATCCCACCAGCAATGGAGGAATATTCCTCCTTCTCTATATCCTCTCCAGGATTTGATCTTGGCCATTCTGACTGGTGTGAGGTGCAATCTCAGGGTTATTTTAATTTGCATTTCCCTGATGATTAAGGATGTTGAACATTTCTTTAGGTGTTTCTCAGCCATCTCATATTCCTTAGTTGAGAATTTTTTGTTAGCTCTGTACCCCATTTTTAATAGGGTTTTTTTTTTTTGGTTCTCTGGAGTGCATTGAACTTCTTTGAGTCCTTTGTATATATTAGATATTAGCTCTCTATCAGATGTAGGATTGGAGAAGATCTTTTCCCAGTCTTTTAGTTGCCATTTTGTCCTATTGACAATGTTCTTTGCCTTACAGAAGCTTTGCAATTTTATGAGGTACAATTTGTCAATTCTTTTTTGTTTGTTTGTTTTGTTTTTTCAAGATAGGGTTTTTCTGTGTAGCCATGGCTGTCCTGGAACTCACTCTGTAGACCAGGCTAGCCTTGAACTCAGAAATCTGCCTGCCTCTGCCTCCCAAGTACTGGAATTAAAGGTATGTGCCAGCACCTCCCAGCTCTATTTGTCAATTCTTGACCTTAGAGCATAAACTATTGGTGTTCTATTCAGGAAATTTTCCCCTGTGCCAATGTGCTCCAAGGTTCTTCTCCACTTTCTTTTCTATTAGGTTCAGTATATCTGGTTTTATGTGGAAGTCCTTGATCCATTGGACTTGAGCTTTGTACAAGGAGATAAAAATGAATCAATTTGAATCCTTCTACATGTTGACAGGCAGTTGACCCAGCACCATTCTTTTTAAATTGCTGCCTTTTTTCCACTAGATGGTTTTGGCTCCTTTGTAAAAGATCAATTGACCATAAGTGTGAGGATTCATTTCTGGGACTTCAATTCTAATCCATTGATCTACCTACCTATCACTGTACCAATACCATGCAATTTTTAACACGATTGCTCTGTAGTACTGCTTGAGGTCAGTGATGGTTCCAGCAGAAGTTCTTTTATTGTTGAGAATAGTTTTATCTATCCTAGATATTTGTTATTTCAGATAAATTTGGAAATTGCTCTTCCCAACTCTATGCAGAATTGAATTGGAATTTTGATGGGGGATTGCATTGAATCTGTATACTCCTTTTGGCAAGATGGCCATTTTTACTATATTAGTCCTGACAATCCATGAGTATGGGGGATCTTTCCATCTTCTGAGATCTTTTTCAATTTCTTTCTTTAGAGATTTGACATTCTTGTCATACAGATCTTTCACTTGCTTGGTTAGGGTCAAACTGAGGTAATTTATTTCTAGGTATTGTGAAGGGTGTCATTTCCCTAATTTCCTTTGAGTATAGGAAGGCTACAGATTTGTTTGAGTTAATTTTATATCCATCCACTTTGCTGAAGTTGTTTATCAAGTTTAGGACTTCTCTGGTTGAATTTTTGGCATCACTTAAGTATACTATCATATTATCTGCAAATAGTGATACTTTGATTTCTTCCTTACCTATTTGAATCCCTTTGTCCTCCTTTTGTTGTCTAATTGCTCTGACTAGCAAGAAGTGACCTTCTGTGTCTCTTTTGATGACTTTGGGTTGAAAGTCAATTTTATCTGATATTAGAATGGCTATTCCAGCTCACTTCCTGCGACCGTTTGCTTGCAAGATTGTCCTCCAGCCTTTTACTCTAAGGTAGTGTTTGTCTTTAACTCTGAGGTGTGTTTCCTGTATGCAGCAAAATGTAGGGTTCTGTTTCTGTATCAGGTCTGTTAGTCTATGTCTTTTTATTGGGGAATTGAGTCCATTGATGTTAAGAGATATTAAGGAATAGTGATTATTTGTTCCTGTCATTTTTGATGATATTTTTGTTTTTGAGTAGTTATCTTCCTTTGAGTTTGATGGAAGTAGGTTACTATCTTGCTTTTTCTTGGGTGTAGTTTCCCTCCTTGTCTTGGAGATTTCCTCCTATTATCCTTTGTAGAGTTGGGTTAGTGGAAAGATATTGTGTAAATTTGGTCCTGTCATGGAATATTTTGATTTCTCCATCTATGTTGATTGAGAGTTTTGCTGGATATAGTAATCTTGGCTGGCATTTGTGTTCTCTTAGGGTCTGCATGAGATCCGCCCAGGATCTTCTAGCTTTCATGGTTTCTGGAGAGAAGTCTGGTGTGATTCTGATAGGTCTTCCTTTATATGTTACTTGGTCTTTTTCTCTTACTGCCTTTAATATTCTTTCGTTGTTTATTACATTTGGTGTTCTGATTATTATGTGACGGGAGGTATTTCTGTTCTGGTCCAGTCTGTTTGGAGTTCTATAGGCTTCTTGTATATTCATGGGCATCTCTCTCTTTAAGTTAGGGAAGTTTTCTTCCATAATTTTGTTAAAGATATTTGCTGGCCCTTTATGTTGTAGATCTTCACTCTCATCTATCCCTATAATCCTTAGGTTTGGTCTTCTCATTGTGTCTTGGATTTCCTGGATGTTTTGGGTTACAGCCTTTTGGATTTTGTGTTTTCTTTGACTGTGGAGTCAATGGTTACTATGTTATCTTCGGCATCTGAGATTCTTATCTCTATCTCTTGTATTCTGTTGTTGATGTTTGCATCTACGACCCCTGATTTCTTCCCAAGGTTTTCTATCTCCAAAGTTGCCTCCTTTTGTGATTTCTTAGTTGTTTCTACCTCTGTGTTCAGATCTTGGATGGTTTTGCTCAGTTCCTTCATTTGTTTGTTTGTATTTTCTTGTAATTCTTTAAGAGATTTTTGTGTTTCCTCTTTCATGACTTCTGCCTGTTGTTTCAAGTTCTCCTGCATTTCTTCAACAGATTTTCTTATTTCCTCTTTATTGGTTTCTCTCTGTTGGCCCATATTCTCCTGGAGTTCTTTAAGTGATTTTTGTGTTTGCATTGTAAGAGCTTCTACCCTATTGATGTTCCCCTGCATTTCTTGAAGAGATTTGTTTATGTCCTTTTTGTGTTCCTCCAGCAGCCTCATGACCAGTGCTTTTATATCCAACTCTTGTTTTTCTGGTGTGCTGGGATATCCAGGACTTGCTATGGTTGACGAATTGGGTTCCGATACTGCCATATTGCCTTGATTTTTGTTTGCAACGTTCCTACATTTGCCTTTTGCCATCTGTTTATCTCTGGAGTTAGTTGGTCTTGTTCTTAGTGGTTGGTGTTTGAGGCTCCTGTGAGCCTGGTGTTTGGCACTGCTGTAGTAGGGGGCGTCCGAGCTCCCCAGGTAGAGACCGGGAGGTTTCAGTTACTGGGCTCTCAGTTACCTCCTCAGCTCTGCTGTCCTGGATCTAAGTCTTCCCGAGGCTTGCTGCAATTGGCCTCCCGCAGACTCCTCCTGGCCTGCCTAGTTGCTAGCTCTTAAGAATCAGATTTTTTTTCCTCCACCGATCTGGGCTAGTCTGTTAGATCTTTATGGTGTCCTGGGTTCCTCTATTGGTTCTCTATGGTGACCTGTTCAGGCCACCAGCTCCAAAATGGTGGCGGGTCTCAGGGCTCTCTCTAACCACTGGGTTCCCTACAGGACTGGAGGTTCCCTGGTTGGGCTGCTAGAACCTAGATGGTAGTACTCTCAGTCCACATGGCTCTGTCATGTTAGCTGTCTGGTGTCCTGAGGCATGATGTCAGCCTCTGGCTGTACTCCAGGCGCCGACCCACTAGCAGGTTGTTGCCCCCTTGGGTTGGCGCAGAGACCCCTTGCCAAGCTGATCTGGCTCTGTGTGCACTGCCAAGCTGTTGGTGCACAGACCTATCTCCAACCTCCTTTGGTTCTGGGCACGAGCAAGAGCCTGACCAGGTGTTCTTTGCCAGGCTAAGTCTCTGTCTACGCACCTGAACCCAGCCACCAGCAGGCAGTCCGCAGCAACCGGAGGGAAGATGGCGGCCGGCTGCAAGCCCGCTAGCCAATCCCCAGGGATCAGGAAGAGCCTCTGAGCTGCAGGTGCTCAGAGCACCTGCTTCCTGGCTCAGAGCTTCCTGGCTCTGATGGCCAGCAAGGCCCCAACCGGGTATTCGTTGCTAGGCCAAGTCTCTGTCCACGCACCTGAACCCAGCCACCAGCCGGCAGTCCACAGCGACCTGAGGGAAGATGGCGGCCAGCTGCAAGCCTGCTAGCCGGTCCCCAGGGATCCTGATTTAATTTTTTTATTTGGTATCTGTCTAGGAAATTGTCCATTTCCTCCAGATTATCCAGTTGTGTTGAGTATAGACTTTTGTATTATTTGATGATCTTTTGAATTTCCTCAGTCTCTGTTGTTATATTCCCTTTTCATTTCTAATTTTGTTAATTTGAATACTGTCTCTGTGCCCTTCGGTTAATCTGGCTAAGGGTGTATCTATCTTGTTGATTTTCTCAAAGAACCAGCTCCTGATTTTGTTGATTCTTTGTATGGTTCTCTTTGTTTCTACTTGATTGATTTCAACCCTTAGTTTGATGATATCCTGTCTTCTACTCCTCCTGGGTGAATTAGCTTCTTCTTGTTCCAGGGCTTTCAGGTGTGCTGGTAAGCTGCTAGTGGATGCTCTCTCCCATTTCTTTTTGGAGGCACTCGGGGCTATGAGTTTTCCTCTTAGCACTGCGTTCATTATGTACGAAAGATTTGGGTAGGTTGTACCTTCATTTTCATTAAATTCTAAAAAGTCTTTGATCTCTTTCTTTATTTCTTCCTTGACCAAGGTGTCATTGAGTACAGTACTGTTCAGTTTCCATGTGTATGTGGGCTTTCTGTTGTTTTTCTTGCTATTGAAGACCAGTTTTATTCCATTGTTATCTGATATGAGGCAAGAGATTAGTTCAATCATCTTGTATTTGTTGACCAAACAAATTGTGACCAATTACATGATCTATTTTGGAGAAGGTACCATGCGGTGCTGAGAAAAATGTATATTCTTTTGCTTTAGGATGAAATTTGGGATATATATGTTAAATCCAATTGGTCTAAAGCTTCAATTAGTTTCACTGTGTCCCTGTTTAGTTTCTGGTTTCCTGATTGGTCCATTGAGGAGAGTGGAGTGTTGAAGTCACCTACAATTATTGTGTTAGGTGCAATGTGTGCTTTAAGCTTTAGTAATGTTTCTTTCACAAATGAGGGTGCCCTTACATTTGGAGCATAGATGTTCAGTATTGAGAGCTCTTGTTGGTGGATTTTTTCTTTGGCCAGCAAGGAGTGACCTTCCGTGTCTCTTTTGATGACTTTGGGTTGAAAGGCAATTTTATCTGATATTAGAGTGGCTACTCTGGCTTCCTTCCTGAGACCATTTGCTTGTAAAATTGTCTTCCAGCCTTTTACTCTGAGGTAGTGTTTGTCCTTGACACTGAGATGTGTTTCCTGTATGCAGCAAATTGTAGGGTCCTGTTTCCGTATCCAGTCTGTTAGTCTCTGACTTTTTATTGGGGAATTGAGTCCATTGATGTTAAGAGATATTAAGGAATAGTAAGTATTACTTCCTGGCATTTTTGAAATTATTTTTTATATTTGAGTGGTTATCTTCTTTTGGGTTTGATGATAGGAGGTTTCTATCTCGCTTCTTCTGGGGTGTACTTTCCCTCCTTGTGTTGGTGTTTTTCCCCTATTATCCCTTGTAGGCCTGGGTTTGTGGAAAGATATCGTGCGAATTTCGTTTTGTCATGGAATACCTTGGTTTCCTCATCTATGGCGATTGAGGGTTTGCTGGGTATAGTAGTTTTGGCTGAAACTTGTGTTCTCTTAGAGTCTGCATGATATCTGCCCAGGATCTTCTTCTAGCTTTCATGGTCTCTGGTGAGAAATCTGGTGTAATTCTGATAGGTCTTCCTTTATATGTTACTTGGCCTTTTTCTCTTACTGCCTTTATTATTCTTTCTTTGTTTAGTACATTTGGGGTTTTGATTATTATGTGACTGGAGTTATTTCTGTTCTGGTCCAGTCTGTTTTCTTCCATAATTTTGTAGAAGATATTTGCTGGCCCTTTAACTTGTAAATCTTCCCTCTCATCTATACCTATAATCCTTAGGTTTGGTCTTCTCATTGTGTCCTGGATTTCTTGGATGTTTTGGGTTACAAGCTTTTTGCATTTTGCATTTTCTTTGATTGTTGAGTCCATGGTTCCTATGGTATCTTCGACTTCTGAGATTCTATCTTTCTTTCTTCTATCTCTTGTATTCTATTGCTGATATTTGCATCTATGGCCCCTGATTTCTTCCCAAGTTTTTCTATCTCCAAAGTTGTCTCCCTTTGCGATTTCTTAGTTGTTTCTACTTCTGTTTTTAGATCCTGGATGGTTTTGCTCAGATCTTTCGCTTGCTTGTTTGTGTTTTCATGTAATTCTTTAAGAAATTTTTGTGTTTCCTCTTTCATGACAACTACTTGTTGACCCATGTTCTCCTGTATTTCTTCAAGTGATTTTTGTATTTCCTCCTTATTGGCTTCTCCTTTTTGGTCCATATTCTCCTGAATTTCTTTAAGTGATTTTTGTGTTTGCCTTGTAATGGTTTCTAACTTTTGATCCATTTTTTCCTGTATTTCTTTAAGTGATTTATCCATGTGTTCTGCTATCAGCATCCTGACCAGTGATTTTAGATCTATATCTTGATTTTCTGGTGTGTTGGGGTATCTGGGACTTACTGCTGTCAGGGAACTGTGTTCAGATACTGCCATATCACCTTGACTTCTGCTAGCAACGTTCCTACATTTGCCTTTTGCCATTTGTTTATTTCTGGACTTAGTTGGTCTTGTTATTACTGGTTGGTGTTTAAAGCTCCTGAGAGCCTGGCATTTGGTGCTGCTGTCTCGGAGGGCATCTGTGCTCCTGAGGCAGAGACTGGAAGGTTTCCCCCACTGGGCTCTGAATTACCTCCTCAGCTCTGCTGGACTGGATTCAAGTCTCCTCCTGGCTTGCCTCTGGGAGCTTAACTGGCCACTAGTGGTCTCCTCCTGGTTTGCCTGGTTAGCCTACCAGCTCCAATATGGTGGCAGGTCTCAGGGCTCTGTCTAACCGCAGGAAAGCCTGCAGGCCCTGGGTTTCCTTGCTGGACTGCTGAAGCCTGGGCAGTAGCTCTCTCAGACGGCAGGGCTCCATATGGTTGAGCTGTTCTCCCCAGGATGGTGTCGGACCATGGAGCTCTGTCTAACTGCGGGGCTGGATTGGGAGCTCCCCCGGTTGGTCTGCAAGGGCCAAGATGGTGCAGATCCCAGTCCCTGGGTCTCCGTCTATCTATGGGACCTCCTGCAGGTCAGATGCTCCCCTGCCTTCCCAGGCAGCTGTAATGCTGCCCAGCTCCCTGGTGCCGAAGGCAGCCTATACCCTGGGAAATCCTTCACTCTGGTGCCCACTATACCTTGCTAAGTTACCAGTTCTAAGATGGTGGCCGGTCTCAGGGCTCAGTCTAACCGCAGGAATCCCTGCAGGCCCGGGGCTTCCTGACTGGACTGCTGAAGCCTAGGCAGTGGCTCTCTCAGTTGGCAGGGCTCTGTCTGGTTGAGCTGTTCTCCCCAGGATGGTGTCAGACTGCGGAGCTCTGTCTAACCCAGTGATGTCCTTCTTGAAGCCCTCTATCAGCATCATGAGCTATGATTTTAAATCCAAATCTTGGTTTTCCAATATGTTGGAGTATTCAGAACTTGCTCTTGTGGTGGAATTGAGTTCAGATGGTGTCGTGTTGCCTTGATTTCTGTTGGCAATGTTCTTACTTTTGCTATTTGCCATCTGGTTATCTCTAGTGTGAGTTGGTCCTGCTGTCTATGACTGGTGCTTGTCCTTCCTGTGGGCCTACAAGTCTGTCTCAGGACCCTTGTGTGACCACTTTCCCCTTGCACAGAATGTTGTGCTGCTGCCCAGATCCTGGATGCAAGTGGGGCTTGGACTGATTCTGTCCAAGCTGCTCTGCCACTCCTGTGTTCCCTGTGCTCCTGACTGTACCTGCCTCCTCAGTCACCTGAGAGAAGATGGAGGCCTCGCCTCCAAAGTTGGGAGTGAAATCCCTCCCTGCAAAGAGGTTCTCCCTTGGCAGAATCAATCCACATACAATTGTGGCCAGCTCCTGTGTGCAGGGGGACCCAGCATCCCTGGCCCAGCTGCTCTTTCATTCCTGTGATCCCTGTGCTCCTGGTTGTACCCATCCCCCTCAGTCACTGGAGAGAAGATGGCAGCCTCACCTCCAAAGCCAGGAGTTAAATCGCTCCTTGCAAAGCAGTTCTTGAAATTTCAACTTTTAAAAATGAAGTTAAATATTGGTGTAAGGAAAATATCATAATGTTGACATTGGCCATGGGTGTGTTAGCTTACAAATAAACACAAAATCTCTGCATTACCATTTTAAAAGATGAATTTTATGGTTTAAAATGTTTTCATTAAAATATGATTTTATCACTTTTTCCTTCTCCATTTCCTTCCTTCAACCCCTCCCAGGTACCCTGCCATCTCCTCTGCTCTCAATAGCCTCAGCTGCTTTCATTATTGCTATTGCATGCATATCAATCCTTAGTTTTATCAACATTACTTTTAACCTGCTATCCTTCATTTTACCTTATTTGCATCTATCTAGATTTTTATCTTGAATGTTTCAAGTTTCCTATAGGTTTACATCCTTTAATTATAGTAAAAATCAAAATAATGTGAAGTTTAAGACCAAGTATGCAGTAGATTCATCCCTGGTTATAACTAAGCATTATATTTATTCCAATTCTGTTGCTGAAAAGGTTCCAAGTACCATGTGACAAAGCCATACCAATGAACAACAGTTTCATTTACCTCAAGAATGACAGTTTCATGCAAAAGATAGAAAAGTGAAATTCTTATAAAGAGACATTTTGAAACTCTCTGAACTTGGTGCCATTTAGAGTCACTAATTTAAGGATGGTTTGTTGTTGTTTGAAACATTAGAAGAGATTTTCTTTCTTTTTTCTTTTTTCTTTGATATACTCTTTATTTACATTTCAAATAATTTCCCCTTTTCTGGATCCCCCCTCCCCAAAAGTCTCATAAGTCCTCTTCTCTTCCCCAGTTCCCCAATTAACCCTTTCCCTCTTCCCTGTCCTGGTATTCCCCTACACTGCTGCACTGAAACTTTCAAGGACCAGGGGCCACTCATTCCTTTTTGAGCCTCATTTGATATGTGAATTGTTTCTTGGGTATTCCAAACTTCTGAGCTAATATCCACTTATCAGTGAGTGCATAAAATGTGTGTTCTTTTGTGATTGGGTCACCTCACTCAGGATGTCATTCTCCAGTTCCACCCACTTGCCTAAGAATTTCATGAATTCATTGTTTTCAATAGCGAGTAGTATTCCATACTGTAAATATACCACAATTACTTTATCCGTTCCTCCATTGAGTGACATAAGGGTTTTTTCAAGCTTCTGGCTATAATAAATAAGGGCGCTATGATCATAGCGACCAATGTGTCCTTATTACATGCCGGGCTATACTCTGGGTATATGCCTAAGAGAGGTATAATGGTGTCCTCCCATAGTATCATGCCCAGTTTTCTGAGGAACTGCTAGACTGATTTCCAGAGTGGTTGTACCAGCTTGCAATTCCACCAGCAATGGAGGAATGTTCCTCTTTCTCCACATCCTCATCAGCATCTGCTGTCTCCTGAGTTTTTGATCTTAGTCATTCTGACTGGTGTGAGGTGAAATCTCAAGGTTATTTTGATTTGCATTTCCCCGGTGACTAAAGATGCTGAACATTTCTTTGGGTGCTTCTCAGCCATTCGATGTTCCTCAGGTGAAAATTCTCTTTTAGCTCTGTACCCCATTTTTAATTGAGTTATTTGGCTCTCTGGAGTCTATCTACGCAAGTTCTTTGTATATCTTGGATATTAGCCCATTGAGTATAAGAAGGCTACTGATTTGCTTGAGTTAATTTAATATCCAGCCACTTTGTTGAAGTTGTTTATCAGCTGTAGGAGTTCTCTGGTGGAGTTTTTTGAGTCGCTTAACTATATGATCATATCATCTGTGAATAGTGATAATTTGACTTCTTCCTTTCCAATTTATATCCCTTTGACAACCTTTTGTTTTCTAATTGTTCTAGCTAGAATTTCAAGTACTATATTGAATAAATATGGAAAGAAAGGGCAGCCTTGTCTAGTCCCTGATTTTAGTGAGATTGCTTCAAGTTTCTCTCCATTTAGTTTGATATTGGCTACTGGTTTGCTGTATATTGCTTTTATTATGTTTAGGTATGGGCCTTGAATTCCTGATCTTTCCAAGACCTTTAACATGAAAGGATGCTGAATTTTGTCAAACACTTTTTCAGCATCTAATGAAATGACCATGTGGTTTTTGTCTTTAAGTTTAGTCTTTGATAGTTGGTATCTGTCTAGGAAATTGTCAGTCTCATCCAGATTTTCCAGTTGTGTTGAGTATAGGCTTTTGTAGTAGGATCTGATAATTTTTTGAATTTCCTCAGTTTCTGTTGTTATTTCTCCCTTTTTATTTCTGATTTTCTTAATTTGGATACTATCTTGGTACCCTCTGGTTAGTCTGGCTAAAGGATTACCTATCTTGTTGATTTTCTCAAAGAACTAGCTCCTGGTTTTGTTGATTCTTTGTGTAGTTCTTTTTGTTTCAACTTAGTTGATTTTAGTCCTGAGTTTGATGGCTTCCTGCCCTCTACTCCTCTTGGGTGTATTAGCTTCTTTTTGTTCTAAAGCTTTCAGTTGTGGTGTTAAGCTGCTGGTGTATGCTCCCTCCAGCTTCTTTTTGGAGGCACTTGGAGCTATGAGTTTTCCTCTTAGCACTGCTTTCATTATGTAATAAATTTGGGTATGTTGTGCCTTATTTTTATTATATTCTAAGAAGGTTTTGATTTCTTTCCTTGTTTCTTCCTTGACCAAGGTATCATTGAGTAGAGCATTGTTCAGCCTTCATGTGTATGTGGACTTTGTTGGTTTTGTTGCTATTAAAGACTACCCTTATGCCATAGTGACATGATAAGAGGCATGGGATTACTTCCATCTTATATCTGTTGAGGTCTCTTTTGTGACCAATTATATGGTCAATTTTGGAGAAGGTACCATGAGATGCTGAGAAGAAGGTATATTCTTTTGATTTAGGATTAAATGCTTTCTCTCTCTCTCTCTCTCTCTCTCTATATATATATATATATATATATATATATATATATATGTATGTAGGTAGGTAGATAGATGTAGGTGTAGGTGTAGGTGTAGGTGTAGATATATAGATATAGATATAGATATAGATATAGATATAGATATAGATATAGATATAGATATAGATATAGATATAGACAGATAGATATACAGAGAGACATGTTAAATCCATTTGGCCCAAAACTTTCTGTTAGTTTCACTGTGTCTACGTTTAGTTTGTGTCTGCCTGATCTGTCCATTGAGGAGAGTGGGGTGTTGAAGTCACCCACAATTATTGTGTGAGGTACAATGTGTGCTTTGAGCTTTAGTAAAGTTTCTTTTACAAAGGAGGGTGTCCTTGCATTGAGAGCATAGATGTTCAGAATTGAGAGTTCTTGGTAGAATTTTCCTTTGATAAGTAAGAGTGTCCTTCCGTGTCTTTTTTGATGACTTTTAATTGAAAGTCAATTTTATCCGATATTAGAATGACTGCTCCAGCTTGTTTACTGAAACCATTTGCTTGGAAAATTGTTCTCCAGCCTTTTACTCTGAGGTAGTGTTTGTCTTTTGACACTGAGGTGTGTTTCCTATATGCAGCAAAATACAGGGTCCTATTTATGTATCCAGTCTGTTAGTCTAAGTCTTTTTATTGGGAAATTGAGTCTTTTGATATTAAGAGATATTAAGGAATAGTGATTGTTGCTTCCTGTTATTTTTGATTTATGTTTGTGGGGTTTACTTCTTTTAGGTTTGTTGAAAGAAGATTACTATCTTGTTTTTCCTAGGTTGTAATTGCCCTCCTTATATTGGCATTTTCCATCTATTATGTTTGTTGTGCTGGATTTGTGGAAAGATCTTGTGTAAATATGGTTTTATCATAGAATATCTCTGTATTTGTAAGGTTCTGATAGGACCCCTCCAGAGACAACCATGGCATGCTCCTTTTGGTATACACTTCTTGTCGGCCATATTAGTGACTGTTGTATGAATCCCCCAGGTAGGGCAGTCTCTGGGTGGTCTTTAATTCAGTCTCTCTTCCACACATTGTCTCTCTTATTGCTCCTATGACTATTTTGTTCCCTTTCTTAAAGGAACCAAAGCACCCTCACTTAAGTTCTCCTTCTTCTTGAGTTTCGTGAATTGTAACTTGTTTATTTTGAGCTTTTGTGCTTACATCCGCTTATTAGTGAGTGCATATCATGTGTGTTCTTTTGTGATTGGGTTGCCTCACTCAGGATGACACTTTCTAGTTCCATCCATTTCCCTGAAAATTTCATGAATTCATTGTTTTTAATAACTGAATAGTACTCCATTGTGTATATATACCATAGTTTCTATATCCATTCCTCTGTTGAGGGACATCTGGGTTCTTTCCAACTTCTGGCTATTATAAATAAGGCAGCTATGAACATAGTAGAACATGTGTCCTTATTACACGTAGGAGCATCTTCTGGGTATATGCCCAGAAATGGTATAGCTGGGTCCACTATAGTTTTATAGCTGGTCCGATGTAATTTTTATGTTTATGTGGTTATCTTCTTTGGGGGTTGTTGAAAGAAGATTAATTTCTTGCTTTTTTCCTAATATGTAGTTTCCCTCCTTTTGTTGGTATTTTCCATTCATTGACCTTTGAAGGGCTCGATTTGTGGAAAGATACTGTGTAAATTTGTTTTTGTCATGAAATACCTTGGTTTCTCCATCTATTGTAATTGAGAGAATTGCTGGATATAGCTGTTTGGGTTGGCATTTGTGTTCCCATAGGGTCTGCATGACATCTGCTCAGGCTTTTCTGGCTTTCATAGTCTCGGGCGAGAAGTCTGGTGTAATTCTGATAGGTCCACCTTTATATGTTTCTTGACCTTTTTCCCTTACTTCTTTTAATATTCTTTCTTTGTTTAGTACATTTGGTGTTTTAATTATTATGTGACGGAGGAATTTCTTTTCTGGTCCAATCTATTTGGAGTTCTGTAGGCTTCTTAAATGTTCAATGGCATCTCTTTCTTTAGGTTAGGGAAATTTTCTTCTATACTTTTATTGAAGATATTTACTGGCCCTTTAAGTTGGAAATCTTTACTCTTGTATACACCTATAGTCCTTAAGTTTGGTCTTCATATTTTGTCCTGGATTTCCTGCATGTTTTGGGTGAGGATCTTTTTGCATTTTTCATTTTCTTTGACTGTTGTAGCAATGCTTTCTATGATATCTTTTGCATCTGAGATTCTCTCTTCTATCTCTTGTATTCTGTTTTTGATACTTGGATCCATGACTCCTGACTTCTTTCTTAGGTTTTCTATGTCCTGAGTTATTTCTCTTTGTGATTTCATTATTGTTTCAACCTCCATCTTTAGATCCTGGATGGCTTTGTTCATTTCCTTCACCTGTTTGTGTGTGTGTGTGTGTGTGTGTGTGTGTGTGTGTGTGTTTTCCCTTAGTTCTTCAAGGGCTTCTCCCTGTTTACTTGTGTTCTCCTGTATTTCTTTAAGGGAGCTATTTATGTCCTTCTTGAAGCCCTCTATTAGCATCATGACCTGTGATTTTTAAATCCAAATCTTGCTTTCCTGGTGTGTTGGGGTATCCAGGACTTGCTATTGTGCGAGAATTGGGTTAGAATGGTGCCATATTGCCTTGATTTCTGTTAGCAATGATCCTGTTTGCCTTTTGCCATCTGGTTATCTCTGATGTTGGTTGGTCCTGCTGTCACTGGCTGGTGCTTGCCCCTCCTGTGTGCCTGCCAGCCTATCTCAGCAACCCTGGGTGACTGCTTTCTCCAGGCACAGATTGCTATGTTGCTGCCAAGCTCCTGGGTGCAGATGGAGTACTGGCTGGGAGTATCCCAAGTGATCCTCTACTCTGGTGATCCTGGCCTACCAGTCTGCCCCTCTACATAGTCATAGGAGCAAATATCAGAAGAAAGATTTTTCAAGTGAGACTAATATGTACAATCAGCATTCCCAGTTTCTTCACTGAAATAAAGGCCATATGAATGAAGGGAAGATTATTTATGAAGAAACACATTGAGTTGTTTCATGTTGAATATTCTAAACCAGTGTTCTGTTCTGCTATATTTGTTCTGTGCTTGTGATGACACATCTTTAACTCATAGGTGCTAAGCACTCTGTAGCTGTTCTACAGAAAATAACAAATCCCTTAATATTAAACCTAGTTGGAGCTGGACAGATGGCTCATTGATTAAGAGCACATAGTGCCACAGTTTAATTCCCAGCAACCAGATGGTGGGTCACAACCATCTGTAATAGGATCTGATGCCCTCTTCTGGTGTGTCTGAAGAGAATGACAGTGCACAGTATTCTCACATATATAAAATAAATTAAAAAAAATAAAAAAAGAGTAGCCACTATTAGCTAAGAATAGACACAATGTAATGTGTAATGTCATTTTTAATTACTTTATGCAGCCATTGATGCAACTACAATGCAGCTGATATTGCTCTCTGTATGTCCAGAACAGCTTATGTTGTCATGAGAATAAGCACCAGGAGAGGCCTAATGTCAGAAGCTTTCTGAGTAACTATCACATGGTTCTCACTGGGATTTTTTTAAAGATCATTTCTTTTTAAACTACATCAGCAATGCCATCAATTCATCAAAGTTGGACTTTTATATCCTCAAAGCTTGTAATAGCAACATTTCCATCTTCTAAATGTAAGTATTGCTACAACAGTGTTTGTTCCAATATAGTCAAGGAAAAAATAGCCTGTTGGCCACAGCTGGTGTTGATGGTGAGTAAATGAGGAAGTCCAAAGATGAAAAACCTTTCACTTCCCCACACAGTCTGACAAGAGCATAAGGGAGGTTAATTTGCAAAGCAGCATGACATTGACCCTGATGGCGCTTCAGTGCATTAATCTTGTGCCTAAGTGGCAGACTGAGAAAACCTTGTCTCCTGAACCTCAAAAGAGCAGTACATAAACAAACATGAAGTAAAATTCTGAAATCGCATCTAGTGTTCTATGAACCTGTAAGAACAGATCTGATCAAACCAGACATTCTGGGCTCAAGTCCTGGCCCTCCTGTAAAGTGAATCTGTGAGCTTGTGTAGTTTCTTCTTCTTTCTAAATGCCACTTTATGCATACGTATACTGGTATATTGTAGAACCTCCCTCTTGGTCTCAGGAACTTCTTAGGAAGGTTGAATAAGTTAGGTATCCAGAGCTCTTTTATACATGGTTGCAGTAGAATAAGAATTGTACTTTTGGATTTATTTTTCCTATTCATCTTTGTATCATTCTTTTTGTGTTTAAGTAGTTTCCAAACATATTTCAAGCTGACCTGGAAATTGGAATTCTCCTGCCTCCGTTTCTGGAGTGTCAGGATTCTGTATGCATCTCTGTGACTGGCAAACATTTCATTTATAGTAAGATTACCATTTTGGACCATTAAGCTACAATCCATATTGTCTGGATGTTAAAACAGTGAAGCCTAGACCATGAAGGACATCTGAACCAAAATAGCAAATAGGTGCGATGATTTCTGTCAATGCAGCTGTACCTTTGTCTTCAGAGAAAGCAGGGGCAGTGGCTTATTGCTTTCTAATTCCCTACTGGCTCACATCTTCTTATCTCACATAGATAAAGTAGTGAATCCAAATTACTGAGTAACCAATCAGGTCGTGTAGGCAAGCATAACTTCCTGGTCCAAACCAAATTGGTGTACAATTATATGGGCTTCTCAGATTACCTATCCCAAGGCTTGGCCTCTTCTCATTTCTTGTTCCCTAAGACCCAGCACTCTTCTGCTTTCTTTCCTCACTAATCATCCTTGACTCTGTACTCTAGCTTCAAAGTGGCAGAACCAATCTGGAAAACACTGCTGTTTTACTTGCACAGTGCATTTAAGAGTTTGCCTAAGATTATTATAATTCTGATGACTATGAGAATCTGCAATGACATTCATGACTCTGCTAAATATACAGGAAGAATGCAGTGGAGTTTTGTAAACTACTCTCTATAGACATTCTTGTCTGCTCCAAAAATGGACAATAGTGAACTTTAAAAATCTATGGTTCACGTTTAGCCTTCAAAATTAAAAACAAGCAAGGTAGCCAAAGGGTTTAAAGGGTTGACACACTGCCAATAAGGTGTTAAGTTCTATTCATGACAATTGATGTTTTATCATCATCTTCGTCATCATCATGATTCAAGAGATCTAGAAGAACAAGGAAAATCTCCAACAAGAACTTTTCAATAGCCTTAAAGGAATCCTGCCTTCAGAAGAGTTTTTTTTTTTAAATTTTATTTTCTATATTGTATGTTTACATTCCAAAGGCTTTCCCCTTTCCCAGTTCCCACCCACCATAGTTCCCATAGTTCCTCTCCCCCCCATCTGTTCCCCAATAATTCCCCCTCCCCCCTCGGTTTCTTTACTAAACTGGAAGCAATCTTTACAGGCCCAGGGTCCTCTCCTTTCTTCTTCTTGGGAATCATTTGACTTGCTATTTGTGTCTTGAGTATTTAGGGCTTCTGGGCTCATTAATATCCACTTATCAGTGATTGCATTTCAGGTGCATTCTTTTGTGATTGGGTTAATTCACTCAGGATGATATTTTCCAGGTCTAACCATTTACCTACAAATTGCATGAATTCATTATTTTTAATTGCTGTGTAGTATTCCATTGTATAAATATACCACATTTTCTGTATCCATTCCTCCTTTGAGGGATATTTGGGCTGCTTCCAATTTCTGGCTATTATAAACAAGGCTGCTATAAACATAGTGGAGCATGTGTCCTTATTGCATGCAGGGGAATCCTCTGGGTATATGCCCAGGAGTGGTATGCCAGGGTCCTCTGGAAGTAACATGCCCAATTTTCTGAGGAACCGCCAAACTGATTTCCAGAGCGGTTTTACCATTTTGCAATCCCACCAACAGTGGAGGAGTGTTCCTCTTTCTCCACATCCTCGCCAGCACTTGTTGTCTCTTGAGTTTTTAATCTTAGCCATTCTGACTGGTGTGAGGTGGAATCTCAGGGTTGTTTTGATTTGCATTTCCCTGATGACTAATGATGTTGAGCATCTTTTAAGGTGTTTCTCGGCCATCCGAATTTCTTCTGGTGAAAATTCTTTGTTTAGCTCTGTGCCCCATTTTTTGATAGGGTTATTTGGTTCTTTGCAGTCTAACTTCTTGAGTTCTTTGTATATATTGGATATTAGCCCTCTGTCGGATGTGGAGTTGGTGAAGATCTTTTCCCACTTTGTTGGTTGCCGTTTTGTCCTTCTGACAGTGTCCTTTGCTTTGCAGAAACTTTGTAATTTTATGAGGTCCCATTTGTTGATTCTTGATCTTAGAGCATAAGCTATTGGTGTTCTGTTCAGGAACTTTTCCCCTGTGCCCAAGTCCTCCAGGGTCTTCCCAAGTTTCTTTTCTAATAGTTTCAGTGTGTCTGGTTTTATGTGGAGGTCCTTGATCCACTTGGAGTTGATCTTAGTGCAAAGAGATAAGATTGGATCAATTCGCATTCTTCTGCATGTTGACTTCCAGTTGAACCAGCACCATTTGTTAAAAAGGCTATCTTTATTCCACCGGATGGTTGTGGCTCCTTTATCAAAGATCAAGTGACCATAAGTCTGTGGGTTAACCTCTGGGTCTTCAATCCTGTTCCATTGATCTGCTTGCCTGTTGCTATACCAATACCATGCAGTTTTTAACACAATTGCTCTGTAGTACTGCTTGAGGTCAGGGATATTGATTCCCCCAGAAGTCCTTTTATTGTTGAGAATAGTTTTAGCTATCCTGGGTTTTTTGTTGCTCCAGATGAATTTGAGAATTGCTCTTTCTAGATCTATGAAGAATTGAGTTGGGATTTTGATGGGGATCGCATTGAATCTGTATATTGCTTTTGGCAAGATGGCCATTTTTACTATATTGATCCTGCCAATCCAGGAGCAAGAAATATTTTTCCATCTTCTGAGGTCTTCTTCGATTTCTTTCTTCAAGGACTTGAAGTTCCTGTTGTACAAAAATATGGAACGCTTCACGAATTTGCGTGTCATCCTTGCGCAGGGGCCATGCTAATCTTCTCTGTATCGTTCCAATTTTAGTATATGTGCTGCCGAAGCGAGCACCAGAAGAGTTTGATATACTATAATCTTGACATACACAGTTGGAATGCACGATGAATGGAAGAACTTCAGCTAAGTTCTCCTGCTTGTATGAAAAGTAAAAAATGTTACCACCTGCTCTGTCCTGAGTCTCTCAGATTCCTTTCTATGTTTCCTTTGATTTTCTGCTTTCTCCTTGGCTCAAGAAATTCTTCCTTGGCAGCCTTTCATAGCTCCAGACTGACTTGGCACAGAATCTTGGCCCATACTTTTCAGTTTATTCTATTTTGACTTGGTAACAAATATTTCAAGTGTCCATTTCAGGAATAGTTTCCAAAGCACACACTACCTTAACTCTGAGTTGTCTCCAGCATTGCCTCTTGCAATTCAAAATGGTCCTTAAAAGTCTATTGTTAGCCATAAAAACAGCAGTAGGAAAACCCAGTTGTATTTCTGTACTGCTGCTACACCACCCACCAAAGCAAGGATTACCAACATAAGGGGTGGTGAAATATGTACTGACTGAAAACAATGGATCCTACTCTTATCAATCCTCCAGCTGGTTTAGATATTTCCATTTGAGTCCCATTGCCCAGTATGACAAGGGCACTATTGGAGTCTAATCATTGATTGTTGTTCCCATGTAGTTCCCAAAATGTAGTATATTTAACAACTTCAGCAAAATTTGGGTCCATAGAGTGGGAAACACATACACAGACAGAGAAAGAAAGAAAGAGTGGGGGTAATAGGAAGAGGGAGAGAGGGAGAAGAAGAGAGGGAGAGGGGGAGTGGATAGGGGGAGGGAGAGAGAGGGAGGAGAGAATACCTTGCCCAGGCTTTACACTCTATGAAATAATACATACCAATACATCAGTAACACACCCTTGAGTTATATATACTACTCTCTAGAGACATGCCCTACATTTTTTATTGTTATAGATTGAGACCAGAATCAACTAATTTGTAAATAACAACTCCTAAATTAAGGTAGCAGCCTTGTTACAGTGGGTACATGAACAGATCCTTGAGAGCATGAGTATATACAATTGCTGCTTTTCTGTATACATACACATCCATAGTAAAGTGTTTGTTTGTATGTGTGTGTGTGTGTGTGTGTGTGTGTGAGTGAGTGTGCTTATTAACTAAAAGAAATTGTGTCTTCTAGAAGCTACCCCATTAAGTCTCACCAACGTGGCTTCCTAAATATAATCTGATCAAGAATGGCAACAGTAGACATGCAAGTGGGAAAGCGTCTGCTACCCCGACCCTGAGCAAACAACTGTGGTAGCTAAAGAATGCTAAGAGTGGGAGGAATAGCCTTCCCCCAAGAAAGAGCATACAATTAAATATCTAATACCAAATGGTCATGCCTGAACACATATACATACAAATGAAGTTTAATTTATATATTTAGAATAGTAACAAGTTAAAATCCATAATTAGTCGCAAATCCTAATGATTACAAGCATGTGTTAGATAAGAAAATTTATGTTAATGTGGTCTCCATCTCAGAATATCTTACTAATATATAGTCACACTTTTGTATGTGAGATGTGTTATAGTACAGTGTAGCAATAGTTGATAACTGAAATACAGCAGAGAAACCAAAGGTAAGGGAATATTACTGTGTTTTCTCCTACCCACTGGAAATGTTTTATGTTGTCTAAATTATTTGTCCACAGATTTTGTTTAGTCATTCTGTAATCTTTTTGTTAACTAATTCATTACCTCCTTATTTGTAAAGTTCTTTAAAAGTTCATAAACTTTCAGCTTAAACATGCAAGATTTAAGTTTACAGCAAGTGCTGTTGAGATCAGTTTAAAAATTAACCAAGTCTCTCTCCCTCGTGTTGCATTTACAGATGAGGAAGTGGGGTTTGGCTGTGTTATTTGATGTACCAAAGACAACGCTTTTATTTAATGTCAAAAAACAGAAGCAAGTACTTAGCCGCCTCACTCTCAGGAGCTGGTACTTCTCTAGTATGAGAAGTGGATTCTTCTTGTATGTGAAACATGTGGTTCTTAGCCTTAAGTGCACATCTGCACTACCACAAAAAGTTGATGAAGTCCCAATACCCAGGTCCCAATGCTTCATCAATTATTCAGAATCAGTATACTTAGAATTATCTAGAATATTCTAAAGTGCACAAAATTGAGGACAATTGTGTATGTTCATTCATATGTGAAATACAGGTGTGTAAGAGAAGGTCCAAAACTTGCACTTTATTTTAGGGGCAGATGAAGAATCACGCCACATTTTAGAAGGCTTCTGTGGCAGTAGGATAGTTTTATGCATAGAATGAAGGTACTAGTTGCTGTGTACCATGAAATAAGAGACAACAAAGACTTGGATTCAGGTGGCAGCAGTGACACTGGCTGGAGAACACAGAAAATGTCTGAGATGCTTATGGAAACAATTCTACAAGACTGGGAAACTAACTGTATATAACAGCTATAGGGGAAGAAAATTTCCAGAGCCTTGACAGTTGTTCCTAGCCCAATTCTTGGAGTAATTTGTTACCCACATGTGGTAAATTAACACTTTGAATGACAGTGTACCAATTTGCAAATTACTTCTTTCGGGGAATTAATGACTGCAGAGAATAATCACCATGGCATTATTTTATTGGCATTAGCATTAATAAATATTTCATGAACCACCAAAAAATTATAGAGCCAACATTTTGAAGAATAGACATTGTCCCGAAATATGAAATCCCAACTTTTAGACTCTCACTAGTAAAAATATTTTTTCTAAATATTTATAAATAAAATAACAATTCATTTGAGTATCAGATTATTAAGATGAGTTTCAATTATACTTAATGTTAAGTAGTTTTGTTTTTTGTAATTATGGTCTGAAGGGTTTGAGGAATCAAGCAATAAGAATTTTAGAACAGTTTAATTGTAATGTTAGAGGCTTCAAAGACTCTCTGGGTCTCAGTTGTCTTACCTATAAACCAAGCTAATGCTTCATATGTATGACAACAATAGTCTGATGAAGATATCCCATTTAAGGCTGGGTAATACAAAGTCTTACCATTTGCATGTTGTTGGGTTGTGGGTCTCTGTGTTAATTATGACCTACTGCAATGGAAACACTTCTCTGGTAAGGACTGGCCTGTGTACTGATATTCAGGCACAGCAGTATGTAATTAAAAGTCATTTTCTTGCCATGGTCCCTTAGCAGAATAATAGTATTAGATTTTCCTGTAGGTATATGACCTATCTAGTCTCCAGTTCATAGTCACTTTGGCAATGTCATGTGTGAGTTCCATCTCACAAAGTGGGCCTTAAATCCAATCAAAAAGTGGCTGGATAGACCCAAGACAGTTGTGCCACTATTGCACTAATACATCCTGCAGCGGGTCTCTGCTGTAGGTCACAGGGTCTGTAGGTCCATGACATTGGTGATTACTTTTCTTCGTTTGGTAGGCAAAGTTCCTTGCAGCACCATCAATGCTGCTCAGGAGGGGCTCAAGCTTCTAGGGGTGACAGTCTTCAAGAAAACAGAACCTTCCAGACACAACAGGACTGATACATATATGAAATCACAGAAACAGAGGATGTACCTACAATCCTCATAGGCTCAAAACAGACAAAATCCCAGCATTGAAAAATTGAAGTGGACATAAAATCCAACCCATAATCAAGAAGCTATTTGCAATTGATACCTGCTAGGAAAGAAGTAATCCATTTTCTCCAATGGAGTGTCCCTGAAGATAGCAAGCACGTTATAGGGCAGACCTTTTGCCTAGGGGTAGTTAGCCAACACAACTATATTGTTTGTACTTTTTGTTTCATGTTATTTTAATATTATAAATATTTTTAGTTTATCTGTTTTAATTTTCTCTTTTGTTATTTTTCTTTTTTGTATTTTCTCTGTGTGTGTGCATGTATGCATGCATGTGTATCTGTGTGTGTGTGTGTGTGTGTGTGTGAGAGAGAGAGAGAGAGAGAGAGAGAGAGAGAGAGAGAGAGAGAGAGAGAATAACAGCAGATGAGTAGGGAGGTAGGAAGATCTAGGAGAAGATCTGGGTTTGTGAACAAATATGAAAAAAATACTGTGTGAAAAGATAAAAAATAGAAAAAGGCAATAATCTGAATCAGATGTTTCCCCCAATTGATTTTGTTTGTTTTCTTTCGTTCTGCTCACTTGTAAGGTTGTGACTTTGTGTGTATGTGTATTGAAAGTAGATTTGTTTGACGAAAGGATTCAAGAAAGTAGCATCCATCTGCATGCCCTATGAGCCTTGGGACTGCCCCAACCAGCCTGAGAGACGCCTGCTGGGAAGGTGAAGCCGAGGTGATGAACCTGCACAGCATCTCCAGGACAACGAGAGAAAGGCAGGTGTCATGGGAAGATGTCTTTTTAGCAAGTAGTTTCGTGGAATTGGAAAAAATGGTGGAATGGAGCAGCGCTCAGAGGAAAGAAGCTGAACTAGAGATCCCACTGTAGCTGAGCAGAAACAGGAATATGGTGTTGATGATTTAAGTTGGTCTCTGGGCTGCAGGGATGCTCAGGTTCGCCTAGCCCTCTACTGCTGCCCACTAGGCCAGTGCTGCCACTCAAGTCCAAATGGAGGCCCTGCTTCTTTTTCTTCTTTCCTTACTGGGGAAGGAAGAGTATGTGGTGCTGCCCGTGTGGGCTGCCAGCAGGATGGTCGTGTCCCAGGTATTGGCAGTGCTCTCAGCTCTGAAGGCAGGGTGAGGTATAGTGGCTTAGAGCTGGCTCAACTCCTGCCCTGAACATACTGCCCAACCATGCTATCAACCTGGTTGTAAACAACAAGATACCCAAAATAAAGAATAGTGTATTGTCTGGATTCTTGAAATACTTCTCTGGTTCCTGCTGTTGCCAGAGTCCATGTTGATGTCTATGGTCCCTGGGCAAGTAAGCTTCTTTTGCAACAGTATAATGACTGCAGGCTGGTCATTGAGAATGTGAAAGTTTGAAGGCTTCTGTAACCCAACTTCCACAAAACAACAAACAAATAAACAAACACACCAAAACCCAAACCAAAAACAACAAACAACTCAGACAGGAAACTATTAAAGAGACTCTTTAAAAACTGTGATAAAGATGATGAATTATACCTCTTCACAGTTGGTGATTTCTGGTGGGGTTGAGATACATAACTCAGTTTAGGTTAAGGGGCTGGCCACTATATGCTTCTATGAGTATATGGGACCACAAATTAGACATGGTGTCTTGTTTTATTTTGTTGGTTTGGTGTGGTTTGATTTTGTTTTTCTTAGGCAGTGTGCATAAGGGTAGGGGGTTGGACTTGAGAGGAATGGGAAATGAGTGGGATCAAGGTACATTGATCACAAAGCAAAATTTCCAACAAGTTAATATAAATATTGTGCTGGAAAAAAATGTCCCACAGGCTGGTGTAAAACTAATATTCTTTTATAATAATATTGTGTTTATAGTTCCCCCTCCCTCTACCCCTCCTGATTTCTCCCCACCTCCCTTCTCCAGATCCACTCCCTTTCTGTCTCTCATTAAAAAAGAACAGGCTTCAAAGATATAACAACCAAACGTGATGAAATAAAATATAATAAGCAAAATCTTTCATACCGAAGTTGGAGACAGTAACCCAACAGACAGAAAAGAATCCCAAGAGCAAGCAAAAGAGACAGCGATCTACTTGTTCTCACAGCTGGGGGGTCCCATAAAAATACAAAGCCAGGTCCAGAGGTCCACCTGTCCCATGCCATGCAATCATGCAGTACAGGTGAAGAAAGATATCCAGAAACTCACCTGCCTCCACAGTGACAGTAGTGAGCAGAGGACACCCTGAGTCCACCCCAGTGGCACATTGCACGGGCGGACTGTAGACACAGAGAAATCTGCCTACAGGCACACCACATGGTTTCAGGCAGGTTATGGACACTGAGGAGCCTGCCACCACATAGCAAGGGCAGACGGAAGAACACAGAAGCCTGCCTATTGACACACCACACAGCACTGCCATATAGCACGGGTAGGCAGAGAATACCCAAAGGCCTGCCAGTCTCATGCAGGGGATGCCACTACGATGTCCACATATGTGGTGGTCAGATGGAAGTGAAAGAGAAGCAGAAGAGTTTAAGCTATAGAAAGAGAAGTAGAACTGGAGATGGAAGGAGTGGAAAGGAATATCCTGATGTGAGCAGACTGGCCAGTCACCTGAGACCATAGTGAAATCCCAGACCATGCTGCTATATAAGTCCTTGTCTGAGTCTCTGGCCATGCAGCAGCAGGGGTCGTTGCCAATGTCTGTGCTTCATATTACCACTGAAGACTGGACATCCTTTGTCTGAGAGCCATCCAAGACCATGGAGATGTCCAAGGGCTTTGCAGAGCTGACCCCATTTCTCAACAGCTGAAGGACTCAGGAGAGTGGGCCCTGCACCTTGCTCGAGCAACAGTAAAGACACCAATGAACCAGCCCAAGGGTGTGGTCACTGAAGAGCTATCCCAGACCCTCACAAGCTGTAACAATGGCAAAGCAGACCACGCCCCTGGGCTGGGCAGCACAGTAGGGCTTACTCTGGTAGAATGGGTGTTAGTGAGCCAACCCTAAGGGTATGAAAGCCAGAGAGCTGACCCTGCCTCGTGTTAGCTGTAGCATTGAGTACGCTAGTCGGTGCAGTGCTGAAAAGCTCTTTCTAATGGTACAGGTACAGGAAAGCAGGTGGAATGATCAACTCAGCTACCACCCAGGCCTAGATCCAGGACTTTGAGTTGGCCCACCCTAAAATCGACCTCATCTATGAACTGCTGGAGAGGGTGAAAGGGTTAGCCCTACAGATTCAACACTGCAGGATCTCCATGACACAGGGCAACAACAGGATAACTGAGAGGAAAACAGGTGAGAATTTAGTAGTAGTGACCCAGTAACAGAAGCCAGAGGCCTCAAACAACAAATAACTCATTGAAACGGTTATTTGCAAGTAAAGATGTGTGGACAGAAGTGTTTCCTGTGGTACACACTTTGACACACTGCAGCTTCCATGACAACATGTTTTCTATGCCTTGCTTTGTTTCATTTGTTTGCTTGTTTTGTTTTTGTTTTTGTTTTCTTTTCAGGCTAAGGTTTCAAGGGCAGATATGAAGGACAAAGAGGTAAGTAGGACTGGGGTGCATGCTGTACAACTTCCCAACAATCAATACAAATTTAAAGACAATACTTCGCTAATAGCTGCAATATATATTCATAGGGCCTTCTGTAGACTAACGTAGGCCCTGTACTTTCTGATTTCATCTCTGACAACTCATGCATGCCTTGTTTAGTTGATTCAGAGGACCTTGTCACCCTGGTGATCTCTATCTGCCCCTGTTCTTGCAATCTCCCTGCCTCCTCCTCTGCAGGATTCTTTGAGCTCTGTGGAGAGAGATTTGGTGGAGCCCTCTAATTTAGAATCTCCCTCTGCATGATATCTGGCTGTGGGTCTCCTCATCTGTCCATCTGCTGCCAGATGAAGCCTTTCCAATCATGACTGCAAATGGCACTGATCTATGAGTATAGAAGACTATCATTAGGGATTAATTTATTGATTTTTTTCTTCCTGTTAGACTAGTTATGTTTAGATTTACCCTTGATCTCTGGATTACCTAGTCTCATTTGAACAAGCTATGCTGGGTATAAGTTCCTTCTTGTGGAGTAGGACTTAGTCAAATCAGACATTGGTTGAATACTTCTGTAAGTTTTGTGCCACCATTACCCTAGCATATCTTGCAGGCAGGAGAGATTGCAGGTCAAAGGCTTTTGTGACTGGGTTCATGTCCACTTTTCTCTTTTGGTAGACTACAGAGTACCATCTCACAACAAGGAGATTAGAATTCTACCCATAAGCACCAGCTCCACTTTGCCACTTTCAATGAGTTGTGTGGGTGTTGTTCATACCAATGGAGGCTTGCTATCATTTTGGAGAAAGCAACCTTTTGTATTCACATCAACATGAGTTGTTTGGGGATTTCCATGGCACTCCCTTGACTGAAATTAATTGAATACAACTCAGTCCTTCCAGTGGAAGCCTTGCCTGGCTTTAAGAGATAGCCAGTTAAAAATCCATGTGCTCCATTACTAGGAGTTGTCATCAGGATCACTATTACGATTTCAGGAACATTCCACAATACTAGGTTTCCACGGGGTCCCTCCAATACATCCCAATTGTAGCCATCTGTCCTCATACTCTCCTTCCATCCCATTTCCCCATACCTAATCCATCGTGCTCCAATCCTCACTGTTCCCAGTCTCGCTGCACAATCTATTCTATTTTCCCTCCCAAGAAGATCAGAACATCCCTACTAGGCTCCTCCCCCTTACCTAAACTCTCTGGGACTATGGATTGTATCTTGATTATTATTGGCAGGCAATATCCACTTATAAATGAGTACATAACACTTTGATCTTTCCAGGTCTAGGTTACCTCACCCAACATGATTATTTTTTCTAGTTGCATCCATTTGCCTGCAAATTTTATTGTATCAGTTTTTTATTTAACAGCTGACTAATACTCCATTGTGTAAATGTACCACATTTTGTTTATCCATGCTTTGGTTAAAGAACATTTAGGTTGTTTCCACTTTTTAGCTATTACGATAAAGCCACAATGAATGTGGTCAGCCAAGTGTCCTTGTGATAGGATGCAGCATCCTTGAAGTATATGTACAACTGTGGTACAGCTGGGTCTTGAGGTAGATGAATTCCCTGCTTTCTGAGGAACTACCATACTGATTTCCATAGTGACTGTACAAATTTGCACTCTAGCAGCAATAGACGACTATTTCCTTTGCTCCACGTCAGTGCCAGCATGAGATATCTCTTGTGTTATTGATCTTAACCATTCTGATAGGGGTGAGGTGGAACAGCAGAGTTGTTTTGATTTGCAGTTCCCTGGTGGCTAAGAATGTTGAGTTAATGTTCTTTTAGTTAGTGTTTTTCAGCCATTTGAGAGTCCTCCATTGAAAATTCTGTTTAGATTTGTACCTTATTTCTAGTTAGATTCTTAGTTTTTTGATACCTAGTTTGTAATAACTGAAATGTGACACTCTATGATCACCGAATCTCCTGATTCTGTTTTTCATAATATATGTTATGGCATGAATGCTCATCTCTTCCCAAAACACATATATTGGCGATCTAACCTTTCAGGCTAAGATTCCATAGGTATTAAGTAATGTTTTTAAGAACTAATTAACTCACTAAGGCAGAACTCTCATCAGGAGAATTAGTGTCCTTATGAAACTCCTTGGTCCCTCTTATGTGCGGCTACACCAAGAAGGTATCAGCTAAGAAACCGGTCTGTACTGGACACTCAGTTTGTAACACTTTTGACTTTCCAGCCCAAAAGTAAACTTGTTCATAGATTATGGTATTTTATCAGAGCAACCCAAATAAAGACAATGTCAGAATTAGATTAGTAACATCCCATTTTATTTTGAGCTACAGAGAGTAAAATAAGTGTCATGGAATATAAAACTGTCAGGAAGTAATACCATTACAAGGTTTTTGCTTTTTGCTTTTTGGGTTTTTTTTTTTTGGATATTTGCTTTATTTACATTTCAAATAGTATCCCCTTTCCACGTTACCCCTCCAAAAGTCCACTATCCCATCCCCCTCCCCATGTTTAACCCCTTCCCCCAGGTTCCTGACTGGCATTCCCCTATTCTGGGGAATCAAGCCTTCACAGGACCAGTGCCCTCTCCTTTCATTGATGTCTGAAATGGTCATCTTCTGCTACATATGCAGCTAGAGCCATGGATCCCTCCATGTGTACTCTGGTTGGTCGTTTAGTCCCTGGGAGTTCTGGAGGTACTAGTTGGTACATATTACTGTTCCTCCTGCAGGGCTGCAAACCTCTTCAGTTCCTTGGTTCCTTCCTCTAGCTGTTCCAATGGCGACCCTATGCTCAGTATATTGGTTGGCAGTGAGCCATGGGTATTTTGATCCACCTTCTAAGAAGGATCAAAGTATCCATACTTTGGTCTTCCTTCTTCTTAAGCTTCATGTGGTCTGTGAATTGTATCATGGGTATTTCATGCTCTTGAGCTAATATCCATTTTTCAGTGATTGCATAACGTGTTCTTTTGTGATTTGGTTACCTCACTCAGGATGATTTTTATTTTATCATCTTCCATTTGCCTAAAAATTTCATGAATTCATTGTTTTTAATATCTGAGTAGTATTCCATTGTGTAAATGTACCACATTTTCTATATCCATTCCTCTGCTGAGGGACATCTAGGTTCTTTCCTGCTTCTGGCTAGTATAAATGAGGGTGCTATGAACATAGTGGAGCATGTGTCCTTATTACATGTTGAATCAACTTCTGGGGATATGCCCAGGAGTGGTATAGCTGGGTCCTGTGGTAGGGATATGTCCAATTTTCTGAGGAGCCTCCAAACTGATTTCCAGAGTAGTTTTACCAGCTTGCAAACCAACCAGCAATGGAGGAGTGTTCCTCTTTCTCCACATCCTCTCTAGCATTTGCTGTCCCCTGAGTTTTTGATCTTGGCCATTCTGACTGGTATTAGGTGAAATCTCAGAGTTGTTTTGATTTGCATTTCCCTGATGATTAAGGATGTTGAACATTTCTTTAGGTGTTTCTCAGCCATCCGGTATTCCTCAGTTGAAAATTATTTGTTTAGCTTTGTACCCCATTTATAATAGGGTTATTTGGTTCTCTGGAATATAGCTTATTTTGTTCTTTGTATATATTGGATATCAGTCCTCTATCAGATAAAGGATTGGTAAAGATCTTATCCCAATCTGTTGGTTGCCATTTTATCCTAGTGACAGTATCCTTTGCCTTATAGAAGCTTTGCAATTTTATGAGGTCCCATTTGTCAGTTCTTGATTTTAAAGCAAAAGCTATTAGTGTTTTATTCAGGAAATTTCCCCCTGTGCCCATGTGTTCCATGTTCTTCCTGACTTTCTCTTCTATTAGTTTGAGTGTATCTGGTTTTATGTGGAGGTTCTTGATCCACTTGGACTTGAACTTTGTACAGGGAGATAAAAATGGGTCAATTTGCATCCTTCTACATGTTGACTACCAGTTGACCCAGGACCATTTGTAGAAAATGCTGTCTTTTGCCACTGTATGGTTTTAGCTCCTTTGTGATCAAGTGATCATAGGTATGAGGGTTCATTTCTGGGTCTTCAATTCCATTCCATTGATCTACCTGCTTGTCACTGTACCAATACCATGCAGTTTTTAACACTATTGCTCTTTAATATTGCTTGAGGTCAGGGATGGGGATTCCTCCAAAAGTTCTTTTATTGTTGAGAATAGCTTCTGCTATCCTGATTTTTTTCTTATTCCAGCGAAATTTGCAAATTGCTCTTTTTAACTCTATGAAGAATTGAGTTGGGATTTTGATGGGGATTGCATCGAATCTGTAGATTGTAAGCAAGATGGCCATTTTTACTATATTAACCCTGCCAATCCATGAGCTTGGGAGATCTTTCCATCTTCTGAGATATTTGATTTCTTTCTTCAGAGGCTTGAAGTTTTTGTTGTACAGATCTTTAACTTGCTTGGTTAGAATCACACCAAGCTATGTAATATTATTTGTGACTAATGTGAAGGCTGTCTTTTTAATTCATTTCTTTGTTCCTCCTTGACCAAGTTATCATTGAGTATAGTGTTATTCAACTTCAATGTGTATGTGCACTTTCTGCTGTTTTTGTTGCTATTGAAGACCAGCCTTAATCCATAGTGATCTATTAGGAGGCATAGGATTATTTCAATCTTCTTATATCTGTTGAGGTCTGATTTGTGACTGAATATATAGTCAGTTTTGGAGAAGGTACCATGAGGTGCTGAGAAGAAGGTATATTCTTTTGATATAGAATGAAATGTTCTATATATATCTGATAAATCCATTTGATCCATGATTTCCATTAGTTTCATTGTGTGTGTCTCTCTCTAGTTTGTGTTTTCCTGATCTGTACATTGTTGAGAATGCAGTGGTGAAGCATTCTCCACTGTAATATTGTGTGGGGTGCAATATGTGCTTTGAGCTTTAGTAAAGTTTCTTTGTGAATGTGGGTGCCCTTGTATTGGGAGCATAGATATTCAGAATTGAGAGTTCTTGTCAGTAGAGTTATCCTTTGATGAGTCTGAAGTGTTCTTCTGTGTCCATTTTGATGACTTTTGCTAGAAAATCAATTTTATCTGATATTAGAATGGCTATTCCAGCTTGTTTCTTTGTACCATTTACTTGGAAAATTATTTTCCAGCCCTTTACTCTGATGTAGTATTTTTCTTTGTCACTGAGGTATGTTTCATATATGAAGCAAAGTGCTGTGTCCTGTGTATAGATCTAATCTGTTAGTTTATGTCTTTTTATTGAGGAGTTGAGTCCATTGATGTTAAGAGATATTAAGGAGAAGTGGTTCTTGCTTCCTGTTATTCTTGATGCTATTTTCATGTTTGTGTGGCTATCTTCTTTTGGGTTTGTTGAAAAAAGATTACTTTCTTGCGTTTTCTAGGGTGTAGTTTTCCTCCTTGTGTTGGTGTTTTCCATCTATAATCTTTTGTAGGGCTGGATTTCTGGAAAGATATTGTGTAAATTTGTTTTGTCATGGAATATCTTGGTTTCTCCATCTATGGTAATTGAGAGTTGTGCTGGGTATACTATCCTTTGCTGATATTTATGTTCTCTTAGGATCTATATGACATCTTCCCAGGATCTTCTTGCTTTCATAGTCTCTGGTGAGAAGTCTAGTGTAATACTGATAGGTCTGCATTTATATGTTATTTAATCTTTACCCTTACTGCTTTTAATATTCTTTGTTTTGTGCATTTGGTGTTTTGACTATTATGTGATGGGAGGAATTTCTTTTCAGGTCCAATCTATTTGGAATTCTGTAGGTTTCTTGTATGTTGATGTGCATCTCTTTCTTTAGGTTAGGGAAAGCTTCTTCAATAATTTTGTTGAAGATATTTACTGGCCCTTTAAGTTGGGAATCTTCACTCTCCTCTATACCTATTATCCTTTGGTTGTATTCTGGAGTTCCTGGATGGTTTGGGTTAGGAGCTTTTTGTATTTTGCATTTTTCTTTAACTGCTGTGTCAATGTTTTCTATGGTATCTTTTGCATCTGAGATTCTCTCTGCTATTTCTTGTATTCTGTTTGTGATGCTTGCATCTATGACTCCTGATCTCTTTTCTAGGTTTTCTATCTCCAGGGTTGTCTCCCTTTATGATTTCTTAATTCTTTCTATTTCCATTTTTAGATCCTGGATTGTTTTGTTCATTTCCTTCACCTGTTTGGCTGTAATTTCTTTAAGGGACTTTTGTATTTCTTCTTAAAGTTCTTTTACCTGTTTATCTGCATTCTCTTTTATGTTTTTAAGTGAGTTATTTATGTCCTTCTTAAAGTCCTCTATCATCATCCTGAGATGTAATTTTAAATTAGAGTCTTGCTTTTCTGGTGTGTTAGGGTATCCAGGGCTCCTTGTGTTGGGGGAACCAGGTTCTGATGAAGTCAAGTAGGCTTGTCTTTTGTTGCTTATGTTCTTGTTCTTGCATTTCACCTTCTGGTTACCTCTGGTATTAGCTGTGCTTGCTGTCTATGACTGTGGCTTGTCCCTCCTGAAAGCTTCTGTGTCAGTACTCCTGGGAGACCAGTTCTCCCCAGGAGGAACTTTGGTATGAAGAGCTGTGGATGAGTGTCAGCTCTGGGGTACAGACAGAAAGCAGAAGGATCCTGACCCCAGCTATTCCTTGGTTCCTGTGTCCTCGTGGCTGTGGGAATGTCCCTCTTGGGCCATGAATTTGTACAGAAGTGGTGATCTTACCTTTGCTCGAAGATGGGTCAACTCTCCTGGGAGACCAGCTCTCACCTGGTGGTATTTTTGTATGTAGCACTGTGGCACAGGATCAGTTCCAGGAATCCAGAGGGCTCCTGTCTCAGGCAGGCCCTGGGTTCCTGTGTCCTGAGCATTTCAGGAGGGTCCCTCTGAGCAGTACTGGTGGTTTTACCTGAGTTCACAGGCTTGTATGCAGTCTTGGGAGGCTGTCTCTCTCCAGGTGCTATTTGAGTATCCTTCTGATGTTTTATAATCACTGTATCAAGAAGCCTACAGGCAGTGCCTCCTACCACTGGAAAATGTTCTGGCAGAGTTCTGAAGAAGTTACGAAGTGAACCTGACAAAATAAGCTGTGCTATCAAACATCAACAAGACAGATCTGAGTGCCGCTGAACACCGTTTCATAGACACCTGCCATTTAGACAAAACTATTTGAGCCCCAATATGTCTTGATAGGACTTACATACTAAAGAAAAATAAAGCATAATGAACATAGTAAATGGAATAGTATGTGGAAAGGAAATTTGTGATTGAAAAATGAGGACTAGAGCAAGCATCTAAGGTTTTGCTTTTATTGAGAGGAGAAAGTAGTGTAGTTGGGATAAACCTCATCTATAAAGTGATGTGTTAACTGGGGAAAACTGAGTCCATCAGTCCATGTGTAATGGGAAGGCAGAGTGTAGGCTTAGATTTTTGTAAACCTACTTTATTTACAGTTCTTAAGGGCTTCAGCCTCCCTTCTAACCCACTGACTAGGGGTCAGCTTCCAGAAAACATCCTGTGACACAACTGAGTTTCCAACGAAATCAGAAATTTCCACTTCAGCAGAGAATACAAGAGAGCCAAGGTTCTGCAAAGACCGAGTGAGCTCCCTGGGAACAGCAAGGAACGCGGTCTAGAGAAGAGAGTGCCGGAAGTGCTGAGTAGAAGAATGTAAGTCAGCCATGAAGGTCAGAATGTGGAATAAACGGATCACGTGATCAAATCGGGATTAGAGGCTGTCTTAAAGACTTCAGCTTCGCCTTTTGTGGTGAAGAAATTACATAATTGTCACGGAGCAGGCAAGACTTCTGTGTTAAAAGTCATCTAGAGGGGCTGGCGAGATGCTCAGAGGTTAAGAGCTCATGTTGCTCTTGCGTAGGAATGGAGTTGCGTTCCAAGTACCAGTGTCAGGCAGCTGACCGCTGCCTACTTTAGTGTTGTACCAAAAATCTGATGCCCTTTTCTGGGCTCCTCGGGTACCTGAACTCATACCTGCCCTTACCCTTCTCACATATACATACATTGAATAAAAAATAAAACAAGCATACAATTTAAAAAAGCTAACCTGATAGGATGCTAAGTATGCCTCAGAGAAAGAAGGCAGCAGAGCTGTTGTGGAATGTCTTCTGTGGTATGTTTCTTACACCTGTTTTCCCAGCTTGTCTTTTATCCAAGCACACATTAAATAAGGTACATCTTTTGAAAGGGAGAAAATGTTATACAAACTCAGAGATTCTGTTCCATTACCTTGAAGTTTCCTAAGAATCAGTATTTTCATTTAAATTCGGACTCTTACTGGAATTTAAAGCCACATCACCATTACCTTACTGTAACCTGGGCTGTAATTCCTTGCCTCAAAATATATGCCAGTTTCCACTTGGTCATGTGTGATTTTTCTCAAATCAGTACTCCCTATACTTAGCCTGTCAACACCCAATTTAATTGTCTCAGTCAAGAGTTCACAAGTCAGTCAGCTACTCTGGCCTGAAATCAGAAGCCTCTCTGGTCCACAGCTTTTTCTCTCATCTGCCTTGGCAATCTTTGAAAGGTTTTAATGATTCCTCCACAGCATCTCTTGTATGCACTATATCTTCTGTTTTCTTCATCTATCCCCTAAAACAGCATATGTCACTCTGGTGATGCTAAGTTGATGTCCCAACAGTTACCTCACCAGGGTTGCTCCATCCTACCTAAAGCTAATAAATAAACAACATTCACATTAACATATAGAATGTTTAAATGTACACAGCATAAGTTATTCTTCAAAGGGAAGAAATAAAAAAATAGAAAAATTACTTTAAAGGGCCAAAAACAGTATCAATACTTTGATTTGATGAAAATTGAAATTATGTTCTTAAAAAATATAGATGGACAAAAATATTGACAAAACAAGCATGAAAATAAGCCAATTTGTTTATGGTTCAAAAACTTGAAGTAATTTTCATTGGGCTAAAATTGAGATGGTGATAAGACCACATTCCCCTTTGGACCTGTTGAAGGAAGGATATGGTCCTTTTCATCTTCCTGGGACACCCATACACATTAGCTCATATATTCCTTCCATCTCCAAAGGCAGAATAGCCTGTCGAGTCTTAGTCACACTTTTTTTTTGCTATTTTTCAAGACAGGGTTTCTCTGTGTAGCTTTGGATGTCCTGGAACTCACTCTGTAGACCAGGCTGGCCTCGAACTTAGAAATCTGCCTGCCTCTGCCTCCCGAGTGCTGGGATTAAAGGCGTGCGCCACCACTGTATTCATCTTTGGTCCTTTCTTCCACATTTAATTGGCCTTTTGAGTACACTGAGAATCCAAAGGTATTCCAGGCTTCCAGAACAAGAAATTTATCTCCAGTTCAGCTAAGTATTAATAATGGCTGTATCATATTTTCTCTTAACATAAATGTATAATTTAGAGAATATTTCACAGCATATTCATAGATTTTATATAGTTAGCTATGGACATATTTAGGGGTTTGTAATGTTATCTACCATAATGTATTTTAAACTGTTTAAATATATACATACATTTATACATATACAAGATGATTCAAAGAATAGATATATATCAATGTCTAATCCATAGGTTGAATAAAGCATACTTTTTCATACAACATTTTATCTTTCCTGAATCCAAGAAAGAGCCATAAAGATCATGGGAAGAAGCATAGTTATTTTAATGATACTAATTTTGCTATTATATCTATCTGGCTATTTATCTATGACTTTTGCTGTCAATTATTTCCAGATTGACAAATCAGATTTTCACTTGTGTGTTTTTACTTATGGTCTTCCTTTTCTGTTTTTCTTTTACATGACTTTCCTTTCACGGATGCCAGACATCCTTCAAAATGAAGAGTTTTAACTTCAAAACCCCCTTAGATCCTCACAGCATCCCCTTATCTGAAGTTCTGTAACACAGTTTATAGCATGAAAGTCAACCAAGAGCTAACCACTTAGGTTTGGAGTTTGGTATCTGTTTCTTGCAATGAGATGGGAAATGCAGATGTTCAGAAATTAGTGACAAAATGCTTCCAAATTGGTCCCTGATGTATCACTTGAGACCTGCTGACACACTTAAAAACATTTGTTAAATATGCTTCTGAGATTTTTAAAATTTTTTTGATTGAAGTCATTTTGACTCCTTTTTAGTTTTACTTTTATTTTGTCAACAACCGGCATTTTGTACACAGAAACTTCATTGTCTTTATCTCCCTCCCACTGAATTCTGAAAGTCATCACATTGTCTACCCTTCACATCTCCTTCCTACTTCCTAATCCCATTTCCTGGTCTAAAAATGTGACTGTCGCCCACAATGAAACAGAACTTTCTGCAGCCTGATGTTTACTTACTTCTCTTGATCCATTAGCAGTCAAGTCCCTTAAAACCTATGTTCCCTGCTCTAGTCCCCAGGGTTTTCTATCAATTTTTCTTTGGGTCTCTATCAGAGCAATGACACTTGTGTCACAGGTGGCCAATGATTCTTGATAACCAAATAACTGAACTGTTTCTTTGCCCTTTGCTTTATTTTTTGTTGTTTATACCACTGTCAGTTTGGTTTTTACAGGGTCTCACAGCACAAGTTTGAGTGGAACTTTCTATGTAGCCCATGGTTTCACCTGCAATCTTTCTGCCTCATTCTCTTAAGAGCTCGAGTTAAAGATGTGTGAAATCAGATCTCACAAGTTAACTAGTTTTGTTTATTAAAATTTTTAATAGAAAAAAATTTGTATTTATTTATTTCTGATAAATTTTGATTGTGTTCATGGGCATGTATTTCTATACACTGTCTGTGTGCCTCATGTTCCTGAAATTCAATAGATCACTTGAGACTGGATTTACAAACAATTTTGAGCATCCTTCTAAGTCTTGAGAATTGAACCAGGATCTTTGCCACAGTGACCAATGCTGTTAACTCCTTTAGCAAACTGTCAACCCCTGTGAACTAATTTTAGACTAGTTTAGTTAAAACTCACTTAGTCACTTAACTGAACTCAATGCTGCTGACCATTATATCTCCCTCTTGACACATTTCCTTGACTTCTAAAATTTTCTAAATGGATTCTGGTCTTGTTCTTAAGTGGTTATTGGATGCATCTCTCATTCTTGATATTTGAATGATATTATAAAAAACCTCATTATCAATGTTACTTGTTTCAATGATGTGAAAGTTTCATATTCTGGCAACTAAATACTTATAAGGTTTAGGAATATATACAGTATCTGTCTCTATTGTAGTATAGAAATTAAAGTATTGATTATACTTAGTTTTTAACTAACTTCAACTCAAATTGTTATTTGTGAACTAGCTCAGTGTTGGCTATCATGGTTCTGAAATGCTTGAGTCTCTATTGGCCAGAACTTATCTTAAAAAAAAAACAAACTCAAAAAGCATCTGTAGTTAAAATTATCACTCCACAGTTTATTTTGTTTGTTCATTTATAAATTGAAGAAATTACTGAGTTGATGAGGTTTCTCCTAGGCATTGAAGGGGTTTGAAGAAGTGATCATTTTTCTTCCTTATTCATCCAGAGACATCGACTAAAAAAGAGGGCACCCGGAGTCTTGAAGTACGGTGGGAGTACTGTTCAATACTTGACATATCTAACTTCTATCACCCAGGAGTTTATTGACTTTACAATGTTAAGGTTTAAGATGTTAAAATTCAGATAAAAGAATGAAAACTTTTTGAATAATGATTTCAGGAATATAACTCAACATAACATAATAGAAACAAATTATTAACTCTACTGTTTTAAATAATATGCTTAAGCCACATGGGTAGGTCAAATTCTTGGGGGCATAACCATGACTAAATTTTTAATTACAGGTGATCCTCATGGTATCTGCACATAAAATTTAAAGTAGAAATTACTAGATCATGTTCTAAAAGACTTTTCATGCCCTGATCCTTCCAATTCTCTGATTTTTATCTTAGATTCTATGACTCTACTTTTTTCACTATCCTTTATCCTATTTGAGAAGTCATAATAAAGTTCTTGAATATAGGAAATCCTATTTAGTAATAATTTATGTGCCAACTACCTGCCATGTATCTGTTCTCTTCATTTTTCCATAACTGTATACAGTGAGAATATCATTCACTTTCTACTTATAAAAGAATCTAAGCCTTAGTTTAAAACATTTTCTTATTTTTGTTTCACCAATATTTACTATTTCCTGCAGAAATCCTAATTATTAAAGTGCAACATGAAAGATTCTCCTAACTTGATTGGATTATAAAAATATATAGGTAATATAGCATGTAATTCTATATATGCAAAACTTCACTAGGATTCCTTTGGCAGAATATAAGTGAAGGTGACTGAATGGAGGCGGGGTAGGAGAGTGGAGTCTGTGAATAAACAAATGGACCAATAAAACGTAAGACAATTCTATTATGGAAGAGCCTAGTGGTAGAAAGAAACAGAGAAATTGAGAGAGAGTCAGAGAGAGACTCTCCTAGCCTAGGACTATGTTAATATGAGCAACTGTGACTCGTTTCTCTCCGTGTTGTTTTAAATACAAAGCTAAGGGTTTCTGCGAAGCAAGTTCCTCAACAGAAGCACTAGTTGCCACGGTGGTCTTTCCTCAGCAGCATCCTTGGTGTGGCTGTAATGTGTTCATGCTGCAGTGGAGAGCAGGGGTGGGAGGATTGGAGCTGGGCTTGCGGTGGGGACTTTCCCAGCTGTGCTTTGCCCAGCGTTTGCATCCATCTGTGTATTCCATATTGGTTTTTAAACCCAGTTTCTCTTAAAAACCAAACTCTGTATTAAACAAAAGAAAAGAAAGAGAATAATTACTTAGCTTTCTTTGTATATGCCTTAATTTATTCATGTGACAAAATTATACCTGTATCTTTTTCTTTTAGATATGTGTACCAGAAATTGTGTTAAGTTCTTTAATAAGGATAACTCTTTCTGATGATTATGAGGTATGGAGTATATGACCTTCTAAATATCTAGGTCTTTATTGTCAAAGCTTTTCATGGGGACTGTTGAATTTAGTTCTGACGTCCAGAACAATCAATTATATGTTAATACATATAAATAATTTCAATTGTGCAGGTTCAACCAAGAAAGTTTAATCTATAGCTCTGGAAGTCAGAAAGCAAAAAAAAAAAAAAAAAAAAAAAAAAAAAAAGAATGAGGCTCTGCACAAGATATTTGATCTATATTATGTTATTTTTCAATACATTATTAATATTTTGCTTTTCCTGATGTTCATCAGAAATTTCTATTTCTCACCAAAATAACTGGCAGAAGGACAAAAGTGATATCAAGTGCAAAAAAATTTCAAAGTTGTTTTTCTTAATTGTTGTTGACTAAATCTGGTTCTAATATTAACAGAAATTCCCAAATATGACCTCGGAGCAAGGCAGAAAGCAAAAGTCAGTATGTTTCCCAAGGTTTTAAAGCTATCAGAAAGAAGTTCTAGTATTTCCCTATATACACACAATGTAAAATGAATCAAGATATGATGTCATGCTTTATTGCAATATTTATTTTCATTACAATTCACGTGGTTCGTCAAGGTCAAAATGGCACTAGTCTTACTTGAAAATGTTGGATTTAAGTTACATCAGTCATTTCTCACTGTTTAGAAAACAAACCACGAATTTTTCTCAAATTTAGGGCACAATTCTAGGGAATAGAGGGTCTCGAAATTCAAACATAAGGGGCAATATTTCTCTTTTTAAAGGCTTCATTGGAAAAAGTTAACTTTTGTAGTTATGTTGAAAAAAAAAATGCAAAGACCCGGGCAGACTGTCCTTTTTTCTTTAGAAGTTGTAGAGGCCTTTTTTTTCAGCGGTGTGATTCCCTGACATCCCCCCACTCTGCCATTCTACTAAATTTCCCCTCACATCTTCTGTCCACCCCCTCCCACATACACAGGACAGAAGCCGAACAAGTGGAGAAGAAAATGATGAGAGTAATGCCGAGGGAAGACAGCAGCGTGGTTAACATCACAAGATCAGAGGGAGCCCAGAAGCAGAACCTAGAAAAATCCTTTCACAGCATGCAATATAGAACAAAAATCCCCAGAAAACTCAAATACTACTATTATCATGTTTCAAAACAAGAAAGCTAAGAAAGGCGACAAAAGGACCCAAGAAAGGATCGGACAGACGTTCAGCCACCGGTGTGTCTGGGGTGGGGGCGGGGGATTCATCAGATCGCTTTAATTCTTTCCTTTGATGTACAAGCCCCATCAAGACAATAATATGTCCTTGAACCCAAATGACTCTTCTGTGATAGACTATCTCTCTAGGTGATAAACAAAGCGTTTAAAGACATAAACTACATAAACTAGCTCCGTGGGTGGCCTGCACTCCCTCCAAGAACGCTTTTGATTAAAATAAAAACGTAGGTAGTTGTAGAGTCGAAGGAAGTCACACGCAAAGTTTTATTTTATTTGGAAGGCATAAACACAAAAATGAGACCTCTTTAACATCTCCACACAGGAAGACAGATTGATCAAACCAGTCCGAAAGTAAAAAGGAAGCAACTTCCCTTTAACTCTCAGTGTTTTCCAGTTTTCGGAGAAGAGTCATCAGGGGTTGAAGAGCCACTGAAAAATTCTGGTGTGCTGTGTTCTCAGACTTCCTCAGCTGCACCCAGCCTCTGCTCAATGGGCTTAGTAAGAAAGCCGAAATGCTAACTTGACTTAAGGGAAGTCTGTGACTCCTGACCTAAATGCAATCTATTTTGAGGCGGCCTTCTCGGATGAATGCTGGGGAAAGCAGAGAAAGAGAGAGCAGTCAAAGAGCAGGCTAGAGGAGGAAGAAGAATGGGAAGAAAAGTCAAGACATTGGGGCCAGGTTGCAGCACGAAGAGACATTCTGATGGGAAGGACTGAATTTCTTCTCACGCATACCTACAGACAGTCCCAATAAAAACAGAGCTGCCAGCTGTCCGGTATGAACGGAAATATGGAGGGGACACTAGTTTTTGCCCAGTATTTAAACAAAGCAAGGGTAAGGGTTGGAAATGTGACCCTCTTAGACAGAGTTCTGTTAGGCTTCTGCTGTACTGTGAAAACACGTCCCAGAACAAGTGGGGGCAGGCACAGTGACTAGCAGGATAGTTCTCTCTCTCTCTCTCTCTCTCTCTCTCTCTCTCTCTCTCTCTCTCTCTCTCTCAACAGCAGCCACATAAAGCATTCTCTTCCCTGCTCTCTGTCTCTGTCTGTCTCTGTCTCTTTCTGTCCCTATCTCTCTCTGTCTCTGTCTCTGTCTCTGTCTCTGACTCTCTCAACAGCAGCCACATAAAGCATTCTCTCTCTCTCTCTCTCTCTCTCTCTCTCTCTCTCCCTCTCTCTTTCTCTCTCAACAGCAGCCACATAAAGCATTCTCTTCCCTGCTCTCTGTCTCTGTCTGTCTCTCTGTCTCTGCTCTCTCTCTCTCTCTCTCTCTCTCTCTCTCTCTCTCTCTCTCAACAGCAGCCACATAAAGCATTCTCTTCCCTGCTCTCTGTCTCTGTCTGTCTCTGTCTCTTTCTGTCCCTATCTCTCTCTGTCTCTGTCTCTGTCTCTGACTCTCTCAACAGCAGCCACATAAAGCATTCTCTCTCTCTCTCTCTCTCTCTCTCTCTCTCTCTCTCTCTCTCTCTCTCGCTCACTCTTGCTCTTGCTCTTTTGGTAAGAGAAAGGCCACAGTGAGGTTGTAGGTAAACCTGTCATTTATTTTCTCAGTGTGGCAGAGTGCCCAACCCAAACATTCACTCTAGGTCTCTTGACACCCAGATTCTTAAAAGATTACAAGTGAGCAGGAGCATGAATTTGCTGAAATTTGGGTGAGGGTGATTCATTATTACATATTAAGGAAAACTGATAAAAAAATTAATGTAAACCACGAATGAACAGCATTTTCAATCTGCCACTTTGTTTTACAGGTGAGAGGGATGACTTGTAGAACAAAAATGTTGCTCTAGCCTTCTCTGCAATAAAAGTTCTCACATAATGTCTTATTTTTTCCTTGAAAACTCATATATTAAGATTTTGAACATCAGCTATGTTTAAGTGCCTGGGTGTAAATACTGTCCTTTGATAGAATTTGAAGATTGAATATTACCTTCTCACTTAGTATCTTGCACTGAAATAAAAATGAACATAATTAGAAAATTGAACCCAAATTATTCTGTGATTCTAATTATCAGGCCAATCCTTCAAATTGTGTGCATTCAGAAATTAATAATTCCTGATTTGTCTTAATAATAGAGAACTAGGGTGGTAAGAATAACTTAAATCAATATGAACTACATAAATCTGTTTAAATCAATGCCTCTCATTTTTTCATTTATCAAATAATTCTTATTTTAAAAAATTGAAAGTGTTAATAACTACAGATGCTTGTAAATATACTAACAGCCATTACTGTGTGTTTCTAAATGTTATATAAAATGTACTTCATGTGCAAAAAAGCAGAAAATGCTTGGAGGACACACCCCCCCCAAAAAAAAACCATTTATCATTACATCGAACATATCAATTTACAACTACAAATATTTCTTCTGTAAACATGTTTTCAAGCTTTTCCTGTCACAAAATATAGAAACAAGGAAAACTGAGCAAAACATTCACCAGTTAGATAAAAACTCACTTGAGCATTAATATGCTTTTGAGAGAAAGAGACAAAGACTGAGAGCATTTGGGAGATTCACAGAGTTGGGGTAAGGAGAGGGAGAGGTAGATACAGAGACAGACAGATATATAGGTAGGTAGATAGATAGATAGATAGATAGATAGATAGATAGACAGAAAGATAGGTAGATATAAAGAACAAAAATAGATATTCGCAATGCTTTTAAATACAAAGGAAATACTCCTTATATGAAGAAGCAATTTTGGCTCCTCAAATTTGTTATACCATCCTTCCAATTAGCCATTTTCTCCATAACCTAGAGGGTTTTATGTGTTTTGCATCCAGCCATTAAAATTTTCAGGGATATAAATTGCTTTGTATACAATTTTTTCCATTGTATTTAGAACTAAGATACCAGTAACGATTTAGAATAGAAAACAGTTCCGTGTAGATATGATCTTTGGAGTTTTCAAACACCATAGTTTTTACATGAACCGAAACATAATGCCAGTAGTTTCCGTGTGCTTCGTATGTAGACTCCCTCACAGTTAACTTCTTTTATGACATATTTGTCAAAAACCACATGGCCAACATTGATACACAGTTGTCCCCTACGTTCCAGACTCTGGGTTTTGCGAGGTTCTCGACTAAGAACTTATTCCAGTCTGAGTTCATGATGGGAGTGCAGCCAACTGAACTTGAGTCCTAGCAAGGACATCTTAACTTCTAAGCTGTCTACACCCAACTCCTCCTCACCTCCACAAGCTACTGTCTCATTTGTTTTCCATAAATAAACATAGTAATCTGCATTTTCTTCTACATTACAACTGCGATAACATTTTACAACAGATTCCGAACATGAGCAGCTATGACGCTCAGGCCTGAATTGAACTAGACAGTTTTGTGACGGTATAAAGCAGTGTAATCTTTCTTGAAGGGCTTTGTTTGGGATATGTTGTTTATGATCAAAACATGAGCCAATTAACTGGCTTTACCAAAATCTGTTTTAAACTTTTTTTCTTTTTTTCGAGACAGGGTTTCTCTGTGTAGCCCTGGCTGTCCTGGAACTCATTCTGTAGACCAGGGTGGCCTCAAACTCAGAAATCCTCCTGCCTCTGCCACCGAAGTGCTGGGATTAAAGACGTGTGCCACTGCTGCCACCCTTAAATTTCTAATAGAGAAACTATGGAATGTCTTAACCATCATAAAAGATTTTTGTGGTACTTTACTTGGCTGAAGCCATTTAGGGATCTGAATTGTTTTGTTTTGTTTTTAACCATCTTAGGCATTTGTCTCTTTCAAGGTCTTGACTGTTGCCTTCCCTTCTGAGAGGAACATTCTCCTCCTAGTTAGTAGACTGCATCTTCCCCTCACCTTGTTCAGGTTCACCTCACCAGAAATGCCTTCCTTGTCCATTGCGTAAAATGATAATCACCATCTATTTCACTTACTCCATCCGTTCTACTTAATTAAAATATTAATTTTACCTGTCTAGGTGTGTGTGTGTGTGTGTGTGTGTGTGTGTGTGTGTGAGAGAGAGAGAGAGAGAGAGAGAGAGAGAGAGAGAGAGAGAAACAATGCCTTGGGGGAACTGTGAAAGAGGTTCCAGAGACAAAGAAGGGGACCCTTTGCCTGAATTGTTCTTGGATGCAATTTTATGTCTCCTATGACAAATATTCACCTTCCATTTATAAGCCATTTATTCTTGGTGGATATCAGATCATAGGTATTGAACTCGGGCTGGTCAGTGCATCCCGAATCTATATATGGTCTTCAACCTTGCTCTCCTGCTTTCCTAGATATAATCTACAGCTTGGACTTGACTTGGCAACTGTGTTTACATTGGTCTGTCCTGAAAAATGTCATCCTGAGTGAGGTAACCAAATCACAAAAGAACACACATGGTATGCACTCACTGATAAGTGGATATTAACCCTGAAGCCTGGAATACTCAAGATACAATTCATAGACCAAATGAAGCTTAAGAAGGAATACCATAGTGTAGATACTTTGGTCCTTCTTAGAAGGGGGGAACAAACCCGTGGGAAGAGATACAGAGACAAAGTTTGGAGAAGAGACTGAAGGAAAGGCCATTTAGAGACTGCCCCCACGTAGGGATCCATCCCGTACACAGTCTCCAAACCCTGACACTGTTGTGGATGCCAACAAGTGCTTACTGACAGGAGCCTGATATAACTGTCTCCTGAGAGGCTCTGCCATGCCTGACAAATACAGGATTGGATGCTCACAGCTGACCAATAGACTGAGGACAGGGTCCCCAATGGAGGAGCTAGAGAAAAGACCCAAGGAGCTGAAGGGGTTTGAAGTCCCATAGGAGGAACAACAATATGAACCAACCAGTACCCTCAGAGCTCCCAGGGACAAAACCACCAACCAAAGAGTACACATGGAGTGACCCATGGCTCCAGCCACATATGTAGCAGAGGATGGCTTTTTCAGACATCAATGAGAGGAGAGGCCCTTGGTCCTGTGAAGGCTTGATGCCCCAGTGTAGGGGAATGCCAGGACAGGGAAGCAGAAGTGGGTAGGTTAATGAGCAGGAGGAGTGGTGTTGGGATAGGGGGGTTTTGAAGGGGAAATGAGGAAAGGGGATAACATTTGAAATGTAAATAAAGAAAATATCTAATTAAAAAAAGAAAATGTTCATAGAAAGGGCAGCTCTGTTAATATCTAGCATGTGTTTGTTTGAGTGTGTTTACATGTTTTTCTGAACTCAAACAACCTTCTTTGGATCATTACTTTCTTGTTATATTCATGTATTTTTGTATGATATTCAGTATATTCAGTATATTCAGTACTGACGTACTGAAATGAAATTGTCTGCAGCATCCGACTGTAGCCCACCCACTTTTCAGGTCCTCGGATCCTAGGTTTGGCAGACAAGATCTTTTCAGGTTGACTGAAAAAAATCAACAATGACCTATCCTTATCATTCCAGCTCCAGGGCACAGGGACAGAAAGGTCAGGAACAATTCTTCAAACATTATCGTTTTGAAATTTATAAAAACTATCAGGGTTTTTTTTTTTTCAAGGAAATAAAGGCAGACTTTGAACATGTAATATTGAGGTCACACAATCTCAGAAAAGTGATACTCCACATTCTCTCTTATATACATAATCTGATGAACAATATATGAGTATATGTGAACAGAGACACACTGGGTACAATATAACACATATAGAAAATATAACAGAATGACCAAATATTAGGGGATATGGAAAGATGAAAGGTGGGTAATGGACTTAAGTTGTGAAAAAGGACATAAATCTTTTTTTCTCTAGTTGTAACTGTTACAGGGTTGTTTGACAGTATATAAGTATAGAAAGCAGTGTGAAGCTCCCCGCCCCACCGCCTCAGAACTCTATTCTAACTGCACAGAAGTTCACTGAGATACATAAACTGTGGGCCCAGTTCATTTTCTGTGCAATGTTTATTTTACTTGCAAGGGTTTTGCTAATATAGTTTATAAGATATAGTTAAAAACGTTGTCCATTCTCAAAACTGTTTTGTGGAGGAGGGTAAAAACAGTATCCAATATATTTGTTGAAAGTGGTCTTTTTACATGAGATCCAATTGATACGCACCAACAAAACCAACCACCTGGATAATTTAAAAGCAAACAAATTTTGAAAAATTTTTCTAGGACTGCTTCTCTGAGAAATCCAAAATGGAATCATAAACATATACGCTTCTAGAAAAGTGTGTAATTTATTAGAACGGAATTGCATCTCAATGATTACAACCACTAGTTTGAGTTTTATTTCAAAAGCAGTGTGATTGGTAGACTTTATTAAATCTCACTATCTTTTGTCAAGAATCTCAGGTTGAGTGAAACCTGTCTACTAATCTCAGCCTCCCAAAGGGGGCTGTTGTTATGTTCACTCTGTACATACACCTCCAAAAGGGCTGGGAAAGGACGCTTGCTTTTTTTTTTTTTTTTTTGCTCTGGGTAAGATTTGTTGAAGAATGTATCTTTGTTATTTTTCTAATTTAGTCCTAACTTGATACATTGGTCATATATATATATATATACATATATACATATATATATATATATACATACATACATACATATATATACACACATATATATATATACATATATATATATATATATGTTACAAATTACAAATAAATGACAATCTGAGAGAAAAGCACATAGTATTACAAAAGAAAGTCCTTCAAGGTCTGATTACATTGTCCTTCACTAATTGTGCTTAACAATCCATTCATATTTTGAAACTTTTTTTTAAATAATGCTTTACATGATTTATAAATAATAGCAGAAAATTAAAGTCTCTATGTCATAGTTTTGAGTCACGGTAATTTCAAAAGCACAAAAATTTTTCTTAGAGGCTTATAATGTAGTTAATGATTAAACTATTGATTGTATTCTAGCTGTATTTTGTTATTTCTTACTTTTTTAAAAAAATATTAGATCCTTAGGTGGCTATGATTGTCTCAAATAAAAATAACATTTTACTTTTAGTATTGAAAGAGCTGATGTACTTTAAACTAGGCTTACTGACTGTCTGTCCCTCCTACCTCTAACATGTTCATCCCCCCTTCCCTGCAAACTCTCTTGTCCCCTGCTCTAGGGAAATTTGGAATCTGGGTAATTATGGCCTATATATCAGACAATAATATTTGATAAATGGCAAAAAATATGTGCTTTAAATTCACTGAATTATTGGGGCATGAAAGTAGGTTCTGAGGTTGGATATGTAACCAATAGTGTCATAAAATCGATAAATCTACTCTCTAAATAGAAATGAAGATCTCAGAATGAATTCTAAAATAAAGCTATCTTGAGAAGCCCCAGGGCTGAGCCTTACCCTTTGTATTTATTTCCCTGGTTTCCTTAACTGTGATCTTACTATGATTCCCTTGTATATTGTCAGCCTATTGTTTTAAGCTAATTATTCTATTCTTAAACACATAACAATGTGGAAAACCATATATAGAAAGAAAATGTTGGTGCAAGGGGATAAAAAGAAAAGAAAAAGAGAAAAGTTGTTTACAAAGCTGCAGAAGGAAGACACTGTGAGACTGAGGCCAGCTTGGGTTGTAGAGTGAGGTTCCAGCTAATAAGACATTGTCTCAAACAATTTCAAATGAAACCGAATAGCAAAATACCAACTTAAATCAAAACAGAACAACAGCGGCAGCAGCAACAGCAGCAGCACCAACAAAAACCAAGCTAAGACTCTGCAGAAGAAAATGGAATGACTCCACAACATTGAAAATGAATGAAAGGCTGTAGTGCTTCATTCTTCAGATGCAAGCAAGGATAGCAGAGTCTTCATTTATTTTAGAAAGAAGATTCCATCTAATGCAGGAAACTTACCAGGACCTCCATGGTTCCTAACATAAATTTCTGGGTTGTTTTATATTCTCTGCTTCTATTATGCATTGAAAATTACTGCAGTGCATCACTTGGGACCATGATTGGCTCAAAGCCACATACTTTGAGAAGCAGAAGGAAGTCAAGAGCCAGTCCTATTCAGTCATTGACTTTCTAACACTTCATGGTATATGAGAATGTTTGCATAAATAGCACCAATGGACAGAGATGGCATCTTCTTCTGGAGTACAGACCATTCTTATTTATTCATCAATAAATCAGTTATTTCCTGTCAGCACAGAAGTAAGACACAAAGGATTGCTGGAACTATAGGAAACTGGAGAGTTAGCATGTACAGGAATTGCCTGTCTGTCTTCATAGGATCTGAGGTAAAAGAAATGAATCAAATTCTCATACTCTAGACAGTCCTACTGTTGTGAGTAGTAACTTTTTCTGTCCCTAACCCAGAAACTTCTATCTTCTGTAGTATTTATGATCTTGTAACAGACAAGCATTTAACTTGAAAATCACTTTTACATCCTTCATTGTTAACACTGTAAAAATATAGAGGTGAATTTGTAAGAATTATATGAATAAACCTCTCATACATACTGTTATGAAAAGAAAGCCTCAAAGCTACATATTTATAAATGAATAATACATATATATGTATATATTTATATATATATACATATACATTATATATAATATATACATTATATACATATATATCTATATATTTATATACATTCATGTATATATATGAATGTATGCATCTAAACCCATTTTGAAGCCAACATATACAAATAACCATGTATATATAGTTTTAAAGAAAGTTGTGGAAGATTATTCATGAAACAAATGTGCAAAATTGCCTATCTATTGGAATATAAATGTGATCAGATAGTTAGGGTAGAGGTTGGGGAAGCAATGAATAGGGATAGGAATAAAATTCCTGCAGCTGACTTAAGGACATTCCGCCTCTGGGTAAAAGCCCACCAAACTGATACAAGTAAACTAAATACAAGTAAGTTGGTCTAATTTCTTTGCTGAATGGGTTTTGACATAAGTAGACTAATAGTCTTTGCTGGGAGGAAGGAAACTTATCCACAGAATTCTGTTTGCAGGAAGATTCCCTTGTGAAAGGATTCATCACTCTAAGTAGATCTGAGATTTATGAGTATCTGGGAATACAGTATAGGACATCAAACATCCCTTAGTATAAGTGGAGAAGTCTTACAGTCTAAGTGCTTCTTCTGTGACATTGTTTTGGAAGTCAGTGTTTGGGAACATCTAACCAAGACTGCATTCTGATTTTTCTTAAAAGTTATACAGTTTAATAAATTCTTCAGTAAGTCCTGAGTGTTTGTTTTTAAAGATTTATCTACTTATTTTATGTAAGTACACTGTAGCTGTCTTCAGACACTCCAAAAGAAGGCATCAGATCTCATTATGGATGGTTATGAGTCATCATGTGGTTGCTGGGATTTGAACTCAGGACCTTCAGAAGAGCAGTCAGTGTTCTTAATCGCTGAGCCATCTCTCCAGCTCCCTGAGTATTTGTTAATTATAACTGTCTTTGTTTCTGTCTGTGGATCTTTTATCTCAGGGTCTATATCACTGCTGCTTCTTGGGTACATCCAACTTCTCTAGCAAATCTCCATTTACTGGGCCATTACTGGCTAATTTACACACTTCCTATTTTATACTAATGCTAATATGTGACTTGGTCTCCTGTTTCTTGGATTAATCCCATTGGACAAGAATGAGCCCACTACCACAATTTTGGGCAAGATTTGAAGTAAGCTGTAATTAAATGCTGCCCAGGATGAAGGACTCTGGCCAGGATCATTCTATCATTCCCAGAAGATGGTTACAAGTTACATTTTGTAGAGGCTTATAAAGACAAATTCATAATGGTACATATTTTCCACCACGTCCATTCAGAGGAAAGCAAACATCCTTATTTACTTGCCTGAATACCTCCCACCTACATCCCATAAGGGAGCAAGCATACAACCTGACCGATTTCCTGCCTATGTATTTCCCCCCTATATGATATGATATGTGATCACATCAAGCATATTCAGTATAGTTGGGCCAATCAAACTTGTTTAGGGAAGTGACACCATGTGGCTTGTTATCTTCCATAAACAATAGCCTCTGGCATTTCAGGAAGTGTCTGTCCTTTGGAAAAGGACTTACAAGTTAGTTTTGTTTTATGGTTTTTGTAGGCACAGTAATTAAAACTTAAGACATAACTTTAAGTCTCACACCTGCTTCCTCAATTCATCTCTCAGTATCTTCTTCATGTAAACTAAATGTTCTTGGTTTGTGCTCTTCTTTGACAGCAGCATGATTCGATGCTAAAATGATCCTCAAATCTTCCAAATTTGAATTTCTACTGCTGGCCTTTCTCTTATCCCACACCCCATCCCAAGTCCATGCTGCATATCCAAGTGGCACTAAGCTGGCCTTTTGTGCTTGTGTTTCAAATGGCTTGCGCCTGGGCTAGTCAGAGGTCAACTCTGGATGTCTTCTTCTATCATTCTTTCCAGACAGGATCATTCATTGGATGACGGGTTTGCTCACTGGTGGCTTAGGCGGGCCTTTCACCGAGCTCTGAGTTCCACATGCTGGGATATAGACGTATACCACTGCATCTAGCATTTTATGGGTGCTAGGAACGTCAACGTGGGGCATCTTGCTTGTGAGCATTCACTTTATCCACTGGACACGTTATTCTACTGATACCATTATCTTGTCTGATACCATTATCATAAGGAAAATCATCAAGACAAAAATATCAAAAATCAACTTGGGTACACTTTTGACTCTTTCTGTTTCTTTGAAGTCCCTTTCCTTTGACTTCAGCATACCTAGAGAATGTCCTGTCTTCCCCTACATTCACTTCTTCCTAATCTATTGTCATAGCCTCATTAGCTTCTGGTGCTAGATGCTCCCTTCCCTTGCTATATTTACATGCCAAACTTTCTCTTTAATTTTTTCTTCCTTCCTAGTGTCTTCTACCCTATTTAATAAATGAGCCAACTACCCTCACTTCTTACTCCAAGTTATCATACTTAGAATAAAATCAGAATTATGTGGCATTAAATACAATAAAACAAAACAACAAATTTCAAAACAAAAGCAGACTATTTCGGCCCAGCTTGTGATTTCTCTCTCTCCTTCCCTCCTGCCTTCGTGTACAGCTGCTTGTCAGCCAGAGCTTGTTCAGCGTTCTCTGGTCTTAGCTCTGGTCTGCCATGCCATGGATTTATAAATGTCATTACGTCTGTCTGAATTACACCCTCGTCTCTCTTGTTTCCACACCAATCATCACTTGAAGACTAACTCAGGTGATATTTCCATCCTGATTCTGGTTTTAACCAGCCCTCAGCTTCTTGCAATTCTAAACAGTTTTCACATTCCTCCAAGTAATCTCACTGAATCTTTTGAAGATTTTTTTATGTGTGCTGGAGAGATAGCTCAGGGGTTAAAAAATACTTGTTGCTCCTGCAGAGGATCCACTGAGCTTCCAGAGCCCAGGTGGTGGTTCACAATCATCCACAGCTGTAGCTAGAGGATGTGAGGTCCTCTTTGGACTTTTGTGGGCACCAACCACACACATGATGCACACACACACACACACACACACACACACACACACATGCACGCGCACACACACACATTCACACACAAACATGTATGTATGTGTATATATAAATTCATATGCAAGCAAATATTTATTCACTTTATGAATACATGCAATAAAAAACAAAGTTTTCTATCATTTACTTCCTTCAGTCTATAATATCCTAAGTGCCAGAGCTGAACCAACTTGGTTTTTTTTTCCTTGTCTTCCAATGCCTTGAAGGACACAACCTCTTAAAAGGTGCTTATCAAACTGAACTAAGGTGTCCTGAAGATATCCACAGAGCAGATGTTAGACTAAAGTGTAGAGAAGACAGTGGTGGACTGAAGAGATCATAATTAGGTAATTTGGGATAAAAGAAAAGAAATATGTGAAAATGGAGTTTTATGAAAACCCAGAAGTTATAAAGAGAAAACCATCTGTAACAGAATGCACAGCAAGAGTAAACCAATAAGACACAAGAGGCCAAGTTCAGACATATCCCTAGATTAGAAAATGAAAATGGTTCATGAGTGGCTAGTGATACATTTCCAAGGGACTACCATGCTTGGATTTTCCAAAGGATTATTGTGGTTAGCCTGTTGCATTTTCGAAGTTGATTTAGTTCACCATTTCAAACTATTCCCTCAGAATTATTGAACACATAAAGCAATAAGTAGCCATGAATTTCAGGTGATTTACATGTCACTCTCTCTCAGGAATGTTTTATGAGCCGTCATTCCCCTTGAAGAACCTTGGTGCTCTAGGTTTGTTATACAAGAAAGGCGTTGAGCATCGAGATTTTGAGTTTCTTATATTTTACCTGATGGGAACACCAGAACTCAATGTGTAGTAGTATTAAGCTGCCAGGAAGACTCAGAACCTCTCACAAATAAGAAAATTGACATGCTTCATTGCTCGGGCACCTTTAGAGGGACCAGTTCTGATTTATTCTGCTAATTGCTTTTGTTTGGCAATGTAGTCAAATGGAGACGAGTTGGAATCCCTTTCTCGTTTTAATAAAGTGGATATGTTGGAGAGATAGCACACTGTTTTGCTGTCCCAAATTTCTGAATTCCTAAGGACAGGAAGATGTCTTAACTCTAATAAAAGCCTATTTTCAAATTGGACTCACAGAATCACTTATGCATACATGGCATGAAAGCATAAGGAAAAGTAAAGCTTGACTAGTAGGAAGGAAAAGGCTAAAAGAGGGAGGGAGGTAAGTGTGGGATAAATAGCTCAGTAGGCAAATACTATGGAAATTTAAGAAAATGAAGGGTAAGAATTGAAAAGAAGATTCAGATAGGCTGAATGATTACTTAAAATTTTGTGTATTGTATATCTGTGATGGTGGTGTATAGTGAATATACACATATGTATTTAAGTGCTAAAGTGTATCTGAAAAACAAACAGACAACATTGGGAGATAGTTCTTTTCTTGTACCATGGAGTTCTCTATGAACTTAGGTACTCAGGCTTGTGCAACAAATAATTTTACTCCAGGGCCATCTTACTGGCTCCCAGCACCACAAAGCTAAACAAAGAATTCTCAACTGGGGAATCTCAAATGGCTGTAAAGCACTTATAGAAATGTTCAACATCCTTAATCATCAGGAAAGTACAAATCAAAACAACAATGAGTTTCCACCTTACATCACTCAGAAAAGCTAAGATCAAAACTGAGGTAACAGCACATGCTGGCAAGAATTTGTAGAAAAAGGAACACTCTTTTCAACTGCTGGTGGGACTGCAAGCTGGTACGATCACTCTGGAAATCAAACTGTTGGTTCCTAAGAAAATTGTAAATAGTTCTAACTGAAGACCCAGCTATAACACTACTAGACATATACCCAAGAGATGTTCCAACATATAACAAGGACACATGCTCCACTATGTTCATAGTGGCCTTATTTATAACAAACAAAAGCTGGAAAAATACACAGATGTCCCTCAACAGAATAATGAATACAGAAAATGTGGTACATCTACACAATGGAGTACTACTCAGCTATTAAAAGAATGACTTCATGAAATTCGTAGGTAAATAGATAGAACAAGAAAACAGCATCCCAAGTGAGGTAAGCCAGATACAAAGAAACACACATGCTATGTACTCATTGATAAGTGGATTTTAACCCAGAAGATCAAAATACCCATGATAAAACCCACAAACCATATGGAGCTTAAGAAATAAGATCAAAGTGTGGATACTGAACTCCTACATAGAAGGGGGAGCAAAACATTAGAGGTAGAAGGAAAGAGGGACCTGAGAAGAACAGAGAAGAAAGAGAGAAAAAAGGGAGTCAGGATTCGGTATTGAAAGGGACAGGAGAGAAATACAGAGGGTCAGGAAATCAAATAAAATTCTCTAGCAGTGGGGCATGAGGAACTGAGGGTAGCCACTAAAAAGTGCCAGATGCCAGGGAAGTGAGAGCCTCCCAGGACCCGACCAGGATGACTTTAGCCAAAATAGGCAACAAAGAGGAGAGAGTATGAAGAGACCACATCCAGTAGATAGTCATGGTCTCCAGTTGAGAGATAGGGCTTCTCACACATCTCAAAATTCTTAACCCAGAAATGCTTCTGTTTAAATAAAAGACAGAGACAAAAAATAGAACAGAGACTGAATGAAAGGCCATCCAGAGACCACCCCACATAAGGATCCATCCTATCTGCAGAGTCCGAACCCCAGACACTACTGTTCTTGCCAAGAATTGCCTGCATAAGTGATTCTGTGAGTCCAATTTAAAAACACAAGAAGGACAGATGGAAGAAAACATCTTATTTTCCTTTCTGAGACTAATTAACACAAATATCTTTCTTACCTCCATTTCTGTACAACATTACTTTCTTTCACTTTATGGCCTGCAAACATATATAATGCATATATATACATATGTATATATATGCATATATATTTTTCCCTTAGTTTGTCATTGTTATTGTTGATGCTAAATATCTAGGTTTTATCCATAATTGCTATTGCAAACAATGTTGCTGTAAACATTAATATATAATTATCTCAGTGATTTGTAGATAAGAGAACTATAGCTTGGTTATCCGGTAGAGTGAATTTTATTTTTCTGAGGGCCTTCCATACTTTGTCTTGACAAATACAATTATAAGACAAAAAAATTCTTCTTAGACACAAAGTTTCTAACTATGCTTCACCTTTGAAATGAATGCCATTTTTAGGGTTTCACTTTACTGATGTGTGTGTGTGTGTGTGTGTGTGTGTGTGTGTGTGTGTGTGTAATGTACTTGTTGCACATGGAGAACAGAGGTTGATATCAGATCTTTCTTCAATTTTCTCTATCTTTATTAGGCTCAGTGTCCAACAAGCTCCAGTAGTCCACCTCCACTATCATGCCACCCTAATAGTGGGCAGCAGAAGTGTTCCATGGTGTTGCCTGTTTCCTTCATTCTGTAGACCAGAACAGCAGTCTGAATGTGTGTGGATTAGGAAATTTACCAGTGAGTTATCTCCTGAGCCCTGTTTAACAGTTTTTAAAATAAATTCTAACACTTCACTCTGCAAAAAAAAAAAAAAAAAAAGCCTATTTTCCCTCCTGAGCCCCGTGCACCCTCGCTGCAGCCACACAATACTCGCTGGTCTATTGTGCTACAATTTGAGCTTCTGTGGATTTCTTTCTTCCCCAATATACTACCAATGGCCTTTGACAGTATTTGCTGAGCACAGTATGATCATTTTAATCTGTTCTCTATCTGCCCATGTTCTCTGGATAACTGAGCTGTTTTAAAACAGATTTCATCTCTTGGGAAGAAAGAATGAGATTTCTCGCAGCATTATTACACTCACATATGTCTACAGAAACGCAGGCAAACTTTCTTCATGTCCATCGTGTAAGGCAGGTCCTGGGATGATGCAGGTGGTAACAATGAAACAAAGGATGTGTGCGCACACACAGCTCAGTCAAGAGGGATGGACTTTTTGTTTAGTGATGTGGAAAGAACATTCAAAGTGCACGTTAGAAGTTGTTGTAAGCATAACTTTTGAAGTAAGTGAATAATAGTGACACATGACATACTTTTCATTCGTCACTCTTGATGAAATTTAGTCTAAGATAGTAATTTCGCATTTATATATAAATATAAAAATATGTGTGATCGATCACACACATACTAGTTCCTCCCGTTACTTTATAGGAATTCCTGGACCATAAGCTATTCCTGAGAATTGATTCCACACTCCCTCAAATAAGACTTTTTCATAAGGCAACTCCTTTAAAAAATATAGCATTTCATATATTTCCCAGACTACACGTCAAATCATTGCACACAAACATAATACTTTTACTACTTTCTTAGTGCCTGGTGTTGAGAGGGAAAAATTTAATATATCTGTAGGATATCTACATTAATGTAATGGTGGGATATTGAAACTGCTTTTATCTGCCATGTTTCTCAAATGAAAGAGGCAGCTAATTTTTATGGTAGTTAAACTGTGAACCCGGCTCACAATCTCGCCTCTGTGGCTGTGCCCTATGGTATTATTAAGCAGTAGTCTTTATTCTTCATCTTAGACTTTCAAAGTTGCTATGGATATAAGAAGCCTATCATGTGGCCATGTCTCCACCGGAAAATGTGTGCAGCCAATTCTTAATAGAATTCACAGGCCTTTCAAGAGATTGCAGGACAATTTCCTGGCATTTCCAAGGGATGCTACAGTGAGTTTGCCACCCTCTACCTGTTGCTTGTCTGACGTGCTGTGCTATAAACCATGTGTGAATTTTCCTTCTGGTGGTGAGTAAAGGCTTTCATTCAGATCTTGGGGTAAATATGGCAACGCTAAATCTTTCATACAAAGTTACTGCTAGCAAAAAAACGGACGTGCTGATAAGCAAGCTTCCCTTGTGAATGCATGAATGGCTGGAAAGAGATTACTCTCAAATATCCTCATGTTTTTTATGTCAGCTGAGTGGGCTAGAGTCTTTGCTGCAGTGCTGATAAACTCCTTGTTTATCACCCTCAGTCCACAGTGTCTTTTCTTTAGCTGTCCTGATTCAGTGAGTGACATTCACTGTTGGTAAATCCCCCACAGAGTAACGTGAGCTCACATGTGCCTCGCCACAATACCAGTAATGACAAGATCCTGAGGGGATTTGAAACCCTACCTCAACAAATTTATTTCTGTTTTTCAACATATATTCAAAGCAACACTTTGGCACTGTAATGTGATTCTTGACAGGGTAAGGTAAATTCATCATGCTAAACTGAAATGTTTCTGGCAGATGTCTACTGTGTAACAATCAAGTTGTATGTACTGTAATATATGACAGCCACGGTGCTACCTCTAGTTGTAAAACTTATAAGTATAATACTTTATTAATGCAAACCTGGAATGCAATTACATAATGCATTATCCCACCATGGTTTTTCATTTAGAAGAAGTTTTGCGGACAGCTTGCCAACTTACAAACAACGGATTTTTTTTTTAAAAATGAATACCGGGAGACAAAGAAACCATAACCTCTACATTTCAAAGATATTCAGGCATTTTGATACTTTTCAAAATCATACGCCTGCTGAAATTTAAGAAAGCATAAAAGTGAAATGTTTTCTCTTATTAAATATTAACTTTGCTCTCCATGGAGAAAGTCATTTGTCCCAGATGAATGCTCTTCTTTAGAGAAGAAATTATTTAAATGCCAACAGTAAGCACTGAACTCTTAAAAGTGAGTAGTTTTGCAATAACCTAAATATGGACACCATTTAGATACTTCAACACAATTTGTCTTGTTTTGCCTCCAAGCTCCTAAAACATATTTTGCTTATGTCATCAAAGAAAAGGCACCCTTTTGACTTCCTAATACATCCAAAGGCTCAGCATATGACTTCAAGTCTATGACATGTTCATTCAAAACAAAAGGATTCACGGGATCAAAACACAAAACCTTTTAGGTGTCCACCACATTTAGCTATCCCAGTTACAGTCTTTAGACAGCAACAATTCTTGCTGCTTTCATTTCTGATGCTTTCAATAATAATTTCAAAATATGTATTTGCATGAACAAATAACCTGTCAGTTCCTATTTGATGACCCACTTTCCAGGGATAAATTGAGTTTCTGCCAGGGAGTCTACATTCTGAATCCCTTCTAATCTCTACCTCTCTCAGTAGAAATCACTCCTGACTCCACTCCCCGTCCAAAAAGAGGAACAAAAAACCAAAAAAACCAAAAACAAAACAACACACACACACACACACACACACACACACACACACACACACACACAAATTAACTTTCTTTTGCCCTGGCAACTCCCTTCTTTTTTGCCCTTATTATTTGTGTCCGCCAAGGCTTCCTTGAAATTCCATCGATTATTTGCAACTCAAATTTAAATATTTACATCTGAAGTTAATTATTTAAAATTATTTAAATATTTACATTTAAAGTTAATTATTTAAAAAAAAGTCCCACAGCAAGTCATTCAATGTCTTTTTTATAATTTAGTGTGAAAGTTAAATAGTTAAAACAGGTTTGGGGCATTTTATTAATACTCAGGAAAAAAATTAATGTACGAGGCCTGGAACTGGAGGCAACTTAGGTAACTTCTCCCGGGTAGTAAATACCCTCTCCGATCACCCTCTCCAACCAACATGAAATTGAAACATCTCCAATTCAACTTAAGTCAGGTGCCTGCCAGAAGACAAAGATTGGCAAGCAGGTAACATTGGAAACTTTGTGTACTAATTTTATTGCTGCCGGAAGCCAAGCAATGATTTGGGTCATAGAGTAGTACTCCTAAGGCTGATGCCTGGAAATGGAACGACTCATTGGGTTACAGAATTATTTACTTAGTTAATTGGTTAATTTTCCGTAAATGAATGGTTGGTGATTTGCTGACTTAGTTTTAAAAGGTCAATCTGGAGTGGTGTGGATAATCCAGTAGCGACCTTTGCTGTTAAGCGGCTAAGTCTGTCTGATTTCATACCTTTCCTAAGTTTCCCACCATGTACACACGCAGCAGAGAGTTGAGCATCTCTTTTCTGCCAGCTCCTCTGGATATCTCTGTCCATGACACCCTGTTCTTTTTCATCCTTCTACATGTCTCACATTCACCTCATCTCTCTGCATCTCAGTCACCAGTCACCCCATCCCTAAACTCACCCCATCCCCGCACTTTTCCTTACATGGAACAGTAGCCAAGTAGAGAATTGCAACACTTTATTCCAGTTTGTTTCCTAAGATCAACCCCAGGCCACAGCATGTGCAGCCATGGTTACCAACCAAAGTCAGGAATTTTGGCAACAGTTTCTACCAGTGGTAAGGCTCCTTTAAGGATCTTCCAATCCAACATGTTGAGGGAAGGATAGCATGCACATCTTCAAGAAAATTATGTTCTTTCACACGTTTATGGACTTGATTTTATTTCCCATTCATATAGTTCATTCGGAGAATACCAGACTTAAAAATACTTAACGAATCCATTCACCTAGGACATGCTTTCAGTGATCACACTTTTCACAGGGGTTTGATCAAAGCTGTCCTGCATGTGGGTCTGCAAGATCTTGATCCCCATTTTTACCATCATTTTGGATAAGTAAACAGTTTGTCTAAGCTGTGCTTCATCGCGGCCTCCAACCCTCCATCCATATTGCTTCCTTGATAAAATGCAGGAAAATTAGAATTTGTTCTCATCTGTCCTTATTTAGAATTCTCATAAGCTTCATGCCTATGCCTTGCAGGAAGGAATCCAAACATTTCCAAAAAGAATGCACAGTATTGCCCAGTGTGGCTCAGTTCTGCTTCTCACTGCTATTTGTTCTCTATCCTGACCACTATCATGTTTTCTGAATATACTGATGACTGGGAACTTTCTTCAGATCCCAAATGAGATATTTCTCCTTAGCAAAGCATCTTGGTAATCAGAGGGAGCCTGTCCCTCTCATCCCTCTACTCTGTGGACATTCTTCCCGTCTCTATATTAATGCTCTTCTTCTCTCTCTAAACCTAGAGTTTTACGAATCACATTGCAGGGTCATGTGTGCACATCTGTGTGTGCAGGCCGGATGATAACCTCTGCCATTGTTTTCCGGGCACGATTCCAGGTGTTTCTGAAATGGGGTCTCTTACTGGCATAAACCATGCCAAGTAGTCTAAGCTTGGTATCCAATGACTCAGATACCTCAGATGTCCCTTGGTGTTATCATGTTACTTTTTTGCTTCCCAGTGTCTTACAAAGATGATCAAAAGATGTTCCTTAGCAAAGTTTGTGAATAACTGAGATGGCAATAGAACTGATACAATTTTCTTGACTAGGAGTGAACTGGTCCTGGACATATTTTAGTTCATGAGGGATATAATCACTGAAGGCAAACACATATTAGATTATTTTATTACCCTTGGTAACGCTATTTAAATAACCTCAATTGAGGTCACTTCTGAAAGATTAATTTCCAGACTAGGATTTCTGCTATACATCTGTTTATGTGTACCAGTGTAGAATTATTTCAATTTGTGGAAGAAAGTAAAATTCCATTACACTTATGGATCCTACAACATTCTTTGCAAACCCAGATGTAAGCTGGGTCATTCCGAGTAGTGGTGTCTCCCTTTTTTGTTTCCTCTAACCAAGTTGTAGTAGTATCAAATGCCAGTGGGTGATCATTAAAATAAGGTTTTTGAGGAGTCATCTGGAGTATCCAGTGTTGCACTTTGCACTTACTCTGTGATATTTCACTAGCTGTCCATAATAATGACACACAAACATCCAAAGGATTCTGAGTATCGAAGTTTGGACAGAAATTTAGAAATGCGCAAGAACATGAGTGGATTCAGACATGTGCTTTTGCACACACACAAACAGAAAACCTCGTTAGTCAGGACACTGGCAGGAAATAGATGGCTTACTCAGAGGGTGTAAGAGAAAGGAATTTTATGAGACTGTTTGCAGAAGAACAATCAGTTGTAGGAACGTCAACAAAGGGATTGAGGTGTTAGAAAGCGACCAGTCAGATATGGTTACTTCCAAAGCCTAGAGATGAAGAATGAAGTATTAGGAGTCCAAGGAAAATAATCCCTGGCCAGAAATCTTGTATTTAGAGTTCAAGCCACAGCCTATCAGAAAGGAGCCCACATCCAGAATGGGAGTTAATAACAATCCCTGTCTTCCTATGTTTTGGTTTCTACCAGTGTCAACCATCAACAGATGCCCACCAGAAAGCAAGCACATAAAAAAGGCAGAGGTGTTAGAATAGATATAGAAGGGTAAAACAAAGGATGAGGGACATTATCATAAAGACATCAGACAATTGACTAGGAGAGAAAGAACTGATAAGCACAAGTCAGTAATCCAAGCAGGATGCCTCAGTTTAGAGTTACTGCAGAAGAAGGCAGTTTCGTAGAGTAAACAGCAATGATCTTATATCTTGTTGAGAATCTAAGGCAGTTTAGTCATTCAGGGTAGGAAAGATGGGAGACACAAACCGTGACCTGTAAGCCTTCATGTCTTCATTCCACCTTGAAGCAGAACAGTGGGCGATCAAATCTGTTTTGTTGTTTTGTTTTTTTCCCACTAAACAATGTGTGGGATTTCATGAGACATGGGCTGATGTAAAGAAATGATCCACGAGTACAAATTAGATTTCCTTGTTTAATCAGTGAAGTAAGTGATCATCACTGTGGGAAACAAAATCTAGTAATAAGTCCCAGTTTTTTTTCATCTGTAAAATGGAGGTGGAAAAAAAAAAGCATATCCAAGAAGAACTGTAGCATCGAGAAGATCAAATAAGGAAATGGATTCGGTTTGCTTTTGAGAAGCTTAACAAGCTCTACAAATGTCAGGCCCTATCACTTCTGGATGCTATCTCCCAGAGCTGGTCCCTGGGTACGCGCTTGCCAATCATCATATCCTGTCTCTTGGACTATCTTCCCTTAACACATGGAGAACTTCACTCAACTCCAACTGAAACATCACACACAAAGGGAAGATAAGCGGTGAGGAAATCCAAATGTGTTGGCAATACCACTGCATGTTAAAAAGAAAGAACAAGACTCCCGTCGAACTTCATTTCTCCCGTGCATAACTCCTCTTTCCATAGGTTCTATTAACTTCAAAGGGAGCTCCGTGCATGTAAATGATTATATTTATTGGATGCGCCAACTCCTTCTTATCCTCCGGGCACAATTAGAAATATCATAGAAAATGAGTGTTAGAGACTTGGATCCATATTTGATATTCTATGGGAAATTTCCCATCGTTACAGATGTTAAAAATCCTGCCCAACAGTCCAGTTCTGAATTTGAGTTATTCGCCCTTTTATAGCCTTGCAGTTGTTTTTCTGCCCCCTGTGGTTTTAGAAGCCTCTGCTTCCAATAAAATAAACTTATTTTCTTTATATCTATATAAACAGGTGATAGTCTCTGGCAGATATACAACTTAGTCTAATAATACAAGTTCAGTCCGCATAGAGAAATTGTTAGTGCTTTCCTATGATTATCTCATAAACACAGAAATTCTGTTCCCACATCCATTTCACTCAGGGAAATGCTATCGAGTCACAGCCCCGGATCTAAATTCCAGGATGCTCAGTTCAATATTCCACTCACTAAACTACAGTGTGATTCCAGGGTTCAATGTAAATTCAGGCATTATCGCTATTCTTGTTAAATAGTGAGGTCTCTCTGGTAAGAATCTATTGCATCAATGAAAGCTCCTTGGTGTATACAGAGCCCTGGGCCTCGTACAGCGACTTGTTGTTTACCCATTCTGTATTCAGGAGTCTTATAACCTATAATGAATGGATGTGTCTCTGAGGCTGACTGTGGCAAACAACTTAATGTCCTCGTTCTGTTCAATCAGTAAATATAAGTACTACCGACATCTGGCTTCAGCAATATTGTGGGTGTTGTGTTTGTGTGTTTACAAATTCACCGAAGAGGACAAGTTAATATTCAACTGTACAATCTTTTCAAGTGTCACATGGAGAAAAGTAATGAGCCTTTCAAATTAAACAGATTGAATTACTAGGAGAGAATGCTATATTCACATGGTGCGCATATCTGTACTGAAGGATATTTACATATAATGATTCTTTCCAATTCACCTTGCAGACCAATAAATAAAGCTACATCAAAGTAATTTAGGCCCAGCTTGAATTATTGGTAATGAATGAGGAGAGTCTAGCTTTAGTAAATATTTATAAAGCAAAATAATCTGAAGTCTATATAGCAATCAAATTTTTAGTGAAAATATGTGTAAGTGGGTTTATTTTGAAAGGAAACATCCTACTCCGAGTGTCATAACCAATTAAATTCTCCAGGTAATGACCCCATTTGCATAGTGAGCGGAACCCACAAGTGGGAATTTTAATGGGTACACCACCTGAGTACAGTAATTGGGAGTGACACAACTTGAACTAGTTTTGTGCTTACCTCACTGAAATTCTACTCGGATTATTTTGAATGTCAAGCTACAAGTCAAATTCCAAGATGATGGATTTGTTCTTTTTTAAGCATCAAGTCTGAATAAAAAGAAGTGCACGGTGTAGCTTCGCGTTAAGTCGTCTTGTGTGCCTTTCTCCCCACTGCTCCCTTTCCTTCGGTGATTGGGATTTAATTTTATTCATTAATTTGTGAATAATGAGATAAAAAAAAGAAAGAAAGAATGTCCCCAGCAGCTAAATTGCTTTTAGATTGCAAGTTAAGGTACATATTTTTTTAACCAGAATGTGTATTATATAGTTACACTAGCATAACAGTTTACTAAAATGTAATTGTGTCAATATGCCCAATTATTCTTTCTGATGATAAAACAAAATCTAAGGTAATGAGTATTCGGGGGTATTTCACTTGTCCCTTACCTTGATGCCGATAAGACATACTTTCCGCAGAGCTGATCAGAGCTGGCTTGTCACCTGAAAGTGCTACTTCTAAGATATTCTCTGTATCTCTCGGGCACTATTCATGCTCTTGAAAGAACTGAGCTTTCTGATTGAGGGATCACATGACGGCCACATTAAATTATATAATAAAGGAGATTTAAAAACTCTTAACAGTCAGGCACATGATGAACTGTGCTTTCCAGGTTTTGGAGGTGACATTTCAAAACCTCTTTTGTTTCACTCCAAGACTGCTTTCAGTCCTGTTTGTAGGCGTTCGACACAACTCAGCCACATCTGTAATTGGCATAGCATCCAGCCGACAGGCTCTGTACATCTTTACACTGCAACCTACCAAGTTAAGAAATGGATTGGTTCAATATAAAACAGCAGGCTGTTTTTAGACATAGTTACTAGTGCACAAGCTTTAATATGGCTCGGCCTCATCCTATAATGAGATCTTTTGGTTCCCTGCTCCACAGACTTTTATTCCTTTGGAAAAGGCTATGAACTATGTCAAGTGGCTCGGAAGCTTTTGTCCACCCCTCTTTCTTGGCTTTGGAATGGGATTCCTTTGCTTCTACCCCTTTATGCATCAGACAGAACTTAAGAACCATTTCAGTCCTTTTTTTCAAGTTAAACTTAGAATTTCTGTGTTTGAATTTACTTTTTTGTTATTAGAAAAAGAAAAGAATAATTACTTCCTCAACTAAATTTCTCAAAAGGGGGGCTGTTTGGAGATAAATACCTAACTGTAGGACTCTGATTTGTCTTTAGCAGATGTATCTTTAGCTCCAGGTGGCTAATGTGTCAAAGGATAGGTTTCCTAAAATAATTTCTTCACATCCACCTCCCTATCAGGTAAATGATTCTAGGCTGAGGGAATGCTATTTGATAGAGATATAAACAGATAGAAATAATGCACGGACAAGCCAGGGCACTAGGAACGTGAGCGACTGTCCAGCTGGGAGACAGGTAAGTGCTTATTTGGGAATTCTTGCTTCTGAGCCTTAGTTATGGCTTCATGGAAAACACATTCCGTCTCCGTATGGTGAAGGATTCTGGTCTGTAGCTAGGGTCTGGTCATGGCTTTGACTTCCACCTCCAGATTAGCTACTGATATTAAAATTTGATCTTCTGGGTAACATCTAGAGTCATAGTCCTTTATTTTTAAAAAGATCCGTCTATCTCGGCAGTGGTGGCACACGCCTGTAATCCCAGCACTCTGGGATGCAGAGGCAGGCAGATTTCTGAGTTCGAGGCCAGCCTGGTCTACAGAGTGAGTTCCAGGACAGCCAGGGCTATACAGGTATCCCAGGAGGCCAGAGGAGGGTGTCAGACCCCTCAGATCTGGAGATAAAGGTGGTTGTAAGTGGGTTGATGTGGGGATGCTGGTAACCAAACTCAGATCTTTTTGAACATGGATCCTCTGCAGGGGCAGGAGCTGCTCTTCCAGCGGGAGTCCCAGATTTTTAAAGTAAAAGGTACTGCCATTGTTCAATGAAAATTTTGCAATGGGACGATACAGGGACAATTTAGTAACCAGTGACCATTTCTACTGAACCAGCATTTTTAGCGCTGTACCACAATGCCATTCTGTTTCCATAACTTTGGTTCTATCTTAAACCAAACTTCTAATAATCATCTTAAAGACTTAAGTAACAAAATGGAAGCCTCAGTGGTAGAGTTATCAGTTCCTCTCTGGAGATGTCAATCTTCCTTCTGGGGTTGAAACTTCCTGAGCAGCATGTCCTTTCCTTGGGATACCTAGTATCAAGTCAAGCACATAAAAAACACTCACAGAGATGAGCCACTGAGAGGACTGCCCAGGAATACAAATACATGGTTAAAAATGTAAGGAGATGTGGAGGAAATCCTATCAATATATTATACAATATTTCAAAAAAATGGTATGCTACTGCATTAGCATAATAGGAGGGGAAATAACATTCGATAATACCTTAGTCCTTTGGACCTATGAATCACAAGTAATTGAAAGGGGGAAAGTTTTGGATAGTGTTAAACTGAAAATAATCTTAGTAGTACTATTATTAATACATTAAATAGCATTATTAGTAACGATTGATTAGTAATATGGAAAAACATAAGCATTGAGTGACATTGTAGAAGGCACGCCATACAGGTCCTTGGATGGAGCCTTGTCTTTGCTAGATAGTGATGTGTATGGGACAGACAGGACTTCAAAATCTAGAACATGGAGATTTTATGGATACGTAATGGCAAGTTATTATGCAAGATTTCCCTGGCTACTCTTTGATCTCTTCAGACAACACCAGCATTTCAGGTGAAGAAAATGGTTATAGCAACACACTGGGAAAACAGAATAAAGTTATTTTTCTTTTAAAAAAAAATCCAGAAAAATAAATCCAAAATGAAAACCAAAAAACTCATGAACACTTATGCCATTGTTTTTGTAAAATCTCAAACTTCAAAGCATCTCTGAATATTTGCCATTGATGTCCTCCTAGAAAGAGGTTTTGACAACGGAGTTGAATGCAAAATTCATTAAATGTAACACCCAATTTTACGTCTGGGAATACTTGTGTTTATCACTAAATGTCAGTATATACAATACCATTTTGTTGTTGTTGTTGTTGTTGTTGTTGTTGCTGCTGCTCTGTTTTTTGTTTTGGTTCGTGTTTGGTTTCATTGTTTTGTTTTGTTTTTTAGTTTCATTTACTGAAACGAATTCCTTAAGTAAATGAAAGAAATGAATCTATACTTAAGAAGGTGAAAACTGGTGGATTGCTCCTGACTAATTCCTGCTCTTGGATGGCTGAGCAGGGCAACAGATGTGAGTTTGATGTTAACCTACAATTATATAGTGAGCTGCAAACCACATTTGAATACTGTTAAGGAGTGAAGTTTGGGAAAAAGGAAGGAAAGAAGGGGTGGGTGGAAAGAAAGAAAGAAAGAAGGGAGACGATAAGGAACAGAGAGGGAGGGTGGGGGTAATGAAGGAAGGAAGAGCGAGGAGAAAGCTTGTATTCATGCATGCTGTGAATATTTAAAAGAGCACTGCATTTTGGTATGGTAGGGCAGCACCGACTTGCAGGCAAATGAATTCCATGTATTTCTCAGTTCATTAGCAGGCATGAGTCTTGTGCTGAAACTCAGAAAGGGAGACAAGGAAATTTTTCAGGAAGACATAAAAGGGTAATGAAAATCTTCAGGTTTTAAATTATCATTGAGATTACTTAAATATAAAGCAATAATAAATTAATTACATAAAAAGAACTTTAAAGCACAATAAGTATTCATATACATATATTTTTTAATTTTAAAATAGCCAGGATCCAGTTTGAAAATATGCCACATTTAAAAAAGAGACTGAAGGTCTAGGTGTAAACTATAGCAATTAGTCTTGACGGCCATAAGATTCAACAAAACAAGTTACATACCAAAATTCTAAAATATGCTAAAACTGTTTTCACATTTGCCTATTTTTCTTTTGAATTATACAAAATGCCTTAAGGAATGGCTTGCCTGGTGTAGAGAGCTGAAGAAAAGTTCGACATGTACAAGTATGGAAATTAAATTCTGGTATTCACTAATGTTCTCTATTACAGAAAGACATTTCTAATGCACTAACATTTTCATTGCAAATCATAGCAAGATATATTCAAGCATCAGACAAGCCTCTTGGTTAAACAGTTTTACAGGATAACGAGGCAAATATTTTAACAACCATTAGGAGGCTTATCCATAAACAGATGGCTCTTCTACATCCTGTGATATAAGCACATGCTAACATTGGGTATATGGAAACACTAAGGTCGCCATTATATTTGATGTAGCAGATCAAAGCTTCTGCTTCAAGGACGAAGAAGGCAGCTGTACATTAGCATGGTATTTAAAGTATATGCACATGTATATTGCACTAGAAAGGAGACACACTTTTCTTTTTCAAAGAATATTTAAAATAATAATTTAATTATGAGCTAGGCTAACTTTCAGCGAAAGACACTGGTGATGTTGCCAGTCTTCACGGAAAAAAAAAAAAAAGTTTAGGTCTCTTTAAGGTCTGGGCTGGCTAAAGATTTCCTAAAAATGCATTATTTCTAACAATCGAATATTCATCTGGAACGAGGAAGAACCACTAACAGCAACATACTCTGAGGAGCCTACAAGGAATCAGTCAATGCAACTAAATTTTAAATCTGGAGAGGAAAAAAAAAAAAAGCATGGGAAGGTGTGTGTGAACCTAACGCTCCCTTCCACACGGGCTGACTCCATCACTATAAAACTAGTCTCATCGCAGACTCACTTTCTCATATTTTAGTATCCTTATAACCTGCCACTTGGCATAATTTCACACATAGCTGGAATCCTGATATCTGGTGATGGTGGTGGGCATCTGAGGTCCTCCTGTAGTGGATCCAAAACGTACATACTTATGAAATACAACAAGGCTAGGACTACAAGCCAATGAAAATAAATAGACCCCCCCACACACCACCCCTGCATGACAAAGAACTGACTCTTTCCAAATATAAGCCAGCTTTGGAAAAACCCCAATGAATACTGGGATTATTTTAATTTAAAAAAAAAAAAAAGAAAAGAAAAGAAAGAAAAAAAAAAGCTCATTTAAATGAACGATGTTAAAAAGTGTTCTACATTTTTTTTTGGTAAAATATAATTATGTTAACAAGGTATTATGTTTTCATTAAAATTTATAACACTTAAATTATGTGTAGGAAAGTGCATATTTGCATTAGTTCAGATTATACAGTTCTAAGAAAGCTGTGTGGCTGTAATGTACAACGAAGGCAAAGCTTTCTCACTTGTTCAGAGCGCAGACAGTTCAGGCCATCCACCTTCGGCTTTTTCCTAAATTTAAGTAGCTAATCCTAGGGCATCCACAATGCCACATCCTCCTTCAGGATGTCCACAGTAACTGTCGCATCTGGTTGTTCCTATGGCCTCTTGCCTTCAGAGTCCTGAAGCCAGCATGCTTTGTAACGTGGTTCATCCTTTACAGCTCCTCCCCTCCCCCCCATTCTCCTCCATCATGCTGCTCTGGATGAGAGCAGCGGGACCTTCCTCCGTGCACTCTGTCAGAACAAGAGAGGTGGAAAGCCCAGAGGAGACCAACAAGGGTGGCGGGGGAGGGTGGTCCCACATCTCTTTACGGCTCTGTCCAATGTTTGTGCTTACTTAGAATTAAAAAAACAAATGTTTGCTATTAACCTCTAATAGATAAACATCAAAGTGACCTGGTTTAAATATGAGCAATGTCGTATTTAGAGCAAAGAACTGCTCAGAATGGGTAGGGAAAACAGACGTGTCAAGAGAAAGAAGACATTGAACATTTTGGGCTGTGTGTGTCAAAATGTCTTCAAATTATTTTCATCTACGAAGACGCTTCAAAAACCAGTTAGTCGGTTAAAACTTCACATATTAAAACCACATGCATCTGCTGAAAGAGGAAGAATTTTGGAGATTACTTAAAAGAAATGAGTTAAACAGTGCAAATACTGACTTGCTTCATGGGGATCTTACCATGTGCTTTTCTCTCCCCTACAAGAAATATTGTAAAGTTGTCTCCAGTTTTAGTACAAACAAGGGATAAATCTTTATGAAGGAAAACAGATGCCACAGCACTCCATGCAGATCTCTAAACAGTCTGAGGATTCACAACAGGCATCCATGATGCCGCAGTCCATGTCACAGGGGCAGCTACAGTCATCGCCCATCTCGTCGCCACAGCAACAGCAGCAGGCTTCCGAGGTGCAGATGCCACAAGAAGCTTGTCCCAGCACAATGTTGCAGAGGGTCAGGAATTCACAGAACAAGCATGCCAGGATACAGTGGACACAACAATCTTCAGTCGCAGGGCAGAGGGGACCACATAGTGAGAGAAAGAAGAGACACAAAAGACACATGTTATCCAGAGATGGGGTAAGAGCTGGTCCAAGCTACCAGTCCAATGATACTCAGCCCTACACTTCTGCTGTTGATGGTGAGCCAGATGTACAATAAGGAGCTCAAGTTCAATTCTAGATGAGTCATCTCGAGATAAACAAGGAGCTCTAGTTCAATTCTAGGTGAGTCATCTCTAGACATACAATAAGGAGTTCTAGTTCAATTCTAGACAAGTCATCCCCAGATGTACAACAAGGAATTCTAGTTCAATTCTAGATGAGTCATGCCCAGATGTACAACAAGGAGCTCAAGTTTATTCTAGATGAGTCATCTCTAGATGTACAATAAGGAGCTCTAGTTCAATTCTAGATGAGTCATCCCCAGATGTACAACAAGGAGCTCTAGTTCAGTTCTAGACGAGTCATCTTGTTGGGGATACTGGACTAGAAAACAGAGCTGTGATCATGTGTATATCTGAGCATGGTTGGTAGAGTACCACTCTGAGTCACTGTGCATGGCTCTGGATCCCAGCCATCCCTTTTCTGTGTATCTTATTGATTGTTCCTTCAACTTACTGCTTTCTGGAACAGTGTGTTAAAATAAATTTACTAAATAGAAAGTTTTTTCATTTGTTCTACACACAGGCTTCAAAACTTGAAAGAGCAAACAGGAGATATTAGACGTATTAATCATTAATTGAGAACTTCAACTGGAGTTCATTAAACCATGATCTACATGTTGCCTTTTCCTGTCTTTCTCTCTCTCTCTCTCTCTCTCTCTCTCTCTCTCTCTCTCTCTCTCCCCACTCTCTGTCTTAAAACCATTTATAGACCAACAGTGAAACTGTCTAGTTGGATACAATTATAATTACTAGCTTTACTTACTTCTAAGAAAAGGGATAGGAAACACTAGGAGTGACTTTCCCACTTCTTGATGGTGGCAAAGCCATTCAATCTCTACCGTCTCTTCATGTTTTACTAAATAGCACTCACCACATTTCACAAACTGATGGAAAGAAAAAAATCAAACAGCCGTCTAGTGTATTTATTACACATCCTACAAAATTCTTTTTTAAAAAGTTGTGACAAACAAAAGGACTAACTGGTGGAAATACTTATTTCTTGGTTCCTTAACGCATGCCACAGAATATGACACTTTTTGGTTATATATATATATATATATATATATATATATATACATACATACATATATATATATATATGTACGTATATATATATATATATATATATATATATACATATATATATATATATGTACGTATATATATATATATATATATATATATATATGTTGTTGTTGTTGTTGGTTATCAGTCTGGTTACATATTGCACAATGTAAGTTGTACCGTCCTGAGGATCAAACCCACAACTTCATGGATGCTGGGCAAGCGCTTTATTCCTGACCTACACCACCAACCTTCAATAGAGTTTTAGCAAATTATGTGAAAACCAAAGGATAAAGGGAATCTCCGGACACTCTCGATAGAAACCATGTTTGCCCTGGTTAAAACAGAGGAGTGCATTCCTCGCTCTGCCATGCTGTTACTCTACAAGCAGCTGTGACCTGATAGGACTATCCCATCACCACCACGCCAAGTGTTTCTGGTGAGGAAAAGCAAGCAGTAACCGTTCACTTCCATAAACCTATCACGAGGCATCCCGTCAGCCTCCCAACTCCTGCCCTGGGACAAACAAGTCAGTTTGCCTGCAGTGAAGACCTTGGAGGGTGGCTGAAACAAAGGTCGAAGCACAAAGGCCTTCTCCCCACACTGAACATCATGAAGGCATCAGAACACACAGCGGATAAACTACTGAGCTCTTTGTGATGCTAAAGACTAGCAACACCCACTCCCCCACACAGTGCTCATGCAGAAACTAAAAAGAGACAGGGATTGTGAGGAGCTTAGATCTCTCCGTCTTCCCCTAATGTGTTGACTTTTGGGGGTATCCAAACATTTCGAACAGCTTCTCTGTTTTTGGTTACAAAAACATCTAAAGAGAAATGGTGAGTCTATGTAAGTGATTTGACTATGCAAGTGTAAAGACTGAATCTGAAGACTATACAAGTCAGAAGACTGCGAAGCCCATGGCGTACAAGGTTCCTCATTTATAGAGCATCTTGGGGGTAGGCTCCTCTGACCATCCTTCTTGTACATCTTCACCCAGTTTCCATTTGATATTTCTTTGTTCATTTGAGATTTTGGGGGATGATATTATCATCATGATTTATGAGACATGTGAAAAGTTATAGAGAACTATTTTATCATGAAGAAAATAGTGTTAAGATTCCATGTCATGCTGAATTCCTAGAATCCCCCCACTTACCAGAGGGAGGATCATGAGTGAAAGGCTATTCCACGCCACAGAATGTGAAACTGTTTCAAAACAAACATACTAGTTAATTGGCAGTATTTCAGCCCTATTTAACGAATCTTCAAACATTACCCACACTGACCAACTTCAAGAACGTTCCAAGGAGAACTTAATTTCTAATTTCTATGCTAGGTAGAATGTTTAAATTTCAAGAATGAGAAAGAAAATTTCTAAGCAGTATTTATTTCGCTGAGTATTCCTAGAACACTGCTTGGGCATAGAGATTCCTTACATATGAGTCATAAAATATGCCACAGGAAGAACTATTTCTGTGTGATAAATCTCTGAAATATAAACAGGGAAAGAATGTTTGTCCCATCGAATATTATAACGAGAAAGTTAGGGCAAACATGGCAGGGTCCTTACCTGCAATCTTAGTATTTAGGAGTCTAAGGTAGGTGGGTGGCGATGAGTTCCAGGCCAGCATGGCTACATGATAAGGCCCATTCTCAAATAGAAGGCAAATTAAAACAAAAGAAAATGCATTGACTAAGGGGAAAAGAGTGTATTTTTAATATCTACTTGTGAATACTCATTCCATTGGAATGGAATCATCCTACATGAAGTCCAGTGAGTAGCACTTTTCCTCAGATGGTGTGAGGTTCATCCACGTTGACGCCTAAGTTTCATTTTCATGCTCTGCAGCGTCTTAGTTGATGAACACACCAGATCTGATTTACCCCCTCAAATCTCTAAACATTCTGCTTGCTCCTGGAATTCTGCTTGGCTAAGCATTGCTTTTAGAGACAAGTGCATACAAGTTCCCGAGAACACACATGCTAAATTAGTAGCTGTAGGATATTGGGGTTAAGGTATTGCATATATTTAATATTATCGGGACATGGAATTGGAATTTTTTTCCCCAAAGCAACTGCGTTATTTATTCTAATAAAGCAAGAGCTAGTCCACATGTTTATCAGTCATTGAAACTGTCTCACTTAACCACATGACAAGTCATTGAATTTGACATAGCCCCCCCTCCCGCCAGAGGTGTATTTTTGTTTGCTAATACAAACTATTCTCATTTCTGTTCACTATTTAAGTTTTTTCTTCATTAGAATGTATTTTCGCTGGATTCATACTGCTCCCATGTTTGCACCTTTTCCTCACTGGTTAGTATACATGTTTTATAAACTCAAACTACAAGCCCACTGTGAAATGAGATGTACCACTCTGGGCACCACATGTGTTAGCTATAGGAAAGCAACAGGATGGAGAGCTGAGCTAATCTTTAGACTTCAAGCATTTGAGGTGCTGAGGGCTTATGCTAGTCAAATCTCAGAGCATCTGCAGATATAATATAATCCTATATCTAGAGGTAGACACAGGATTATGTGGTCAAGGCAGTGAAGCACCTCAGACAAAATGAGCAAACAGAAAGAACAGAAGACGCGGAACTATTACTAAGACTCGGTAGAAGAATAAACTGGCAGCCTTCAGTGCTTCTGCTTCACTAGAGTTGGAGGACTGATAAACAGCTGGTCCCATTGCTGAAGCAGATATAAGAGAGTGGACATCCTAGAGTTGACTCCTCGCTTAAAGATATGAATCTGTAAGTCTAAAACTTAGACATCGGTGTCCATGTACACGCACAAGAGCAAAGACGTCCTGAAAGAGTTTCAGTGGGAAGTCCTGATGAAGACAGACTCCTCAGAAGATGAAGCTCTTTACAGGAAAATTAAAATTCACAAAAACTCATCATCACCTGAAAGACATGGTTCTACAGGGTTTACTAGAAAGCCATCAAAACTAGAGAATAAAAACACTATACCAAAATACCCCCAATCCCTTTGGATACCTCTAAAATACAAATGAAGAAAACCAATCAATTAAAAAGGACCTAAAGAAGCCACAAATCAATATTGTGATGATTACAATGACATCAGATAAAACTTCTACCCGAGTGCATTCAAGCTCTACTTACTCTCCTTAGAGAAACAGAATAGCCCCTCACATTCTATCACATCAATTATACCATCGTATTTATTACTTGTCAAAAAAAATCTCTTTTGCTTTTGTTTTGTTTTGTTCTGTTTTGTTTTGAGAATTCTGACTCAGCACAATGAGAAGGTTACAGGCACTGAACCCAAAGATTTGTTACAGATTTTGTGCTTACTGCTGTCTAGAGGAGTCAGAGACCATGAACGACTTTAAGGTGGTGAAGATGTGTGAAGCAAAAATGCCTTGTAAAGATTGTCATGCCATTGTGGTAGAGCATGCCAGCAAGTACCATACTAGGGAGCTAAAGGCAGGACTTCCAGAGCAGCCTTGACTTTAGAAGAACAATGCCTCAAACCAACAAACAAAATCAACAGCAAAAGAAAAAGAGAATGTCAGGTAAGGTAGCAGACATTATAATGCTGAGAAAGGAGAATCAGGATTTGAAGCCAGGCTGGGCTGTACAGAGAGGCTCTTTCTAAGAAAGAAAGAGAGAAAGAGAGAAAAAGAGAAAGAGAGAGAGAAAGAAAGAAAGAAAGAAAGAAAGAGGAGAGATAGAAAGAAAGAGAGAAGAGAGAGAGAAAGAGAGAGAGAAAGAAAGAAAGAGGAGAGAGAAAGAAAGAAGAGAGAAAGAAAGAAAGAAAGAAAGAAAGAAAGAAAGAAAGAAAGAGGAGAGAGAGAAAGAAAGAAAGAGGAGAAAGAAAGAAGAGAGAAAGAAAGAAAGAAAGAAAGAAGGAAGGAAGGAAGGAAGGAAGGAAGGAAGGAAGGAAGGAAGGGAGAAAGGAAAGAAAGAAGGAAGGAAAGGAAAGGAAAGGAAAGAAAACAAAACTAAACTAAACAAAAAATCCAAAATAAACAAACCAAATTTGTGAAAAGTAGAGAAACAAAGTTAAAAAAAGATGAGCTCTCTGCCTGTATGTGGTTCACTGTCAAAAAAAAATCCTTTTCCCTGGGTCCTTGAGGTTTTCAGTTTTTATGGGTTTTATTTAGTCATGATTTGCAGTTTTTACCAAAACTGCTTAACCTTTAAGAAGCCAACTGGGTTCTGGGAAGGATGCCTAGCCTAAACTGGGCCAAGCAAAAATTGTGCAATTCAGTGTAGTGTGAGGAGGACTCAACACAAGACTGACAGCTACTGTAACTTTAGAAAAAAGAAAGGAACTCGAAGACAGCAGGAAAGAGCTGAGAACACATCAAAAGAGATCGTTAGCAGGACTTTCTACTTTAAAAGCATCAGCCAATAAAAGGAAAACATACTCTTATGAATTATTGCTGTCACCGTCCCAAGTCACTGGTCAGCCTGTGCTGCAGCCCATCTGAGGGCCTTGCAGCCCCACCCTGTGCCTAAGGTAACATCCCAATCCATAAACAGCCCCTTAAGCACTAGGGAACATTGTCTGTGACTGATCTCAGGAGCTCTGGTTTTGTTGACAAAGAAACTGAAGGTTCTGTTCGGGAGAACAGCCAGTTTATAATGAAAGTATCCCAGATTGATTAATCTGATCGGTACATTGCCAAATGCACTAGGAAATACTGACATCAGGGAGGTGGTGTCCTAGAGGAGAGAGTGGATCAAGTAGCATCAAGAGGCATTTTGAATGATACACTCAGGTCTACGATAGACACGTCTTTTCTTTCTTGCACTTCTTCCTCATAAGACGTGGTACAACAGGTACTCTCAATTTCTAGGAAAGAAGAGACACGGCACAGGAAGTGGAATGCAGGAGCGGGCAGGAAGCAGAGACTTCTCAGAATCACCCACAAACCCGTTTTTTTTGAGTGAAGCAAGATGTGTATGTCTCTTATCTTGACTGATCTGTAATAAAGTTTCCTATGACTTAACGTGCACGAACATACTTTCCTTTCTGGGTAAGTAGCATGTAAAGGAGACGCTGAGAAGCAAAAAGGTACATTAGCACGTGGCAAGCCAAGGAAAGCAATACTGGACTTGCAGAGGGGATACACCATCGGTATTTGAGAACACTGCTTTCAGATCAGTTTTTACCATCAGGGTAAAGAGTACCCAGAGTTACTGGCCCATCTGTCTATCTGCTGAGTGCTGGTGCACACTACACAGGGGCGGGACCTGATAGGGGAGTGCATTCCTGAGATCAGATATGACATCACTGACCCCAGAAACTGCATCCCCGCATTTGTTGTTTCTTAATAGAGAAGGGCAACGCAGGCCAGAGGTATGTTTGGCTTAGTATGGGTCGCAGCTACAATGGTTGAATGCCTTCCCTGTGCAAAATTCCAGCTGGTAGGGCGTGACCCAAGCATCTCCCAGGGAGTTCTGCTTTTCAAGTGTACATAGTGTGGGTAGATGAGGCATATTTACAAATTCTGCACAGTCGTTTAGCTGCAGGCAAATGCTGGAATCAAGACCGGGGCCATGCAGCACTACTGGCCTGCAGCCGTTGACCGACCACCTGCCTGAGAAACAGGCCTGGAGGTCACCACCTCCACAGATCCTCTGGCACGTGGCAGTCCCTAGGGCTCTGGGCCATGGCTAGCCAACAGAGGCAACATTTTCCTAATGGAGAGGAAAGTAAGCTATGTCAGAAGGCTTTTTAAAAAAAGAAAGTTAGAGAAGAGTTAGATTTTTCCATGCAGAGCTGACTTTGGGGGAAATGAACAATCGTCTTCATTATCATCATTCTCCTTAACAAATTCAGAAGAATTTTAGGAAAAAAAAAACTATCCTGTCCTCCTGCACCCATCAAGGGGGTCCTTCGTGGCTTCTCTGCCCAATATCCAAGTCCTGGAACCCACCTTTTCCAATGGAGAAGTTACTGTAGGTCACAGGCAGGTGGCCTGACCTTGCATTTCTACCTCACAAGCACCCCGCCCCGCCCCATTATTTATTCTGTTGCTAGCATTGTACACAGCTAATGCACTGAGCATTCCAAACTTTGCCAGATTTGATCCAGAATTTGGTCTCAACTACAGCTCAAGTCTAAGTAGTCTGTCTGAAGGGTCATTTTACAGTCTAGGAAGACAACATTTATATCAGAGGAATTATTGTTTCATAGAAGTTTAACATGGAAATCTGAAGAGGCAAGGGCACTTCAGGTGTTAGATACGTCTCCATGAATCACTACATTTTAATTTTTTATTTATTGAGTATAATATATGATGTGCATTTGAGTAAAGGTTTTCTCTCTCTCTCTCTCTCTCTCTCTCTCTCTCTCTCTCTCTCTCTCTCTCTCTCTCTCTCTCTCTCTCTCTCTCTCTCTCTCATTTTGGCACAGTGTAGGAGGAGGTCAGAGGACAATTTTCCATGCAGAGCTGACTTTGGGAAAATAAACAATCATCTTTATTATCATTGTTCTCCTCAACAAATTCAAAAGGATTGTAGAAAAAAATACCCTGTCTTCTTGCACTCACCGAGAGCATCCTCGGTGGCTTCCCTGCCCAATATCCAAGTCCTGGAACCCACCTGGGTTATTTTTAGCATGTGGGTTCTGGGGGCTAAACTCAGGTCACCAGGCTCGTTGGCAACCCACCCTTAGGTCTTGAGATCTGAGTTGAGAGAAGCTAAAATATCAGTGATGCCAATTATAGCAAGTGTTTACCGAACTGTTCATATTCAAGATGGCAAATTTGATAGAATGTCCCTTTCCTCAGTGACAAGATGAACACTGAACAAATATGGAATTAACAGATGGCACTTTCTAAGTACTAACAGTGTGATGGTTGTGGTGGTGGTGGTGGTGGTGGTGGTGGTGGTGGAGGTGGTTGTGATGGCAGTGATGATAGTTGTGTGGTGGTTGCGGTGGGAGTTGTGGTAGTAGTGGTGGTTATGGTGGTGGTGGTGATGGTGTCAAAATATGATTCCGGGAGGACTATAACTCTCCTCCTCTGTCCAGCCAGACTCTGTAGTATAGTGGTAGGGGCTATTCTCCTCAAATCCAGGCAGGCTTGGGGAAAAAATGTTCAGACACAGAAGAAGAGGAAGCGCCATAAGTAAGTAATTCTAAGAGACAGACACAGCAGAAGAGGGAAACAGAAACCCAGCCAAAAAAACAGTAATCTGTGTCTGGCTATAGCAGAAGCTTTAAAAATAATAGTCTAGTTTTCCATATTGCAATGATAATCTGTTTTCTTCAGAAGCAAGAAAGCTGGGAGAAAAAAAATACGGTAATATTATATGTTTTTCTTGAATGTATTCAGTGCTATTTTCAAGTTTACCATTGGTGATATATGTAATGTAAGGCTGAGTATAGTTTTGAATCATAAAATCTATAACACTTTATTTAGTCACAAAAAGCATTTTGAAGACTTTCTATAAAGCTCAGAATGTAAAGGTACTTGCCAACAAAAGTTGACCTAAGTTTGATTCCCAAGGATCCATGTGGTAAGAGAAGTCTGACTCTCATAAGTTTTGCACTTCACAAGTGCACGCACGCACACACACACACACACACACACACACCACAACACAATAAGTAAACAAATATACCATTTATTAAGAAATCATTGTTTTGCTTGACAGAGCAATAGCCAGAAGTCTGCAGAAGTTGGTAATAATGCCTTTTATGGTCAGGACCAAACAAATGTGAATAAGTCCTCCAGTTTTAATGAAAATAAGTATTTGAATAAAAATGATGGAAAACTTCTTTCCAGATGCTTAATTTAACATTTTCCCCAATTTTATTTTCCAAACTGCATTTATTTCACAGATAAATTTTTGGCTCACCTCTTGTTACTTATGTCTTTGGTTTAAGAATTGTGCAAGGCATATTTCACAAGAACTCAGTTTTTTTTTAATAAAGCAAAAGGCTCACCATGATGTGCCCAGTACACTCTATGAAGTGATGATGATGATGATAAGTAAATTAATACACTGGCCGGTCAGTGAAAGTAACCTCTTACAGACACCCACGGAGTTGGCCAGGCTGCCTATACCCAAAATCCCCATGGCAGAGTGAAATACACAGTCCTGGCCAGAGAAGGCTTGAGTCACTTAGGCTAAGAATTTCACAGGACAGGGATCATGCACAGTTCTCTGGACACTTGACTTGCCAGGGCTTAGCAGGAATACAAAGGGTACCTCAGCCATCCAAATTACATAAAAGTCCCAAACAAAGCTGTCTCTGCAGCAGAGTCCTCTCCTGCAGAGGCAGGACAGCTCGTCCAGCAGGAGGCACTACGTCCTACAGGCAGGAGATGTCTGGTGTAGGGAAGGCCCAGGATGTGTTCCCTGGCCTTGACAGGAGGGACAGGCCCCAAGCAAAGAGTCACAGCAGTCTAACACACACACCAGGCAAGATGAAGAGGCAGACAGAGTGAGCAGCTACCCCGGGACAAGACACCAAAGCACAATTCAAAGCTGTGCACAGGAGGTAAATCCTATTATTTATGGAATTAATTTGTGAATCAAAAGGATGGTTGTTAGTCTTCCCACATCACCCTTTCTCAGCCTGCCTCATCTATTCATGTAACGTGATGTTTTTCAAAGGCACCGGCGCAAGCCTCAGATGAGCAGGACAGCATGACACTAAAATTATAAGGTATACATAGCGCCACGTGAATTTAGTCTCCCCCCCCAACAATTCTGAAGCCAAAACAACCTAAGGACGTGTTGGCGAGTGTCCTAAATGTGACAGCCGTGGTTTCTGGCCTGCTAAACAAGACGTTTTGTAGGCGTGTCGGCTACTTTAAATTGTGGAAGAGGAGATAAAAATAAAAACCCTGTCCGTGAACTGCTGCACAGTCCCCCCTCTGCACTGCCTCCCTGCCACCCCCCAGCTGAGCCTTCTCTCAGTCACAGCTCATTACTTACCGCTGCCATTCACACTACAAAAGGCAAGGCTGTGAGTTTGCAGGTGGGGAAGGGTGTTTGTGTTTGTTTGAACAAGCACAACAGGGTAAAACATACCTGGGGGCGCACAGACAAAAGGACTGCGGAGACGAAGCCTCCTTCTGTCCTCCCCAAGTGTCACAGTTGGGAAATGTCATGTTATGTAGGACTACTGTGATGCTGGGAAGCTGGGACTGGCTTTGCAGTCTGGCTCTCTCACTAAGGGATTAAGAAATCTCAAGCAAGTCATTTGTCTCTGTGTTGGTAGGCGCACGCAGAGGGGAAAGAACTATGGAGCTCTTCTTAAGCACGAAGACTCCATCACCATGGAACCTGTTGCCCAGAAGAATAGATTTTTAAATCTAGCTTGGGGTCTTCTCTTGACCTTTCAGAGCCATTTTTATATTTATTGCAATATCATTTCTCTTTTTTTTTTTTTTTTTTAAAAAAAAAGGATTTATTTTTATGTATGAGAAAGACACAGGGGGCGGGGGGAACAGAGAACGAGACAGAGACTGAGAGACTATGCCACAGTGGGCAGGTACTCCGGAAGTCCATCCTGCCAGATCTCCCAGAGCTAGATTTACAGGAGGATGAGTGTCTCCTGGTGTGGGTGCCGAGAACCAAATGCAGGTACTCTGGAACAGCAGCAAGTGTTCTAAACCTTTGTGCTGTTTCTCCATCAAGTTCCCAATATACGTGTTCATTTAGGTGTGTGCATACCTCTGTGTGTGTATGTGTGTGTGTTGTGTGTTTGGGGGGTCTTGGGGGGAGTGTCAGTGAGTATATGTGTCAGTGTGTTTGTGTGTGTGTGTGTGTGTGTGTGTGCTAGTGTGTGTATATGTGTGCCTGTGTGTCTGTGTGTATGTACATATGTGTATGTGTGTACCTGTACACAAACGGGTGGCTGTGGGTACCCATGAGTGCATATGGAAGCCAGAAGGGGACGCCAAGTATCTTGTTATATCACTCTCCCCTTCATCCCCTCAATACAAAATCTCTCGCTGAACTTCGAGCTCACAGTGCTAAAGCTGGTCTGGCTGGTCAGACAGCACTGGTGAGCCTCTCGTCTCCAGCCCTAATGTGCCTCTGTTACGTCACCAGACTCAGCTTTTACATGGGTGCTAGTGGACCAAACTCAAGTCGCATATTTTGTTCAGCAAGCACAGATCAATGTCCCTAGACTCTTTCCCGCTAATCTCTGTCCTGATCCTTACTGAAATAAAGTACAATGGAAAGCTAACTAGTGATGAATAAAAGCAGACCAAACTTTGGATAAGCCTGAGGACTGGATAGCCATAATATGCCTGAGCCATAAAGTACCAGAGTCTTCAGGCAGAGGATGTAGGTTTCATAAAAATGTTGGGCAGTCGTCAGCATAAACACTACATTCTTTGACCACAAGACATACAAGATAGGCAGTATTAGTCAAGAGAAGAAGACAGTAGGCAATGTGAAAAGTTAACTCGAGTAACCAAATACTCTCACCATTTATTTTTTCTCATCAGAGGAACCCAGGGACAAGGCCTTGAGGGTTAAATTCAACAAATCATAGTGAGCATTGGCTTAAGAGACAGACACTGCTCTAAGTACACAGACAACTCCCAAGAACATGATGTTAAGAAAGGCATAGTGTCAAAATCATATGACAACTGTCATGGTTCAGCTAGAGCCAGAGTGCTAAGGGGTGCTGGCAAAACAGGCTGCTACACCACCTACGCACCACCCCGCTTCCATTTCCCAGGCACTGCGAGGGATAGTTTACAAATACATCCTCATTAAACACAGACTTGTATAAGATAGCTGTGACGGTTGTCTTTAAAAGTGAAATGAAGAGAAGAGTCCCTGTCCATTCAGATTTGCAGGATGGAGCAGTGAAGGACCAGAAGGAGCTGTGAAGGAGAACGGGGTTGATGGGGAAAGTCAGACGGATACATCAACTATGCCTTAAAGAAGGGCATGCGAATTGAGACAAAAAGAGGAAAATGTTCCACCCAGCAGAGGAATAGAGCAAGGATGTGGGGTAGGTTTTCTTTTTCTTTAAATAATATGATGATTCAATTTTGTTGGAGCTGGATTAATCAAGAAGAAATCCTTCAATTTTTCCATGTCAGAAGCAAGGAGTCACAGAGGACACGGAGTCACAATCACAGGATCAGTGAGGTCAACAGGTGACTTTAAAGAGATATGAGGCATTAGAGTGATATCGGTTGACATGACAGTGGTCGAGGAAGAAATGAAAAGAGAAGAGCCGTGTGTCACTTCCTGGCCTCTGGAGCCACTTACCAATGAAGAAATCTAGATTTGCTATAAAATTGATTTTCAGTGTGACATGTCATCGATACGAGACATGTTAATCCTGAAGATACTCAAGTGTGGGATATTCAAAAGGAGCAGATGCTGTTCTCCTGAAGCCTGGGGAACAGACAGATCTGTAGGGAGTGGAAGGTACTACAGATTTCATAGTGAATGACACTGTGCAGGGAACATATACCGGGGGACAAGAGGAAGAGCAGAGCTGGTGGGGTTGGGAGTTGCTGGGGAACACTGTCCCTTAAGTCTGGAATGGCTACTCATGTCTTGAAATCAGAACAGCTGCAATTATCCACATAAAACCCTCATAAGATAAGGCCCGCTAACATTCCCCTGTGGAGAGGAGGTATATGAAGCCGGCTCTAGTGGGGCCATAAACAGTTAATATTTGGGAGTGGGTTCCTCCTACATGTCACCACCTATAAATTGTCCATAATCCTCAGTGGGGGGTCCTGCAAGCAACCCCAGTGAAACTCACTGTTCACGAAGGTAACTTGAATGCAATTAGTTATTTGATCTGTCATGGTGCTCTATCTGGAATGAGCAGAAATTTGTGTAAGTCTCCCCAGGAAAATTCACACTAGAGCAGTTAATAAGAACAAAACAAAAAAAAATGGGAAAAGAGAGGTACAATGAAAGGAAGAGAAAGAAGAAAAAATGTTTGAAGAGGTATGTCAGGTGCTCTGGCCAGAGAAATTCCAGGGATGCAATGGAAATGTGGGTGAATAGCCGAGACAGGGAATGACTGAAAACAGACAAAACAGAGGCCACAAATGTAAGACATCTATCTGCCTATGGAACAGGAGTGAGAAATATAAAAGAACAAGAGACTGACAAGATCTTACATGCACACACACATGTTCACGTGCATACACACACAACACACATGCTCATAGGCATATACACATACTCGCATGCACACACAATTCATATCCATGCATACACACATAACACACAACACACACTATCACATGCACACACATGTTCACATGCATACACACAGAACACACACTCCCATGCATGCACATACACATATTTCTAAGTAGGTACTCATCTCTGGTCACTATACTCTGGAAGAGTTCAGACAGAATCGAAGTGACTTCTCCTGCAGTGCATGGAAAGCATTCACTGACAAGAAGTGGGCTACCACAGGAAGACAGGCATCTCCTGCTTTGAAGTAGAGGGAACCTGCTGGGTCTGAGGTTCAGGCGAGCCTGAAGGGAGTACGGGGTAGAAAGACCTTGAGGAAAAGCTGGTGGCCTTTTCTGTCTTTGTAGAATGACAGAATGAGAGAGGAGCTTCTGCGTCAAATGGGAGCAGACAGGTCTGCTTGTCTTCCTAGCTCGTTGTTATGTTAGGAACACTGAATTCCACAGAACTCAAAAATGTGCCTGATGAGGATGGCGCACAGATGCTCTGCTGAGACGCTAAGCATTCCACTTAGACCCGAGACCTCATGTGTGTACTGAGAACAATTGTAAGTCCATCAAGATGTCTTTAGTAGTGTTACCCCCTGGAATAGACAGAAGTTGAAAGTACAATATAGATCTCTGATTTAGAAAGCCAGGGTCACAAGTAAGATTGGAATGTCCCTAAGATGGCCACTGTGAACAAGGAAATCAACGCATAGAGAAGCACAGAGCACAGTTTTAGGTAAGTAGGTAGATACATAGGTGGGTGATAGGTAGGTGATAGATGACAAAATGGTGATGGCAGACAGACCAGTGACAAACATATGGATGGATGATGAATGATATTAGAGATATGGATGATTATGAAAATGGATGCTAGGCCAATAGCTGATAGAGTTTTATCTTTATAGATAATTAGGTTCAAGAGCCAAGAGTTCCAGATTTATCATTTTACGGTGTAGTTTTTATTTTTATTCATGTGGTTCTGTATTTGTACTTTTATATGTGTGCATGTGTGAGGATGCCCCTGGGAAGCAGAAGGTGTCAGCTGGAGTTGCTGATGGCTGACTGCTCCCTAACATGGGCTTTGGGATTTGAACCCCTGTCCTCTACAAGAGCACAGAGTGGTCTTAATCACTGAGTTATTTTTTTTCCTTCTGTCCTCAGGCAGACTTCTAAAAGTGTTTTATTTCCTTTTATAAGCAACATAAAAGGAGAATCGCTTGACTAAAAAATAAGTTGGCACTCCCCCTTCCCAGTCTAGCACACAGGCTGACCTTTGGTTAATACCCATTTACTCAAAGGCAGCCATGTGAGTGGCATGCCCTAAGGTTGGCTTACAGTTTCACTGGAAAGTCTCCCAATAGTCCACAAACACCCGGCCTCAGGAGTTATTTGCCACAGATATTGAAATGTTCTTTTTAAAATAACCACTCTATTGTCATTCCAAAATGCAATTTCTGCCTCCCTCACTGAGCATAATTATTAAGAAAAGAAATAAACTTCAACTTCTTGTGTCAAGTTTAAATGATGTTATGCTATTGGGATATTATTTCCCCAAGAGGTCTGCATCCTTCAGACTGATTTCCCCAGAGAAGTCACAGAAGAAACTTAGGCAGGCTTAATATGTCTCTGGAAAACTGTGCATTAATCCACTTGAATCTTTTCTTTCAATTATCTTCACATTTGCCCAAACTCTTGATTTTTCAGTCTTCTAAACAACAATAATATTTACTTGTGTTCTTTCATTTCCCTTCGAAACTAGCGGATTATTTGCTAATGATCCTACCTTGCTCCTCCAATTGCGCCCCACTCCTCTTCTGACCACCTTCTCAACTTCCCTCCAGTGCTCTCAGTGCAAGGGATGCCAATACCAACTCCTCCATGCTCTGTAAGGACCTAAGGCCACACTCACTACACACCAGTTAAGATCACATGTGAAGACTTGTCTAATAGCTCAGAAATGAATATATTGCCGGTGTGTTGACATGAAGTTTCCCCTATTTTCTCTTGTACTTATCTATAGAGATTTAAATAATGATAACTCAAAAACATATCATACAAATGCAACATACTCAATTTCTCCTTTCTGCAATGACCTGGCATTGCTAAGTATGTGTTAATAAAAATGACTTGAGAGTATAAGCATAAAGGTAACACTTACTTAGAAATTTTCGATTTATTGTAGTGTTTTTAAGGAGACCATCTACATGTATCCTTTAGTATCAATTCAATTTACTGGGAGTCCCCTCAGAATCTATTTGAAGTCTTTTTGTCCCCTGCCCTAACACAAAGTTTATACAAATTTACAATATACAGATGTCCAAAAACAAATAATTTTGATTACAAAGGATATTTAGAACAGTAAGGAGGTAAATATGTGTGTCCATATTCTTTCCTGTTTGCTGTTTGTTTTTGATGTGCCATGGGAAAACATTTTTAAATCTGTGAATGAAAATACACAGAATTTTAGAGCTAATCAATGATGGTAAATTACTTATACTATTAAAAGGAAAGGTAGAACAAATGCATGTAATCTTGTAAATACACCAGGAAGCTCTAGTAGCAATCAAACAGCTACTGTAACTCCAGAGTAATTAATTAAGGTAAGCAACATTCATGATTTATACAACTGTAATGCAAAATGAAAATTCTAGTGATAAGGCCACAGGTACTACAAACGCTATAGATGTTTATTAAAGAATTTATAACTGAGGAAAATAGTCAATTCAATGCAAATTTCAGAGGTTGAAGAAACTCTTGCTTCCCCCACCCCATTTATGTAGTGATCTTCTCACCACCATTATTACCACAACCAACAAGGATTAAGATCCCTTCACCAAAGATGCATGGATGACACTTCCAAATAACATTCTAGAATACTCATCTTAGTAACACACACACACACACACACACACACACACACACACACCAATACACCATGAAGTATTCTATGAACAATACTTTGATGCTCTTTTTCTCTCTGACTATGTTTTACAAATTGTAAAACACTCGTGAGTCACCAACCAGTTTTCGTCAGAAGAGTCAATGCATCTTGCACATCCTGGATCTCCTCTCAAAGCCTTCCTTCCTAAATCCAGTGCCACTGATACCACTATGAAACAACTTTCAGAACTCCTTCTACAATGTTCAGAACCAGAATCACTTAGCATATTTGACTTAGTGCCAAATCATAATATGTTTTCTTAGGTAGAGGGTCTCCAAACTACATGTTCAGTAAGGAATAATCTACAGGCTATTTGAAGAATTTCCAGTTAAGAGAAGAAAAAATGTCTTATGTGTAAGCCATGACATAATGTAGGTGCTACAATAATGTTCTCAAAACAGAATAGTTTTTGTAATAATCTAAAATCTGATAGGTATTAACACTAACACAATACACACACACACACACACACACACACACACACACAGAGAGAGAGAGAGAAAGAGAGAGAGAGAGAGAGAGAGAGAGAGAGAGAGAGAGAGAGAGAAGCAACACAGTATGTCATGAAGCCATGAACCTCTTCCCCTTTGGCTCTACAGTCTTTACATTATGCACCATCAATGTCTCCCTTTATTAAATGCCTTTGTCAGTCAATACATTCTAGTCCTAAAACTTTCATCTCTAGCCTCCAGTTCTTTTACTATGTTTCTTAAAAAAAAATAAAAAAAAATAAAAAAAAAACTCCTTGGGAAGAATTAACTAATCTTCAGCCTTTTATTTGTCTGTCTAGAATCCATGAGACATGCACACTGCCCCCCCCAAAAAAAAGAAGACCAAAATATATGATTATCACTGTGACTGTGGTTAATCTTCACTATCAGTTTGTGTAGATTTAGAATGATTGAAAAACCACACTTCTGAGTGTGCCCATGAGGATGCTCCTAGAAAGGTTTATGTGAGCAGAGAAGAGTCACAGTCAATGTGGACAGTCCACTAATGGAGTGGAACCCTGAGCTGAATACAAGGGGGAAATTAGCTGAACGCCAGCATTCATCTTTTATACTGCTGACCGAAGATGTAATGTGCCCACCTAGCACACATTTCTGTCACATCATAACTTCTCTTTTCTCCAAACATGACCATTCCTTTTGTAATGATGTAAACTCTGATAGTGCGCATGCATGCACACACACACACACACACACACACACACACACAAATACACATACACACACATACACACACACGTGCACACACACACATACACACTTACAGCACAGTGCTATGTTATGAATCCACCCCCCACACTCACTCAACTTCATCATCATGCCCCATCATAGAATGTACCCTTGAACAGTGAGCCAAGAGAAACCAGTGCATAATTGCTTCTGTCAGGTATGTTGTCATAGCAACAGGAAGAGCAACTGATAAGGCACCACTGATGGCCTCCATGAATAAGTCTCATTCATCCTTTTGGACTTCCGGATGCATGTGTCATGTAAATACTTGTTCCATTTTAAAACACTTTCTTCATTTGGCTGCCAAACGTGCTCTCTATTATTTTTTGATAAATGTCTACTCAACTGTACTTTTCCCCCAGTTCTTTTTCATTTGCTGTCTTCTACATAATGAAGCAGCTGCTCAAGGCTGTGTTCTTGAGATATTTCTGTACTTTTCCTCCTTGGCAGAATTCATATTAGGCTTATATGGAAAGTTTCCAAAGGATGCTGGCTCCTTGGACAAAATGAATCATAGCAAGTCCCACACTTATAGTCTGTTCCATGTTCCCATCATCTTAGAGTATGATGACTCCGGCATTGTATACACTACACCTTTATGTCCCATAGAAAATATTTCAAATTGCAGGCCATTCTTCTGAACTCCGTCTTCCTTACATGTTGCAAACCACCAGTCATATAAATTATGGGAACTCAAATCCAACAACACCAAAACCCAAACTGTTTTCTATCTCTAGTATCACATTTAGTTGGTGATGATGTCATTCTTCCTCTGGCTGAAACAATGGGAGTCATCCTTTAACCCTTTCATCTCTCCTGTTGAAATCATACTCTTCACCAATGTGTAGTATTCTACAGTCAGTGAATATCCACATGCAACTACATCTCATGGCTTCCAGAAATCCCATTCAGATACTAACTCATCACTTATCCTCTGAATCATGGCAAGAGCTCTGATAAAAAGCCTTTCTCTGGCTTTTTTGTACTAGTAACCTATAGTCATCAGATAAGACAAGGTGATGTTTAAAAGTAGTGAATCTAGATCATGTCAGCTCAGTTTGCTCAATACCTGCTCCAGACTTCCTGTCTTAAAATTAAAACTGGCCACCGTGGTTGATTAAATCCAACCATCAGTTCAGTTCTTAGAAACACTTGATTTTAAAATAAGATATCTACATATATCTAACATCTTCAGTTACCTCAAGAATGCCACAAGAACTAACAAGATTTTTTTTAACCCTTCCTTAAATCTTAGAAAAAAAGAAATGACTTTTATCAGATTCTCAAATTAATCCATTAAACCACACATGATCAGTAACTGCATAAGACACAATCACAGTTAATGACAACTCACAATTATAGTTTAAATCTCAGCCTTTTGGAATCTATGCTATGATGTTAATTTATGAAGAGGAGACCAAATTAAATTACACCTTTGCTTTCCCGTGTGATACTTCTCTTCAAGATTATAACACCCACACTTCAAGGAAGATCCTAAAACTCATGGTATAAACAACTCAATAGATTCAGAAAGTCTTCTTCGAAACTGACTAGATTCACTAGGACCCTCCTTCCCAAGGGTATGCAGGCTGTAGGGATTGCTGAGAAACAGGCTCAAGCGAGATGAGCTACCAGAAGAAGCAGAAAGCATCTAAACTACGTAGCGGAGGTAGAACCCAAACTGAGCTGCCTTGATGCTCTTGAGACAAACTGTTGAGCTGTTTGTGTGTTGTGGAGTACACAAAAGACTTCTACTGTCGTCTGTCACCTGTCATGCTGGGATGGGCTTCTGTAATACAGCTGCTTTTAAGGTATTTCTTCTCCTAAAAGTAACCGTTCACACATATTCTTGTCAGTAACCCCAATAAAACTTACTAGTTCACTAAGTTGGGCTTTGGTTTGGCATTAATTCCCTATCTGGGATGAGTAACAATTGTTCATACCTGCTCAGGAATAGTATCAGACAACATTTTTAAACATATATTAAAATTATCATATGGAGTTGTTGGTCTGAATTTCAGTGGTTTCCTGACTCATCCCTCCTAAGCCCATAACTCTTTGTTCACCACTTCGTGCCTTGTTTTGTTGCTAACTATTATTTCTTGTAAAACTGTGATTAAATTGAACTCAGGGCCTCGTGAATGTCAGTTACAAGAAACTATCAAGTCCCGTGGATCTGTGGACCAAGACACAAAAGTCAGGAATGAGAGACTCATAATCCTAAGACTCTTTTAATTCCTTCTGTTCAAATGGTTTTGGTATTTTAGAACAGGAGTGTTGACTTGAGAAGAGGAGCTTTTCCATCAGCCAAACTTCAAATCACGTCATTCCATAAAAGTTACTCAGAAGTCTTAGAGGATTAAGTAAGCACACACCACATACAGAGCAGGGCCCCTGCGGTCAGCGCCGCACCAAATGCTAATATGGCTGCTCAATGCGCTTGCTTTGATACTGTTCGGATATTCATTTAGTCTAGTGTATGGAAATAAAGATCTAAACTCTAAAGAAACTATGGGTTAGTTTGTGAAAAAGTCATGATAATTACCTTCCCTCTAATGGATCTTTTCTTCCTTCCTTCCTTCCTTCCTTCCTTCCTTCCTTCCTTCCTTCCTTCCTTTCTCTCTCTCTCTCTTTCTTTCTTTCTTCTTTTCTTTCTTTCTCTGTCTCTCTTTCTTTCTTTTTGATTTTCATTGTTACCTTTTATTATTTTACAATATATTTCAAAATCTGCCATTATAGTTGCCTTGAGTTCTCTCAGAGTACTAGAAGAATACCTAGACACACACAAACATCAGTCTGAAATACCAACTGATCTGGACCATCACTATCAAAGGGGCTATAGCTTTTAAATAAATATGTGACAGTGCAAAATAAAAACCTGTTGAAACAGAAAGTAAACTTTGCTTTAGTGGATATAGAAAGGAGGTGATTTGTTGTTTTGTTTTTAACACATCTGGTTCTGGAAGTGATATAGCTTAGCAAAGTGCCCTGAAAACGTCTGCTTTCTGCTTGTACATAGAGCGCTTGAATCAGAGACCAGACGTGGGGGAAGATGCTCTAAATGCCTTCAATGCCCTCCTTCTAGAAAGCCATACCATTGATGAACTTAGTGGTCTCATTAGTTCATAGAATTGTAAGGTTATTTCTCCCCAGCAAGACCAGATGACTTCAGTGATCTCTAAGAGAGAAGCCTGATTTTCTTCATCCAAATATAAACATACTCAAATCTTTCCTATCTAGGAAAAAAACAAAAAATATAAACTCATGAAAGTCAGTTCCCTTCATAAGCACTTCTGGTCCGGCCTTTTTGTTGTTGTTGTTGTTGTTGTTGTTTTGTTTTGGATACTTTCCCTTTTCTTTTGTTTTTGTCTTGGTGTGTGTGTGTGTGTGTGTGTGTGTGTGTGTGTGTGTGTTACAAGAGTTCTACCTTGTGTTTTCCTAGTTACTAAAATCTGTTATTTGAGGGCTAATTTTATTTTACCAACAAACAAAACTTGGTGCAACCAGACGTGGTGACCTTCGTGTTCTTAGAGCCTTTCTTCTCTGTGTTCTTGACAATAGGCTATGGAGTTTGTATTCTCACCTTTCTTAGTTCCTCCCAACGAAATGGTCTTCCGCTTTTCTCTGACTCTGAATTCGTCCAGGCTACCTTGTGAGTGTGGCATTACTCACACTCGCTTTCCATCTGATTTTGTATCTGGAAAAAGTCTGACATTGCTCTACGCTTTTCTCCAAAGACTCCAGCACTTACACACGAAGGGCACAAAATTGGCCAGCCTCCAGGGATCTGATCCCGACCACCTGACCTTTACTTGGAAAACTCTACTTAAGAACAGACCATTCACAGTTTCACATATCTTCTAGTGAGAATAAATATTAGTAGGCATCCTTGGTTCTAAACCCTCTCTCACGTCTCATGGATGTGTTTCCACATGTGTTTTGGAACTTCCCACTTATTTCAGACTGATCTCCTAGAAGACCAGCCATTACCAGCTGCCAACTACATTCAGTTATTCCTCTTGAGTTTGTTATTTCGAGTCATTTTCCCAATGACTAGAACTAGGAAAGTAATGACAGTCCTTCTTCGAATGATCATGTGACTTCTGTTCCCATTCTACGTAGAGGTAGCCTCAGACCAAGACCAAGACCTATCTGTTCTATCTGGAACCTATGTGACAAAACTTCAGGGCTTCTACTGTCCACAGATGGCACAACTTGGGTTTGAGAACAGACATTCCAATATTCTTGCCGACTTCTCCAATAGAGTACAAATTGGTCTCACAACAAAAGAAAGCAAACAGTAAAGAGACACCAGACACACACACACACACACAAACACATACCCCTAGAGTTTAAACAACAGTACTTAAAAAAATATGCTAAAAAGCACGTGTACAAACAGGGTCATGGGTCTACTCAGTTCATTTTATTTTAGTTAGCTCTGAATAGCCTCTTCTCCCAGGCACCCCACACCCTAAAGCTTCCTGGCCAATCTATCTGTATCTCCATTGTCTGATTTCCTCCCCACCCATCTCCTGAGTGGATGCTGAGCTAATTTAAATGGTTAGATCAGTTGCCTGACACAAATTGACTACAAAATGAAAAGCCAGAAATTCCAGTGGGAAAGTTCATACAGCTTTTAACATCATTCCAGATAATCTACGAAGATGTTGATTATTTTAACAAAGGGTCAATGGGTGGATTCCGAGAATTGAGGAATGTTTTCAATATCTTTATGTTGGTGTCTGTGTGCTTTCATGTTTCAAAACATTGTTAAATCTGTTTTATTTTCCCTAAATTCTAAATAAAATGTATTTATTTGTTTGTTGTAAAGTTACTGATAATTGTTATAATTTTAAACATTTATTTATTTCAAGTAAATAAAACATAATGATTTACTTTACAACACACACACACACACACACACACACACACTCACACACACAGTACTTGCTGTTCTACTTAGTGTACTGAATGTGCAGTGAACTCCTATTCTCCAGAGTACTGGCAAATATTGCACTGGAAAGCACAATACTAAACCACTCACGCTGAGTGTTATTCTGCCATGCACTGGAAAACACTGTGTCTGAGAAAACAGAACACAAGCAATCAAATGTTACCCAGGCGAATTAAGTACTTTGAGGAATGCCATGACATATTTTCCCCAAGTCATCAAAAATGTTTCTCTGGAAACTCCAACTAGAACACTGTACTGATACCATATATCCTGATTATTATCCATCCACACCAAGATACTGGTGTGCTACTTCTATGATTACAGGCAAAATATTTTCATGGGGAAAAACAAAGCCTTTAAAGTGTTATTAAATTTAGAATGAGTAACTTAACCTAAATGTTGACACTTCACACCGGATTTTAAAAGCTCGGATGTGTAAGTCATCTAAAACTATACAGAATAAAATAAAATAATAATAATAATAATAATAATAATAATAATAATAATTCTGGTAAGGCTGGTAGCAGTTTCTGGGAGAACTTGTTGGCAAGAGGATCAATACTCAACCCTCTAGTATATTATTAAAAACAGAAAAAGAAAACAAATCAAACAAAAAATCAGTATGAATGCCCAGGAAAATACACAGAAAAGGAGGAAGCGTCTAAAAAGGAACAAAAAGATCAGAGTCAGAATCTCATAGAACAGTGTAAAGAAGGGCAGCGTTAGAAAGGACCGTAGAGATTGGGCTTTAATCTATCCACAGGTCCAGAGAACTCGAATGGAGCCTCTTAGCTTCTGAAGTCCAACATGTCTCAAGCCTCTTACTCTCTGATTTACAGTAACAGTTCATCACGGAAGAGCGGAAGGGCTATAAGAGAGTGAGCATAAAGACACTGCGCATACCGCAGTGCTGGTGCCAAGGAAGAAGGTGCCTAGGCACATGCAAGAACAACCGAGGGAGTTCTGATCGACGGGACGAAAATACAACATGAATCAATGTGACTGACACAGCGATGTCCTTCAGCAAGTCACAGAGAATGGGGATCCATCTTCAGAAAAGACATCCCAGCTGCCGGTGGAATGACCACTCCCTATTCATTATCACGTCTCCTGTGCCAGCTTATCCACAGATCAAACTGTTTAGGTAATCTAATTCATAAAGCTTTTATGTACCATTGTAATGCCTCCTACTTGATGGCTACTTTAAACTGTTAGCTTGACACGGTATAAAACCACCTGACAAGAGAGTCTCCATGAGGAACTGTTAGGCTCAGAAGGGCCAGTAGGCCGGGGATAGTCTTGATTATGTCAGTAGCTGTGGGAAAACTGAGTCTATGTGGGCAACGACATTCCCTGGGTTTGCGGTGGAGAAGTCGAGCAGAGTGTTAAGCCTGCATGCATTCATGTCTCTTTGGCCTCGACTATTGATGTGACATGACTTTTTAAAGCTGCCTTGACTTCCTGGCTATGGTGGACTCCAATTTTAAACTGTGAGCTAAAATAAACCTTTTTCCTCTTAAGTTGCTCTTATCAGGGTATTTGATCACGCCAATAGAAAAAAAAAATTAGGACAGTCTTACTTACCTTCAACCATCTAACTCAATTCCACCTTACCTTTTAAATCCCCACCTAGCCCCCTTTCCAGGAAGCATACCTTCCTGCCACCCACCTCGGTAATGATGACCACAGAGCTACTCAACCTCACTGAGTACTTACAATAATCCTATGGCATAGGTGCGTATAAAATCGCCTTATTCCAGATAAACAAACTGGCTGCGAATTCACCCTCAGATGAATAATGGTCAAGGGTAGAGCTGATAAGCAGACCCAAGCAGATAGGTTCCATAATGTACGTTCTACATATCAATCTATACCACTTCCATATGATTAAATGGGAGATATCTCCAGCTCTTGCTATAGAGCGAGTGCTTTTCAGTCTTTGCAAGCACTGATGTTCAGTGAGATGCTGAAATCCAATGTGTACCTCTTAAAAATACTGACTCTTGAGTATCAAGTGTGGAGTGCAAATAAATTGCCAAACATCCCTAAAGAGAACAGAAGTTCTTTAACAATATTTTTGTTGAAACCTAATTTAAATATATATATATATATAAAACTATAACTGGCATACCTAAAACATATTACTTAGCGTTTACCATCCCTATGAAAGGAAAAGTGTCTTCAAGACTAATGAAAACCCTTGGCAATTTGAATATTAGATGATACTAAATTACACTATAATTATTTCAAAGGTCAAGAATCTTACACATTTAGTATTAAAACTCTCCACCTGGGTGATGCAATCAGAAAATTTAAGAATGTATGAAAATATTTAATTATACAAAACAGGAAGAAATCTACTAATTTAATAACCTTTAAGTAAAATGTGCTGTCTTTCCACATAAGTACTTTTTTCTCGCTGCTGCAAAAAATGAAAATTTTAGAAGAATATATGAAGGAAAAGTGAGACACCATGGTTTGAAATAAGTCAACACGCCACTCTTGAATACTTGGGAAACCATAAGACTGCAGGCACCAGGGAAAACATAACAAACAGAGTTGGTACCACCCATGGGTCTTGAGAATTCAATCTCTTAGTGGAGGAAAACCAATACAGAGCACAGGTGTGATAGCTGCTTCTAAAATCTTAAAAGGAAAGGACTTAAGGAGATACATGCTCACTGAAATGAAGCTCCGTGCCTCCGCCCCAGGTGGATAACCATTCCCACTGAAGTGATATTGGAATGCTGGGTAACCTGCCTTTAGTTCAGACTATTTAGTTATTTGGTTGGTTAGTTAGCTCGATTCTTTGAGGTCATATCTCCCTATGCACAGCATATTGGTCTTGAATTATGCCTGGTATCCTCAGGGGCCAGAATTGGGCCCTGGATTCTCAGAAACTGAGTTACAGACAATTGTGGGTCCACACAATTATGGGCTGTGAACTGAACCCAGGTCACATGGACCAACAGCCAATGTTCTTAACTGCTGGGCCACTTCTCCAGTGTCGTGATTACATCATCTTAAGAGGCAGATTTGTCTTTAAGTCTTTGAGTGCCTTTTTACAGCCGAGATACTTCAGATGCAGGACAGTCTTCCTTGTGAAATGTGGAGAAAATTGAGGCATTCCCTGAAGGACAGGGCCACAGCAGGAATGGATTGGCTCTGCTGAAATTGTCCCTGGCTGCAGAAGGCCTATAGTCCATGCAACTATAGTATTTACAACAGTGGGTGTTGGATTGGTTTGGTTACTTGTGTGAACAAACATGCAGAGAATTTTTTTTAAAGCAGTTACAATGGAAAATTTTAATTGATAGACTTAAAAAAAACTGTCTCTGTTTCTTTGTTTTGGGGATATTTTCTTTTGCTGGTTTTGGTAGACAGGGCAGGGCCTTACTGTGATGTAGCCCTGGATTGTCTAAAACTAGCCTTGTGGATATCACTGACGTCAGAATTGTGTTGCTCTTTGTATATTATAGGTGTGCAGTCTTTTGTTTCTGTTTTATATTTACTTAAGCCTCCATCATGTATGCTTGTTCTACATTCAGCGATCTAACAAAAAAAGTACAAAATAATACTATCTGAAAACTTCAAAACCAGCTCTCCACACCCACTTTTGACACGATGCTCTCTTTTGGTTGTGATTTTTACATTGAATTAAATAATATTGACAACTTAGGAGACATCTTTCTGGCTCAAATGAAAAAAAATTGATGTATTACCAATACACAGTGATTCATTACGAAGATGAGGGGCTTCCACTGACCCAGTACGGGAGACATTTTTAGGGGCAGGGCATTGTTTGTACTAAGGTGAGGCCTGGACATCAACATGGCTGTGTGTGTGGAGTGCCGCGGCAGAACTGACTGCACACGGGAGGCAGGCCATCAGCCTCTTCCGTCTGTGTTGTCTCATGTAGGTAGAGCATACTTCCTACGTACCAGAAACCGTGTACCTGCTCCATGCATAGGGACTCCTATTCCTGCCAGTCCCACTATTGGTCTGTGACTTGCATACAATCATCAAAACATAAATGAGGAAACAGGTACAGAGGGGTTTAGAGGAAACACCGAAGTCAAGGTGAAACCCAGGTTCAAAGCAAAAGTGAGCTTCAAAACTAGACTCCCTTTTCCACAGCTTGACCTATATGATATTTGCCTCATTCACCATCTCTGAGGCCAAAAGACCAGGCACCTGACTGTAATCATGAGGGAAAATTTAAGGGTACAGCCTTAAATGAGAATTAATTCACAGAGATCTCTAAGAATGAAAACATAAGAAATGGGATAATGAAATGTTAATCAAGATTCAAAAACAGATCACAAAATATGACCAAAATTCTAGAAGCTAAGACAGAACACAGGGAGAGGTCTCTGCAACTCGTTCAATACTTTCTTTGGTGTTTCATTCTCCTCGTGCTTCCAACTTGATCTTAAATGCTATTTTGTAAGAACTGCAGTTTATAGCCTATAGACTGCCCACATCCAAATATTTGCGTTCAATTCTAAGTAGCGACTGGAGAGCACAGAAGATGCCAAAATAAAGAAATGAGGAGAAAACCGTGGGAGAGAGCTGTATGGTTCATTCATACACGTCGCCTTTTCTCCTCTGTGTGTTTCTTCCAAAGCTGCATTCTTGCATTTCAAATAAATGCAAACCCAATTAGGAAGCAAAAACTACTGACACGCTCCATAGGCTATTTCCAGTTCAGCTGATACGCCCATATTATCACTTCCTAATATTAAAACAAGAAAGTGCCAACAGGAAAACAACGGCCTAAGAACATAATAAATAAATTCATAAGTATAAAACAAGGAGATTTCAATTGCATTCAATTATTTCACCCAATCACCTCGAAGTAAAGATCCTCCAAAGAAAATTGCATTGCCTCCTCAACTCCTCGGAGAGCCAGTTTGGTTAACAGCCTACCTATACTTCAGAGATGACCATGCAGCTTACATGTCAAACTCATTTTCAAATGTCAATCATGTCCTTTTCAATCTAATTAGTTTGGAAAGTAGGGTCACTGACCTGGAACTATGCAGACCATTTATTATCATATCATTTGATCAACCTAACACTTTGCCTCAGTTGAGTTTAAGACATCTGTAGCCAAAATGTAATATCCTTTCTCCTACTCATTACTGGGAACTCTCAACAAAATTCCCTATTTACGGCTCAATTTATCATTGTGAGTAGGCACAGCTAACTTCGCAGAGGCATTCGAGAGTCTCTTCTTTAAGATTTCAGGGAAATTGAAATAGAAAGGTAAAGGAAATATGCATAGATAGTGAAATATATGTGTCTATATACATATATACATAATACATAATTTTACTAGTACCAAATATATATGGCAGATTCAGTATTTTAGATAAGGAATTGCAAATAGGAAAAGGAGGAAGAACAGAAGGCTATACACAGGCTGGAAGTAATTTACAACCCTAATCACACAGATCGAGTTTCTTCTTTCCTTTAATATGACACAACAAAACATACAAAGAGAGTCTACAGGTTTCATCATATTGGGTTTGTTTTATAATAAAGAAAAACTGTCCTGGGCTCACAGTATTTAACCTGACTTCAAGCTGGTTAAGGGCAGACGAGGCACCATTGAAGAAGAAATAATAGCTAGCTCTCTCGAGGTCATAGAGACTCTCTCAAAGGGGTTGGGCGGGGCTGGAGCGGGTGGTGTATGCTATGTGCTGGCTGCAAGGGAGCAGGAAGATGGCTCACGAAGTAGATACCTATCGCCTGGTCCATTCTCCGGCAAGACCAGGGAAATTACATGATCTTCTCTCTATTTCAGCCTTGCATAATATGAATGAATTTGCAAGACAAAAAAAAAAATACAAGCAGGTGATCTTATCTCTACTGCACAGAGTAACACGTTGCAGCAAGGAGGGAAAGAATTGAGGCACTCTGATACGCCCCCAAATGGAATCTTTATATTTTTAACTGTGGCATTTAAAAAAAAAATGGCACCTGTTATATTTAAAGTAATGAGTAGTCACTCTAGGACGGTAATCTAAAAGCAGAGTGCTGGCTGCCCGGTCTCCCTTGTTTATCCTGGACTTTTGTTGGAGAAAAGTTAAGTGGATTTTACCAAAATTTCTGTTTGTCCGATGGAAAGGCAAATGTGTTCCTAGTGTTTTCTGGATCGATTTACTATGACTGGATAATTTTACATAAGGATTTTTTTAAACAAACAAACCAACAAACAAACACAAAAAAAAAGGTGTGCATCTATGTCACACTTACCTTCGGGTGAGGAAGCTGATTTTTGGGAAAAGACAGCATTTACTTTACTCTTCTTAGTGATATCATTGTTTACAGACAAGCTGGACTGAATCTTCCTGTGCATTTTCTGAGCAACAGGAGCTGACGGTCTGTGATTGTCCACGGACGCATGCTTGGCTCCGTGAGGAATTCCATTCCCGTTGCTCATGGCCTTCTGTAGCCTGCCTGCTTCCTCCTCGCTGGCTTCCTGTGCTGATGTCTGCCGTTGAGGCAGACGCTCAGGCTGGGCTGCGGTAAAACAAACACACAAACAAACAAACAAACCAATGAGAAAAGGTCATCCTAGTTAAGCAGAGAAGTTATTTTACAATAATGAAAATGTAGATTTGAAAATATAAATACAAAAATACAGACTTCAGATCTAACCCATGATGAGAAAACTAAAGGAAAGGGGGTCTTATGGAAGAGGGAGAGGAAGAAGAAAAAGGAGAAAAGGTAGAAGAGGAATGCTCCAGGAGGAAAGAGGAAAAAAGGAAGGATGGAAGGAAGGAAGGAAGGAAGGAAGGAAGGAAGGAAGGAAAGAAGAAAGGTAAATATAGCTCAGAAGATTTAGAAAGAAAAATGTAAATAAACTCAAGAAAAAAACAATTCATACAGAAATATAAAATTAGAGAAATAAATTGAACTTTTTGGTAATTTAAAATAATGCTCAAGTTAAAATATGTAAAAATAAAAAAAGGTAATTAAACAGTGGTTCAGTGAAAGCTGTTCTTGGTGTGCGGGTTTTTTTTTGTGTGTGTGTTTTTATTTTGTTTTTGTTTTTTTTCTCTCCTAAATGCTATACATAAAATACCAGTATTGCATTACTAAACACACCAATTACATTTTGTAATGAAAGGATTAATGAATTCAGACATTCAAAGCTGGACAGTAATCAAAGATAAAGTTTTTTTTTTAAATAGTTTTAAATCTGGGAGAAAAGCTTTACTGCGTTAATTCTTTCAATTTCATTTTAGGGGGAAATGGCTTCAGTCTGATCTAGGGCAGCTGTCAAAGGCAAATATGAACCCTTCAGAAGAACCCCCATTTGAGTCTGACCAAGGAAAGGAGCTCACCTTCGCACGTCCCTCTTAGACAATGTTACATCAGAAGCCCCAAGAAAAGAAATCAGCGAGAAAAACTAAGAAAGCGGTCAGAGTTCTAGAAAGGAGAACACAAACTTGTGGAGTTGTTCACACAAATGAATGAACAGTCTACGTTGCTAAAGGTTAAGAATTAAGAAAATGCATTTGGGATAAACTGTATAAAATAAACAGACTTCTAGTATGCCAATGGTAAGCAATTGACAACTGAATAAGGAAAAGTTAGCTTTTCATCATAGGGTAAAAATCAAAGTCCCAAACCAACCTTTAAAACACTAATAGAGGCCAGGAGCTAAAGCAGGAAGAATGGGCAGATGGACAGACAGACAGACATCAAAAACATGGCAAAATATTATTGAAAAGCATGACCGAGTCCAAATACTGGGCGTCAGAAAGTTAAGGAAGAAACCCTTTTTAGTTTAAAGTGGAAAGATAGAATACTTTGGACAATGCATCATGAACCACTGGATGATAATCTCTGTTGACCAGCATTTCTAAACAGCTGCATGTGACCCCAGGACCAATCTCTTAAACGGAAGATCCCTTCTTGGGGACATGCAATCATGTGATTTAGAGACTCGTATGCTCCTGCTTCATGGAGCAACCAGAAATGACATCCTAATGGCAGCCACTGGACCCACAGTTAGTGACACAGATACTTTTTAGAAGTTCAGTGTCTTTTATAGAGCACTTTCTAGAAATCTCTCCAAATAAATGGAATGTCTGAGCTACTTCTTCTCTTAAAACTAACAAATCAAGCAACCTGAGAGCTTGGTTAAGTTGAAATGTCACTGACCAAGGCTGGGCAACAGCTCATCAATCAGTCAAAAATGTCTTCTCATACTCTAGGCCAAGATAACCTAAGAATTACTATGTAACATTTTAACAGTCTCATTAAATAAAAAGACAGTGGTAGAAGATGGCTGTCCTGCCTCCAAATTCTAAACAATGAGAGATTTGACCTTTCTTCCGGCCTAACAGAACCGACTCTGCAAATTATGGGTTACTGTTCAAGCGATAGTTTAATGCATCTTTAACAATTTATCTACATTTCAATCTTCAAACTGCACCTATTTCTGAGGACAGTAAAATGATAAGTATTTTTATTTTTTGTTTCACTGTCACCTAATTATTTTTCTGTGGTTTCTGGATTGCAATCAAATAACCAAATATTAGCTCTTCACTTCCATATTTTTAAAACATTAAAACATTTTTTTTTTAGTTGAGTGATTTTTTTCTTTTGCTGTATGTGTGCGGTACAGGAAATCAAAACTGGAGAAGCTTTCTCTTACGCATCTCAATGGATAGGAAATGTAACTTCACGTGTTCTTTTTCGCAGCTAAGATTTCAAGAGTGTGGTCAAGGTGCAATTAAAACTAAACAGGAAACACGATTTCATTTCCAAATGAAGAATGAAACTGCCTGCTTGATTTTTACCACAACTATTTGGTTGATAATAGATTTCTTCTTATTGTGTACAAATCATGTATAGCTCAAAAAAAAAAAAAAAAAACCCGCATGCTAATATGGAGATGACACGGTGCTTCTTAAAACACAGGCGACGCCTGGGGACCCTCGCTCTAGCTTTAATGATGCACGGTTCTCATTCAGCTGTCTCTCTTTTTTTCAAATCTTTACATATGTGACAGCTCTCAAAAGTAGACCATAGACCATCTGGCATTTTCCGAGGTGTAACTTGTGCAAGTTCAGCTCTATTGGGAGTACACCGCTATCTTCTGCCTGTGTTATAAAGGGACAATAGAATGTAGAACTTAGGGGTTGTTTTGAATTATTCATTTTTTTTTTTGCCTGTATATTCAAGAAATTTTTTTACAAACTCTGCATTTTGTACTACATAATCACATGCGTTAAAGGTACAAAGAAACTTTCTGACACCTCTTTTCTACAGAAAGCTGGCATTTTGTTTGATACGAGAACATTCAGCATCTGCTCTATCACTCCAAACAGGACGGGTGCTGCTACAAAAGACCCCATTTTAAATTTATTCTCTATGAGCAAAAAAAAATGTACTCTCCATATTCAGAAACGAATGCAAGACATGTCAAAATTTCAAATGCCAGGCATTAGAACATTCAGGATCTTCAAACCTGGACAGCATCGGGTCACCTGATCACCATATGTGTAGGGATTTTTTTTTTTTTAACCACGGCTCATACAATGCAGCACGCTTGTAATTTTAATATCTGTGATGAATAGTTACAAATGTCTTAAGAAATACTGTACTTTCTAGGTTCAAATGTTTTCAATCAGAGAGGAAACCTGTAGAATTAGGTCTAGCAGGTCTCAATGGGAATAATAATAAACACAGAGGTAAAGGAGTCAATAGCGTGAACTTCTTTGGATAATATTTAAAAAAAGAAAGAAAGGAAGAGAACCTCAGTGATATTGTAGCTGTACTTGAACCTGCAGCTGCTGGAGTAGCAAAAGAAGCCATGTTTTAGTCCACGGTACAATCTATCAGCACGAGCAAATCATTGTTATCCACCAAAGCTATATTTAATAAAATTACAAGAGTTCTCATGCACTTAGTTAATTGAAACAGTTGATGTACACATAAAAATCACACTAAATCCCAAGTTACTTTCTTAGAGATCGCTGTAGGGGTCTTAGTGGATATCCAGTACCACATGGCAACTATAGAACAGACAGACAGACAGACACAGACACACACACACACACACACACACACACACACACAAACAAACACACGAACATACACAGTAATGGTAGAGATGTTTTATATGCAATACTACATATGGATCTATGTGTATAATACAGCATACTAAATATGTTATTAAGAGATAACACTAATCCTAACACTTTCTATGCATTGGTGTCCTTAAGTGGGAGATGAAATGTTTTTCAATATAACCCATGATAAATCTATACTAGTCTTTGGTTTGTTTGCTTGTTTGGTTTTATTTTTTTTAACTACATAACGTGAATTCAGGTAAAATCCAAAGGTGACAATCCTGTCTTTTTTATCAGCCAGGGTCAAGACTTTCTTTCTGTGCAGAGACTGGGTACACACTTCCCCTAAACCCTGCCTGGCCAGAGACTCTATAATACCCTCCAAGGGCTTCTGGGAATCTTTTATTTACCTCCTCTTTTTATTTACCTGTAGAGGTCCTAGACTCTTTTGGTCACATATTCTATTTTCTATCTTCACTGCATCTAGTGTGTACTTTTGACATATTAAAAGGTTATATTTTGGAAATCTTATGTGTTTTGGATCCCAGTCAGGTACTGTGGCTCCCTGGCTGTGAGTTCACAAGACAGAGACTACTCTTGAGTCCGGTGCTTTGTAATTTATGTTAAAAGATTAAATCAATTGTGAAATAAATCACCCTATGATAATGGGATGTAGTGCCATCCAAAATAAAAGAGACCAAATGTTCAAAATTGCTTGGAGAAGTAACTGGAGTTTGGTTACTGCGTTTCATAAAGAACATGTATCGTATAATGAAACATACTTAACACCTGGAGGCAGCTAACTTTGGCAAATGCATTTCTGTGTGGGGCAAGGCCGGTATCTACTCCAGTGGTGAATCTTCCCTTGAAGGCAGATTCAGCTACTCACCCGGGTTCTCAGAGACAGGCTTGTTTCTACGCCCTCCCTCCAGGCCTGGCCCTGAGGCATTGGGTGTGACCTCCCTTACTGTGACTGGGAGCCACCAAGCTTTAACCACAGCTGAGGAGCACAACTTAGGGATGCTGAAAGACTCAAATACCAGGAATCCTCATGGCAGCAGTGAGAGCACTGACTTCCCAGGCTCAGCGCGTCTGGTCTGGTCCTTCCCTCAACCTCCCTTGCTGAGTTTCCCTACATTTTAATTTTTTTCTCCTTTGCCTCCTGTCTTTACATTCTGTGGTATTGCTACTAATTTTTTGTTTCCCTATCAACTATTGAAAAACTTCTGTCCAATAAATATGCAAACGTAATCTTGAACTTTCTAGGAAAAATGTAATAAAAATAAATAAGTTCTGAAAAAAATCAAGGAACATAGAACATTTTTTTCAGTAAAGATGTATAGATATTTCTAAAAAGTCCTCAAACCATAAGTCAGTGAGAAACAAAATCCCACTACTTCTCTCTCTCTCCAGACATAGGAGATTCACATCTACTGCGTGATTTATATGAAAAGTTAGGCCTCATACTTATGATGCTTCGTAGTCTCTAGTTAACTCATCTGGGTAAAGAGGACATTAGTCATGGATTTCAAAAGTTTATATTGCCAGGTTTGTTTATAAAGCATCATCTACAAGCTTTATGTATGCGATTAAAATAGTACACTTACTGGATAATCTCAAAGCATTGTGCTATCTTTGTTTACTGACTCAAGAGAACCTTCTATCGCTATCTATCACTGAATCAACTCATAAAACTGAGTGCCACCTATAATTATTAATACTTATTATATTATGGATATACCTAAAATATAAATGCATATACATTTATACATAATTTACAGAAAAGAAGTTACTAAAATATGCTTTATATTATAGAAACAATAACTTACCCAGCACTCTGGGAAGAAGAGGCAGGTGGATTTCTGAGTTCAAGGCCAGCCTGGTCTACAGAGTGAGTTCCAGGACAGCAAGGGCTATACAGAGAAACCCTGTCTCGGGAAAAAAAAAAAAAAACAAATCAAAAAAAAAAAAGAAAGAAAGAAACAATAACTCAATAAAACAATGATTGTAAAGGTGTGATCTTTCTAACAGCTATTTTTAGATACTGAAGTTTGTATAAGATGGCAGAGAGCTTTATGAGGAGCAAGGAATTCATCTCTTCAAAGGAATCACTCCTGATTTGCTAATAGACACATTTAGTATCAATATATCTGTGATTTTCTTAAGATATATAACACATGACTTGTATATTTTAAAAGGAATCAAGTGATGGGCAATTAGACGTGTGAGACCTTCTCTATAGTCTGCTTCCTCAAACAGGACCTTTGCTGAGAGATCACCAGACCACAGCGAGGCGGTGACTCCAGAAAGGTTACGACGCAATACCTCCACAGCCAGGGGAGAAGTGAAGCATTTTTCCACTTTCGGTGATGTTTCTCCACAAAGGATTTAAAGAAATGTATACTAAATTATTGTTTGAAGGGTTTGCTTTCCCATGATCATTGTAAAGGCGCCCTGTGGTCTATATAAGAGAATAGGATATACTTACATATAATCTTTTTTTTAAATTAACACATTGGAGCCACACCACTCAACCAAGTTGAGCGTCCACAAACATGCAATGCACCCTAAAAGGGACTTAGGATGAATAATAATGATTATTAGTGGGTGATCGTAAGGCACAGGCCCAAAATTTCAAGCAACTAAACCCTCAGACTTCACCTAGAGGCTGTCCACACTATTAAAACATCCAATGACCAGCAAGCGTATAAGATCTCCTTTCAGGAAGCCTGGGGCACTCTTGAGCTTTATCCTAATAGTAACCCTGAGATTTAAACAGACGTAGAACCTATCGGTTATAAAATGCCTAGACCCAAGCTCCTCCTTTGTGTCATTTATCCTTCCTTATGTCTTATAGACTCATAGATAAGGAGAGAAAACACAAATCAAAAAGCTTTAAACTAAGAATTCTGATGCAGAATGACCAAAACCTGCAGGAGGAGTGACTTTTTGACAGACACAGCTAGCTAACTAGAAGTAAGTCTCTGAGAGAGAGGACATCACATACCCATGCCAAAACTAAGCAGTCAGTAATAAATATTAATGAAAGGTAAGCTGCAAAAGTTTCCATTAGTTCTCAAGATAGAAAGCTTATGCTGATTAATGGTGGAGAGTTACGGCATTGTTCGTGGAACTTCTCCTGGACTTAATAGATACCGACATCCTGGTCTCTGGACACTCTAGAGTTAAAACATCAAAATGATATTGGGCTGTGAACACCAACTAGAAAACTCAGGTAGCTTTAGGAAGAGCTGATTCCCCTAGAAGCAACCAGCAAAATTCGAATATTTTTAGCAATATGCAAATAAATTGGCCACTGTACAAATCTAGCAGAGTGTAGCCCTCTATCGAGACAAATTTCAAAAAGCCTCTGACACTAGAGGCCAAGTAACCTTTGGTGAGTAGACGAAAGGCTGGTTGGTGTTCAGCCTCCAGTTCCCTTTGAGCCATCCTAAGATATGGGGTTGCAAGGAACATCCAGGATCTAGCTGCACTGAAGTTCAGATAAGCATGTGCATTCGCTAAGTTGCAGCAGGCAAATTCTGTGTTACTGTCTCGATTCAGTGTTGTAACTGAAGGCGCTATGAAAAGGAGTAGGAGATACTGAGGAGGGGGAAGAACGGCAGGCGGAAGCCTGGGATCTCAGACCACCACGGCAAATAGCTCTCCGTGTCCTGCACAGGCGTACTGCAGTGACGGCAGTTCTCTAGTGGAGAACACCTGAGGTACAGGGGCGCATCCTACCAGGAGCCAGCCCCACTACTGCTACAGGCTGGTGACAAGAAGCAGTTAAGGGAGAACTAAAAGAAAAGAGAGAAGGCCAGATCTCAAAAGTAAAAGTGGCAAGGTACCACAAAGATGGGTTCTCCATAAGGAAAAGGAGGGAGGGGAGGAAGAAAGGAGGGGGAAGGAATTGGACTGCTACATTAAAATACCTTGAAGGCTTTTCCACTCTGAGGTAATCCCTGAACCTAAATATTTGTTATCAACTGGAGAAGAACTGCTAAGTCTCCTCCAAGGGAATCAATCCTCTCTGCAATGGCTGTGATGGATACCAAACAAGGAAATCTCAGCAGAGTCCTCCAAACTCACTGCGCACAGCACACAGGCCTACCTGAGGCCGGGAAGAAACTCTCGACAGGGAAATGCTGCGTGCAGGCCCCACTCACACCATCATCCTCACCACCAAGCATTCCATAGACCCACCCTGTTCTCTACCCATCCATACGGGGCCTGCTCCGTATCACCCTCACCGTCTTAATCTACATATGGGATGAAAACAAGTTGAATCAAATTCGATCTAGGTTGGTCTTCCAAAGAATTTCAGAGGAGGGATACATATCTATCACCCAGCGGTCTAGAGAAGAACAGGCACTAGAGCTAGATGTACAATCTACATGACTAGGTGCTCATGAGGAAAGATGAAGTTCATGGGTGTTTGGGAGGAGAGGGGCAATTGGGTCTCATTAAGCAAAAGCGGTGTGAAGTTGTGTGTGCAGGACAGAAAGGATGTGCCGTAGACCCAAGCATAAACATACGCTGCTAAGCTAAGGTCACGAGAGCAGACACCTACACTTGTCTATTCAACATCCCTCTATTCCCCTGGCAACCGTGTAAATGTTAATGAGAATAGGACCTAGATTTGCAGACAGTAATTTCTGCAGCAATGAGGTGTTTTTAGTTACATGCATTTGTACACAGAACTTGACAATCCTGAGTCTTCAGTGACTCACGCTGACAGCGGGAATGTTCCTTGAGGACAGGATCCCGTATTCCTAGAATTCCATCAACCTTATCAGGCACATGCATTCTGACAAAGAGCCTTGTACGATGTTCAGCACCCAGTGGACACCCAGTGAAAATTAGCTGATGATGATGAATTATACTAGCTTTTAAGCTGTCACTTGATCCCAGAATATAATAACCTTCCTGAATAAATCAAGCAACAGTTTGGTATTCAGTACCATTATAAACTTCATCCTTCACCTTCCCGAGCCTAGGGAATTGCTGTAAAAGCATAATATAAGGAGAGTCAGAACTGTAGTGAAGATTCAAGAAACTCTGTCTGTTATAACAAGAGAATTAAAGATTCAGCTCCAGATATCGAAGGATGTGTGGAGAAACGCATCAAAAATGCTCATCAAGGAACCTCTCTGAAAGTAGCATACAAAAAGTCATTGCCGAATTATATATCAAAGAGGTCCTTCCCTTAATAAAAGCAAACTCAACTTCGTGTGCAAGCAAAGAAGACTTGGGCATCCTTGAGCACAGGGCAATGGATGTACAAATGACCTTTCTCGGGTAAAAGAGATAGAGTCAGGTAGAATGCTAACCTAAAATGCTAACCAAGCAGTTTACGATATAAGAAAGAAAAGATATTTCTGATAGCTTAAATAAAATAAACCAAAAGGATAACAAAATCCCAAAAGAAACTCCCCCACCTAATTAACCAAGCACATGATCCCCAAGTTCAGTGGTGAGTGGCTGCAACGGGAGGAACCTCAATAAGTCCCCTTAAAGTGTGGCCTGACATACCACTTCCTGGGCGTATACCCAGAGGATTCCCCTGCAGGCAACAAAGACACATGCTTCACTATGTTCATAGCAGCCCTGTTTATAATAACCAGAAGCTGGAAAGAACCCAGATGCCCCTCAGTGGAGGAATGGATACAGAAAATGTGGAATATTTATACAATGGAATACTACTCAGCAAATTAAAAACAATGAATTCATGCAATTTGTAGGCAACTGGTTGGAACTGGAAAATATCATCCTAAGTGAGCTAGCCCATTCACAAAAGAATACACATGAAATGCAATCACTGATAAATGGATATTAATGAGCCCAGAAGCTCTGAATACTCAAGACACAATTAGCAAATCATATGATTCCCAAGACGAAGGGAGGAAAGGGCCCTGGGCCTGAAAAGACTTGATCCAGTATCATAGGAGAGTACCAGAACAGAGAAATGGGAGGGGGTGATTGGGGAATGGGTGGAGGGAGGGAAGAGGGATTATGGAACATATGGTGAGGGGGGAACTGGGAAAGGAGAAAGCCTTTGGAATGTAAACAAAGAATATAGAAAAAGAAAAGAAAACAATGAGGCCTGAGAGTAGGGAGTCTCTGTGCTTTCGTGTCAGTAACACTTCTTGTTATAAATGACATTCTTGCTGAAATGATGTGAAAATTCAAGACTGAAAGTAAAGTCGGAAGAATTGACAAACATGCTAATCCAGCCCTAATAATCGTCTCTGACTCCTACAGAGGATCCCTGCAACATTCCTCTACAAGGAAGTAATGCAAAGCATTGCCAGATTACACGTGTAGATTCTCACATGCACGTTTAAATACGTACATACATAGCAGACATACAGAGCAGATTCTAGCTGATACATAATAGGAAAAATAAATATGGAAGTGAATAAGGAAAACAAAATATTGTTTGTTCATTCACAGCCCCAAAATGAAAATCTTAACTTCTTTTATACGGTTGCTTTAACTTTCCGGATCCTGATTTAGATTATTGGAGTCATCAAATTGTCGTATTACTTGACAGAATAAAATATTACTTAAAACAAAAGCATCAACAAGTGGCTACATATAGCGGGACAAAGCCATTAACCACACTTGAAGAGTCACAGATTGAGACCATTTACATAAATGGTTCCTCTCCTAATTTCTCCATTAAAATACACTAAATCTATCAAGGTCACTTTGCCTGCAAAACGACTGAAATAAGTCATTATAAAATATTTGTTATGTACTATTCTGGGGACAAGGGATCTTACAGGGAACAAATTTACCAAGAAGTCATTCACCACCACAGAGCTTATGGATATTTATGATCTCAAGTAACAATAAATCCAGAGGACATTCCTACGAGTGTTAATTTCACATTATTGTCATTAAAAGGCAAGGATTCAAAAGTAGGGAAGGTAGCTATCAAAATGACATCACAGCTCTCCCGTGTGCCAGACATCAGACTGAACAACATGCGGGATCTTCTCACTCACTGCAATGACTTCAGTGGTTACTTGATTTACATTTCTGCTGTCCTGTGTTCAAGGACATACTAGCTTCGCTTGTACAGTGAGTTGAGTTTGCTTTTGTTATAAGAAGGGGAAAAAGCCAAAACAAACAACAGAATCACTTCCAACTATTCAGTTTGGCACATTTTCCGGAGCGACAGCATCCTCTGCAAGTGTGTAAACAACACACCGCAGAAGCGCGGTCAGTGCACCAACGATGATGACGCATGCTATTTTGTTTGGATGTCATGGGTTTAAAGCACAGCGCTCTTAAAGAGGAAAAACGCAGAGACGAAACCGAGATGCCATGTCAGAAAGCAAGGGTAAGACAAAACAATGAAGGAAAAACACAGCTGAACGGGAGATGAAAGAGGATGCGAGAGAATAAACGAGATGGGTGAAGGTGGGGCTGGGGGATGAGCAACGCAAAGGCATCACATCCCACGTGTGCTCCCTGAGGATCTCAACCGCTCCTCTGCTCACACTGAGTCTTACACACAACCCTGTGTCATGTGCCACCTGTGCTTAGCGGTCTTCCCTCTGCCTGGGCCCCAGCAGTCCCTGTCATTTCTTTTTTTTTTTAAAATTAGATGTATTCTTTATTTATATTTCAAATGCTGTCCCCTTTCCTGGTTCCCCTCCCCTGAAAGTCCCATAAGCCATCTCCCCTCCCAATCAACCACCTCCCGCTTCCCTGTCCTGGTATTCCCCTACACTGTTGCATCGAGCCTTTCCAGGACCAGGGGCCTCTCCTCCCTTTGATGTCCAACAAGGCCATCCTCTGCTGCCTATGCACCTGGAACCATGGATAACACCATGTGCACCATCTGGTTGGCGTTTTTGTCCCCGGGAGCTCTGGGAGTACTGGGTGGCTCATATCGTTGTTCCTTCTTACCTAAGTCATCAAGGCCACCTAATCAGAGCTCTCTAGCTCTGGCCCACATTCAAACACAAACAGAATCAACCCAGACTCTATTTGACTCACTGTCCTGATGAAAAATTCTGTGCTCATTTTGATCCACGTCTAGGATAAAATCAGTACGTTATGAAAGCATTCCAGGCGATGCCTTCATCTCCCACCCCACCGTTTTCCTGGTCTCCAGTTACATGGAACTTGTTCCATTTCTCAAACGCATCAGTCTTCCCAGCCATTGTGAGAGTCTTTTCTAGCCACTGCCTCGGGATGCCCTCCACTGCCTCTTACTTCAGATCTACAGCACGTGTCATCAGCTCTCCATTGTTGTTAAATGGTTCTCCCCGAGACCTCCCTTTTGGAATGAAGAGGAAGCATGTAGAAAGCTCCGCCCTCTCCACCACATGGCGTATTCCTCCACAGCAGGCATCTTGTCGGTAGTGCACTGATACAATAATTGTTTACTATGACACGCATGTGTCACATGCCTACAAAGCTCTGCATGGCATCTCCTCCAGCACCTAGAACAATGAACATTACCAAAATGGCAGAAATCGAAAGACGGAAGCAGTAGCTCTCCTCTGCAGCTCCTGGTTTCAATTCTTTAAATAAAGCCCTGATAACTCTATTGTGCTCTCACAGAAAATCTAAGCAGAACTGCCTTTCCCTACGCTTCCTAATAGAATCTGTCTTCTTTCTTTCCCTTGGTGATGTTTGGAACGTGTGTCAAGTATCTGAATCCTCTAAATCCCCAACCACCCAGCATAGCCTGTAATTCATTAGGCCTATCGTGATTTCTCATTCAAATGAATTAGGGAAAAAATGTCAAATTTATGTATTATCATGAACTTCATATTAATTCCACATTAGTATAATATCACCACATATTCCAGCGGTGGACAAGAAATTGTAAATAATTAGAGATAATAAAAAGCTAAAGAAAGCAACAAAATATTTTAGAACTTGAGGTGAATGGTTGACGCAAGCAGCTGTTGTGCAGCGATGGGTTTGTTTGGGGCTAAGGTTGTTTTTTGTCTCGCTTTCCTTCGGATGTTCTGCTGCCTGTTATCAAGGGCTTACTGGGTGTATTTTAAGCATCAGACATGATGCACAGGCTCTTGAAACAATGGTGGAGAGCATAAATCGTGCACAGTTGAATATTATGTCAACTATTACAAGGCAAAAAAAAATACGCTTCTCAAAACAGTATTTTCCCAATAACAAGAAAACGTTTTCCATTTCGGAAAGCCACAAAGGCCATCTCAACAAAGAGATGAGAGGAAAAGGGCCAGATTAACAACCAGGCAAAGCCTTGAAGCCAAATAGACCTCAGGGCTTTAGCTGACCTGAGAAGAAGCCAGCTTCCCTAGGGAGTTCATACACTGCCCATTGGACCATCCATTTCTCACTGTACTGGCTAGTTTGGTGTGTCAACTTGACACAGGCTGGAGTTATCATAGGAAAAGGAGCTTCACTTGGGGAAGTGCCTCTATGAGATCCAGCTGTGGGGCATTTTCTCAATTAGTGATCAAGTGAAGGAGGGCCCCTTGTGGGCGGTGCCATCTCTGGGCTGGTATTCTTGGGTTCTATAAGAGAGCAGGCTGAGCAAGCCAGGGGAAGCAAGCCAGCAAGTAACATCCCTCCATGGCCTCTGCATCAGCTCCTGCTTCTGACCTGCTTGAGTTCCAGTCCTGACTTCCTTTGGTAATGAACAGCTGTGTGGAAGTGTAAGCTCAATAAACCCTTTCCTCCCCAACTTGCTTCTTGGTCATGATGTTTGTGCAGGAATAGAAACCCTGACTAAGACAAATTGGTACCAGAAGTGGGGTATTCCTGTGACAACCTGACCATGTTTTGGGGAGGACTGTGGAAGGACTTTGGAACTTTGGGCTAGATGGTCCATTCAGTGATGAGACCTCTGTAAGATGTGGAGGAGCTTGGAAGATTATGTTGAGAACAGTGCAGAAGATGGAGGCCTGGCTTGTGAAATTTCAGAGGGAAAATTAAAGACTCTTATCAGGGCCATGAAGACTCTGTGGTTCTGGTTAGCTGGGGCTGAAGAATCAGCTGTGAGTAACAAGATACCAGAACCACTAAAGTGAGTCGTTGTGTTACTGGGACTATTGATGCTGGTTAGCTGGAGCTAAGAAATTAGCGGTGAGTAAGAAGAGACCAGCATCACTGAGGTGAAATCTTCTGGGAAGTGTTTTCTGAGAGCACAGAGGATGTGTTCCAGATAGCCAAGGTTGTGCCTCGTGCTGTAGCAGGACTTGGTACTGTGTAAGAGTCACCCAGGTGGTACTGCTTTTGAAGGCATGAAGGCATCATGAAGAACAGCTGAGGCTTGGTACAGTGAGAGGCCATGGAAGGCCATTGGTGAAAGTGTACCCTCAGTTGTAATTGATGGCCCAGGACTGAAGGGGTCATGCAAAAGAGTTGAGGCTTGGAGATGCCAGTACTATGTGATGACCACCAAGGACAGCAGCAGCAGTGGAGTACAAGCAGCTGGAGCCTAGAAGACAAGGTGTGTGCTACAACGGGAAGAGCTGGAGAAGTGACCCAAGCCCTTGGAGGAGCCCAGAAGATCGTGAGTTGGATCCCAGACTTTGGAGTTTGAGTTTTGCCTTTGATTGTGACTGTGCCCTGATATTTTTCCCTCTTGAAAGAAGGTATTTTAGTGGAGCTCACAGTTCAGAGACTTGAATTTTTAAAAGACTTTGAATTTTAAGATATTGGACATTTTAAAGGGATTGAATTTTTAATATGTAAAGACTGTGGGACCTTTTACATTATTGAGATCTTGGGGATGAATAAGAAAGTAAGGGTTGAGGCTTAATAGTGATATGTTGGTGTGTCAAGTTGACAAGGGGTCAATTGTACTGGCTAGTTTGGTGTGTCAACTTGACACAGGCTGGAGTTATCATAGGAAAAGGAGCTTCACTTGGGGAAGTGCCTCTATGAGATCCAGCTGTGGGGCATTTTCTCAATTAGTGATCAAGTGAAGGAGGGCCCCTTGTGGGCGGTGCCATCTCTGGGCTGGTATTCTTGGGTTCTATAAGAGAGCAGGCTGAGCAAGCCAGGGGAAGCAAGCCAGCAAGTAACATCCCTCCATGGCCTCTGCATCAGCTCCTGCTTCTGACCTGCTTGAGTTCCAGTCCTGACTTCCTTTGGTAATGAACAGCTGTGTGGAAGTGTAAGCTCAATAAACCCTTTCCTCCCCAACTTGCTTCTTGGTCATGATGTTTGTGCAGGAATAGAAACCCTGACTAAGACACTCACCTAATTAAAACCATAAACAATAATGAATATACTGGAAAAAAAACACAGGATGTGCTTCCATAACTGTTTCTGGAAACACTTCTCTGGAGCTTGTACTTCTTTACCATAAGTCCATTACTACAATAAATTATTCATTTACAAGACCATTCTCAATTTCCATTGGCCAGAAGCTGGCGTAAACACTCTGAGGTGATTTACAACACTCCGAACAAAAGGGCTCTTAGGAAGTTACTGAGAATAATCATCAACTCTATTCAAATGTAATGTGAAACCACAACTAGGAATATCAGGAAACATCTACAGAAATTTTACACTTTAATTACCTTCCAAGAACAAAAGGCATATACATCCATGCCTCTGAGACGGACTAACCAGTTTATGCTGCAACTTGGTGAAAACTGATCTGGAGCTCCATACAAGGGAAGGAATAGCTTGATGACTTTTTCAATGGTGAAAAGGGTATAAAGAATCACACTGCTGTTTTGAACAGATCTTAGGAGGGAGACTATTATCTCAGTTTGTTTTTACCGTAATTGTTCCAAACCCTGTTTCCTTGATCAAAGTGTGCAAGCTTCGGGCAATAATTCTCAAACTTTGTCCAGCTCCAGAGAGCTGAGCTATATATTTACCACATGTTACTCCTTCTCCAGGAAGTATTTCACCTCTTCCAGCGTGTTCTGTGTTCACAGGACCATAGACAGATTGCTAAGCATCAGTACAACCAACTACCAAAGAATAGCTAGTCAGTGAACTCAGTACATTTGCCTACACAGGGCTTTAAAAAATTCCTACTAGCCTTTACTAATTGTTTCCTGTTAATATAGCTTTTTGTATCCTGAATTGTGGGTTACAAATTACAAGTGGGTAGCACATATTCTAGTCTATAAACACAGCTCATTATCAAGAATTATATAACCCTCATTTTAGGCATCCTTGAGCAATTCCTTGCCTATTTCATTTAAGCCCACTCTGTCAAATGAGAAACATGGGTTACACACACCAGTTCCTATGGCATCTCATTGATCCATAGTTTTCAAAAGGCATAGGCCGGATGTTCATTGTCAACAGGGAGGTACATAATATTTACATATTTGATGTCTGAAAATCTAGGAAAATAGAATAAACAGTGCAACGTCACATTTCTCTAGGGACATGCCATTTAACGAAGTCATCCAAATATCTACCTTGTTGGAGAGTTGACTCAGCAGTCACAACAGTTGTTGCTTTTGCCAAGGACCAGGGTTCGATTCCCAGCACACAGATGGCAGTCTCAATCTCTGTAACTCTAGTCTGAGGGGACCCAATGCCCTCTTCTGACCTCCTGGGACACCAGGCACCGATGTAGTACACACTCACATGAATGCAAGTAAAGCACTCATACACATAATATGATAAAATGCATAAATGTAAAAATAAATGCTATCTGTCAATGGCATTATTTAGCTTTTCCTAGAGAAAGAAGAACACTTTAACATCTTTTCCTAGGAAGAAGAGTTTGGGAGTAACACCAGCCTGCATGAGTAAAGAAGCAATTGAGTACTTTTCTATATGCACCATCAAATATCAACTGAGCAAGTGCCTTGTTCCTTCTTCTCCAGGCTGATACGGTGGCAAGAGCAATCAGCAGATGGTGAGGTTATCTCTCTGCCTCTTTTTGTCCTCACTCTTCCAACTGGAAAACCGCGGAACAAAAGGGAATATGAAAATAAACATTTTCTATGTCTGATTCAGAGCATCTGGTTCATGTGAATAAAGCTGAAGGAGGAAGGGGGAAAGAACAGTGTATGTGTCACCATGTGTACGCGTCACTGTGTGGCCCTGCCTGGCCTCCCTACTCAGAGATCAGCTTGGCTTCATCTCCCAAGTGCTGAAATCAAAGGCATCCGCCACCATACCCAGCTTCTTGAAAATATTTTAATCTCATATAATATGACAAAATGTTAACCCACATTAAATAGGAGTGGCAATACGTTGGTGCCCATCTTCATCTGATTAAGGTGTGTATCATGAATTAAAACTCCAAGTTAACCTTATTTAGACTCTGCTTACTGCAATGGCTTCCTGCCTCACCCATTGCACACCACCTGGTCAGACACGTTTTTGTAAATATTTTACGATCCTACAGTAGAAGCCACATTAGATCTGCTTGCTTCTCCTGATACGCTGAGCGATGAATGAGGTGTGGAGTCATACTCTGCTTTAGTCCCTTGCTTCCACTTCAAATCTCTACTTGGGGCCTGAAAAGGCAGTGCTTTCCAGAGCGGCATAGCCTACAGTGCGCCCACACTTCTTCCTCCTTCTAGCCCCGTTACAGAGGACTCGGACAGTGAAGACTGTACTTAGATTTTCTTGCTTGACCAATCACCAACCGAAAAATGAGAAGAGGGACTACCTCTAGGTGTAGATCAAAGTTGGCTGAACTTAACGGTTTAAAGACAGAATGGCATGTCCAGTGTCCCAGAACGAGTAAGTTTTGTTTAGAAATAAAATCTAAACCCCAGGACCCTCGCCCTCCCCAGGCCTCAGGTTTTCTATGAACATAAAATCTTTCTCTGAATCGCAGTGTTGTATGCTGCCAGCTCCCTTGCTCTGTGTCCTACTCTTGTCAAAAACAGTGCTTGCTACTAGCAAATTAAATTCAGGCCATTACTGCATTTTCAGGCTAATTGACTAATGGTATGTGTATTTTCTCCTTTTATATAAATACTATGCTGCATTTATCTGTCCCTGGTGGCGTCACCGGTTCTTTCAAAGTCTTCATAGGTTAACCTTAGATGATGGTTCCAGCACTTGCAGTGTACCCATCAGGTGGACAATGGATGGAAATTATCTGAGCTGAAACAGCTCTATAGGAAGATTTATAAAAGTAAGGCCTGTGCATAAGAAACCATCACTGGAACATGTAACAGTCAAAGGACTGTGTTTTAATGTGGCGTGCCAAAAGGCTATCTCAGAGGTGCATTTAGAATAGGGATGCGTATAGTTATAATCTGATCATCCAAAGGGACTGCCCACACATATTGTCACTTTTCTTACTTGTATGCAAAGACACAAAAATGACAGCGTCAGTTAAGAGGGAGGAGGAGGAGGAGGAGGAGGAGGAGGAGGAGGAGGAGGAGGAGGAGGAGGAGGAAGCCATCCATAAAGGATGTCTCCAACCCCGAGAAGTGCTATTCGAAAACTACAAACTGCCCATTTTTCAATTCACCGTAATTTAGTGTTTCGCACACTAAAATGGACACTAAAATCTGTCATTATTACTGACCAGGCTGTAATTGTTCCCTCTCAGTCCTGCCAAAGCTTTAGATTCTGACTTTGAGAGCCTGGGTGTTTAGGCTCAAAATGTGTTGTGGTTAAGCCTTTGTTTTTAGTTTAAAATAAAAAAAAAAAAAAAAAAAAGACATAACTGCAGAAAATGAGCACTCCCTCATGGGCTTTGCGCATTAAATGTCTACTCTGGCAACTGTACCCTTCCAATGTTTTCACCTTAACACGGTAGATAGCATGAGGAAAACAGGCTAAATTAAAGGCTTCCTCCCCAGCAGTGTTATACTAAGCCCTTGTTTTCCTATAAGCATAATGAACTCAGGGCTTATCAAGATGAGCAAACCTGCCGGGTGGTGGTGGTGCACACCTTTAATCCCAGCACTTGGGAGGCAGAGACAGGCGGATTTCTGAGTTCTGGGCCAGCCCCTGGTCTACAAAGTGAGTTCCAGGACAGCCCGAACTACACAGAGAAACCCTGTCTCGAAAAAACCAAAAAAAAAAAAAAAAAAAAAAAAAAAAAAAAAAAGAAAGATGAGCAAACCTGAGAAAAACAAGACTGGAAGGGTCGTGGGGAGAGCAACGCCCTGAGCTCCGTTGTTCGACAAGAAAGGTTGCATTGCTGAAATCATGATGGCCGTGCACACCACCTTCAGGATATACATTTCAAAAGCTCAAAGCACTAAGGCTTAATGCAGTGACACAGACCTGAATCCCACCACTTAGCAGGCAGAGACAGTCTGATCTCTATGAGGTCCAGGTCAGCCTGATCAAAATAGGAAATTCCAGGGCAGCTAGGGCTACCTACTGAGACCCTCCCTGTATGAAAAGAAGCAAAAGAAGTATAGATTTCATTTTGGGGCATTTTTACTATATCTATGGAGAATGAAGAAATGTGAGCATTTGTGACACTGTGCTATATATTACTTTGGGGGGGGGGCCTAGGTGGTATTTATTATATATTGGGACTACACCATGACTATGCCATGCGTATGCCACGGATTATTTTACCTTAAGGTGCCTTTGAGTCATTTTAAGTTTTTGTCAGTTATTAAGGATGCTGCTTTGAATGCATATAATAAAAGTTGCAACCAACCTGGGGAGCCTCTTTTAAAAGGGGGAGCGAGCGGAAAACTGTGTACGCAAGTAGTCCTCTGTGTTATGCATATTGTGGCCTCAGTTGTTTTCCATGATGAAAATGAAATGTTCATAGACCCTTCCTCCACATGAGGATGATGGGAAAATCCTACCAGAACAAGCAAACTCTGGTTTAGTACATGCACTCCGTGCAACAAATCAGTTCCTTTCAGAGAGGCCCTTCTTTCTCTTTCACCTAAGACGTCCTACATATTACAGCCTCTACTCCTCTTTCTTACTCACTGTTTATTTCATGATTCCACATCTTCTTATTCTATGAATGCTGACTTTTTGATGTTGCTCATTAGCAAAGAAAAACTTCATCGTCATTTAAATAGCCAAGCCCTATGTAGTTGTTAAATATTGTCATACCATAGCTCACATACAAACCCGTGGTCCTTATTAGTTCACTGACTACAAACAATGACACCAGACAGTGTAGAGAAGCTGTGCTCTCCCAGAGGCTCTAAGCACTGGCTATCATCCTTGTTTTACTTTCTATCTTAAATAAGCAAACTATGAACCTTTATATCATAAGAATGGTTTAAAATCGCACCTAATAAATCTTCTCAGACTTCTGTATTTCCATACCATTGAAAGAAATAGCTGATATTGCACAAAGTTTTGAAATACACTGTTCTCCAAAGTATGTGCTTCATCAGCAATTTATTTTAACATCCACGTCTCCCTCTCAAAGGGAATTGAAACTAATTATGTATTGTCCCAAATGCCTTGATACCACTGATACCATATGGATTCATATATTATTCAAAAAGTTGATTTTTCCTCTTATTAATATGGCTCTTCGGTAAACCGGATCTCTATTACAGAAGACCTCGCTTTCCTCCAAGAACAAACTCTAGATGTAATAGTTAAGATATTCTTTCCAATTTATCTACAAACACTTGATTAGAGACTGCTTAGTCTAGGCGGCTTTAAACTGAAAAGAGAAAGCTTACTCCAATTCAAGACACAGTATCAAAGGAAGATGAAAGAGGCAGGTGTGTGTAATTCTTCATAAAATAAGATAAAATGATCTTCCTCTTTAGACTTTCACTCATATATAAGATAAACTTTGATTTTTATTTAAGGTATCAAGAATACTAAGACAATCAAATAATTCCTTAAGATTACATCTAAAAGACTCTGAAGTCCTTTCATTCTGCCATTTAACACAGCTACACGTGCAAATTAAATAGTTCTGTTTTAATATAATGAGACTGACAAGCCATGCATAGTGAAACTAAAAGTAAGAAACACGTCTGAACAACGTTTGAGAAAACAATTTCCCCAAAGGACTATGGGATTAAAAAGAAGAAGCTGGTACCTACTCTACCAGTCACACAGACGGGGTGTTAGTCCTTTTATTAATCATAAGAAACTGCTTTCGTCTCATTTTTTGTTCCTTTAAGGCAGATGTTTAGCTGATAACTAACACTCAGATTATTCTACAAACGCCTCTGTTCTGGGGCAGTACATTCAAGTGCAGACCTTACTGGTTTCTCTGCAGGCTGAAATTATCCAGGGAACTCAAGGATGGGTAAGATCCACTCCCACAAGATTCCAAGTTAATTGGTTTGGGCGGGACCTGGAAAACTGTTTGTTAAGCTAACATGAAGACTGGGAACCATTGCTCCCCACAGAGGGATGTGACCACAGCATCTTGTCCCTGCCCCGCCCATGTCTCCAACTTCAGTCTTTTTAGATTTCTTCTTATTGAAAAAGAAACGATGTTTTTAAAATAAAAAAAAAAAAAAAAAAAGAATGGCATATGCCAAGGTTCTTATCTCTCCCTTGGAGAGAGACCAAGCTCGAAGTTATGAAAACCAAAGCAGTTTCTTTTCTAAGATGTCAAGTTTATATTAAATCCAGAAATTGTCTTGAATTTATTACAACAAAGATGAAATACGGAAGGCATAGAGGATATTGAAATTATTCCAACTTTTCCCCACAGCTCAACACTAACAGCAGACTACAGCCTCATGGTGAATGACGGTGAAGCAATAGGAGCTTTCACCTAAGGTAGTGGTCTAGAATTCTGGCTTGAAATACATGTTAGAGAAAAATAAATAAATTAGAAAAGCTCTGGAAGACTAAGGCATCGCAAAATCCCTGTCCTCTGATAACAAGAAAACAACCCTTCCTTTATCCCACAATGAACACAGAAGATATGAAACAACTGGGGTGTGGTCCTGCCCCATGTGTACAAAGGGTGCCACAAAATTCACTGAGATGCCAACTTTGCCTTGAGGAGACTACAGCCAAGCAGTGGATGAGCAGCTCATATGCACGTGGACTGTGACCTCAAAACCAGTGGGTTTGTCCTGAGGGAGGCAGACGACCCTGCCCTGATGAGAGCAGAGGTACTGGCTGAGGAGATAGATGAAGCACAAAGGAAGACCGACTCTGAAGGATTGAAGGAAGAAGAGCCTAGAACAGGTTCATAAATAAGAGTGGTGAGATTAAAAGCAGGCCTGATCTAAGTCCCAGATTCAGTCACCCAGGATCATTCCCTGAGAGTTTCCTGTGGTCCTGGAATTGGGCTAATCTCCACGACTTAGAGCCATGTGACTGTAGGCATAGACATGTCCAACGTCACAAATCATGGCACTGGCTAAAAAGGAAAAGAGCATTGAGTGAAACAGGATGTGGATATCTGGGAAGACATCAAGGTTGACACAACCTTAGAAGGAATGGTATGTTAAGCCTCACATCAGTAAGACGCTCACAGGCACCTCAGGGAAAGGAAAGCCAGGCTCGAGGCAGACAGTGGAAATAGAGGGAGGAGATGTCAGTCAGGAGTCATGTCCTATCAAATACTACAGAAAGGATAAGGAAGGAAATTAGTTTACTGGGGTGTAACTGCCAAGTACAAAGGAACCTTGAATGGTGCCTCTGTAACTTTCTTCCTCTGTCATCTACAGCCCTGGAAGCCATATTTACTTCTAAGGCAAAGTTGTGGAAAAACAAGAAAGTAAATTCCTGATTTGAAAAATCTTAGGTGGAACAGATTTTGGTGCTAACAAAGATCAAGGTTTTTCCATATTTGTAAAATACCAGAAACTAAGTCAGCTCTTCAAAGGAAAGATCTATGTCAATTGATGACGTTAAAAGAAGCCCTGGGTCAACCAAACACTACAGAGTCATGACTCAGATGTCAAGACGTTAGTCAGAGTTCAGATGTCACCTTCGGGTTAAACCAGAGGTATGCATGCTGGGTAAAGGGTCACAGTCATATAACACACTCTTTGACTCGCTAAGCATCAGTTCTCCCCTTTCCACTGTCATCCAGAAATCTTTAACATTAAGAACTCGGGACTGAGATGCACAACCAATGTAACATTTAAAGGCATTCAACCAATAAGATGTTATTCAATAAGTCTTTAGTCATTTCAAACAAATTTGGAACTTAGAGAAAAGTCAGTATCGTTCAAGTCATCTTTTAAAAGCATATTTTAAGAGTTATTATACATGTTTTATTTCATTGGGTCATTAGCCTAGAAATTTAAGTCCTTTAAAAAAAATAAACCAAGTTACTTAAAGTTATTTAGAATGTCAGTTGTTTCAATATATTATGAATCTTTCAAAGAAATTGTCGACACAAACATCAGCCGCCTTAACTCAAGTATTAAAAATTTGAGTTTATAGGAAAATGGGTTTAACATTGTTTCCAGTAGCAAATTTTTGTATATAGGATTGTTTGACTTCATGAAAGAAGTGGGTGGGACATGTTGCTTCTGTCACTCTCTGTGACTAGGACAGCAGCTTTGTAATGTCACAGGAATAGTGACAGGATGATCCGCAGAGTGGGAAAGGGGGCCAGGAATGGCAGGCAGCGTCCGGAGATGAGCCGAACGGCCATTTGCTGGTTACACTGCCATGAATCAATTATTCATGACAATTTGAGATGGTGGGAATCTCCATTTCTTAAATTTTCCAGGCCAAGTTCTCACAAGTTCTCAAGAGCCATGGCAAATGTCTTTAATTAAATAATGTTCCAAGGCAGAACACATTCTGTATCCGCTCCCGTCTCTGTTTCACTTAATGCAATTTTCGCCCTCTAATAGCACCAGTGGAGAGCTTTAGAGTGGATTTCCCCTGATTTTTGTGTATCTTACTGCTGAACCCAAGAAACTCGGGAAGAGTTCGGCTTTTACTGGAGAACTGTGTAGCAGCGAGCGATTTGCTACTGACTCCTGAGGACTAGTTGAAAGAAACAGGACAAGTTATAGCATTGATTCTTCCCTCTGCTGTGTGGAGAAGGGAACAGAGCTTCTGACAGGGGTTAAACGGGGTTTCCACAGCCTCTCTCATTGTGCACACCCTTGCCCTCTGTTCTGAGCCATGGACTGAGCTGAAAGCAAGTCTCCCCTCCTCTAGGCTGTAGCTGGTGCAGTGGAGAAGCTTCACTGTGCAGAGATTCTCATAGCTCCTTCTCCCTCAGCTACATCGGCTACTCGCGTTGCTAACTAAGAGACCAACAGATTTGCCGAAACCCAGAAAACCTCACTCACCATGAATTGCAAGACCTCAGAGGGAAGTAAATTACAAAATTAGGATTAAGTAGTGCTCTATGCTTAACAAAGCTAGATCCCTGCTCCTCCATGACTACCATTCCATCCACACGCAGCTTTACTGACATATATAACCTCTATGGATATCTACAAAGAGCCCAGGTCTTAAATGGCCCAGCATTGAGTTTTAGGCCCTGTCTTTGCTTAAAATTCACAGTGGCTTTTGGAATAAGTGTTAATCTCTCTCCCTCTTTCTGTGTGTGTCTCGCTCTGTCTTTCTGTGTCTCTCATGTCTCTCTATCTCTGTCTCTGTCCCTCTCTCTCCCCCCTCTCTGTCTCTCTCCCTCTCCATTTGTACTATCATCCATCCCCCAAATTATGTGGTGGTTTCTGCTGTTTTCAGAACCTGAAGAAAACAATAAATAAAATTCCCTAGCCTGCCTACAACCCGAAGCTTGCCCTGTGCACGCTTGGGTGGACTCTGTTGTCTCAGGAAGCTGCTCCCGACCCTTTTGTTTTGGCTATGTAGGAGCACTTGGGTTTTTTGTTTGTTTGGTTGGTTGGTTTTGTTTTGTTTTGTTTTGTTTTAATATTATCGAATTATATTTAATGTAAGAAAATAATTCACTTAAGGAAGTGAGCAGAAATGCAGACTAGGTACACACAAAATTAATTGGATACCCTTTCCCCCTAAATGTCAATTTCACCAGACTCTCCAGTGGCCATATACCTTGTAGTAAGAAAATATATATGCAATGTTATCTTTACAGTGTACAGATAGATATAAGCCTCTATATCATGAAGGTGATACTCATCATGACATATGTACTTTTTCATTCCAATGTTGTATATTTACTGTCCTGCATGAAAAAAAAAAAAAAAACCTCCTTAGAGTTCTATAATAATCAAGACCAGCAGCTTCAAACGATCTGCATCATTTCCCACCTTTTCAGGGGATTAGTTTGAGGATATCAAACCACTGTCCTATCTACACACAAGCAGATACAAGCACACAGCAGGAAACAGTAGTATCATCTATTGAGTATGGACGCTACTGCAGGACAGTTCAGCCTAGAACCCAGGCGTAGCACACAGGCGTCTATAGCCCTGGTTTTATCCCTCACTGAGTCTGTTAACAGGAAGAAACACCTGTATCTCTGCTAGACAGCATGGGACTTTTTCAAAAGCCTCCAAAGCTTCTGTTGAAGTTAGCCCTCTGAGTTCGATGAACCACCATGTCAGTTGTTCATCTCCATGACCACACTTAGACCCTGATCTCAGCTACCATGGCTCCACCTACACGCCTTAAATCCATATTTTCCATTAATATATTTGGGCTTATCTTTCCACATTTCCTATTCAGTTACAACAACTAGTCCTATCTTGATTCTGAAATAATAGAATCCTTTCTGGAATATTAATTTTTGTTCTTTGAGTTGTAAGCCTCTTGATGTCTTTTCCCCCCCATACCCATACCTCATCACTTGAAACCCTCTGATGGTAGGTCCTTAAATGCTTTTCCCCATTGTCCTTGCATAGCAATTAACATTTATTCGAACCAAAATCCTTGGCCTCGTTCCCAGTACTTGTTTCATCTGGCTGACTTCACAAAATAACAAGCCTTGTGAATAATACCAAATGATTCACATCTGAACTCTGGAGGCTGAGGCAGGAGGGTTACCACGAGTTTGAAGCTAGCCTGGGCTACACAGAGAGTTCTAAGCCAGTCTTGCCTAGAGTGAGACCCTATTGAAAGATCTGAAAGGGAGACTCTTGAGAGAAACCCACTTCTTGTTTCTTCCTTCCTGCAATCCTCCCACATAAGCTAGACAGAACACCTTCCTTTCTTATCTTGATTAACACAATCGTCTTAAGTCAGTTTGTTACTGACTTCAGTCCTTTTCATTTCCATTTACTTCTCAAAGTATTTCAAAAGCAATCTTTCAAATATAGGTCCGGATTGAAACTGCCTACACCTTATCAGGTCAAAACTCCAGCACCATCAATCAGTCTTCACCTAAGGAAGTCTTTCCCTCTCTTCCTCTAAATCTCACACATTATACCCCAGTTTATGCAAAACTTGGACTCCATTCAGCTATTCCCTCTTTTATTTCTAGATCCAAAAATGTTCTGTGCTTTAGACTTGTAACACAACACACACACACACACACACAGAGTTTGTAAATCTTACAACATGTATATCTACACATTATATATACACATGTATATCTAAACCATTTTGGTAGAGTCAAAGGCATGGCATTTCATGGCCTTCCTCTGCAATGCTCTCCCTAATGCCCTTCCCATGTCAGGACTTGGACTTCTCCCATGGATACACACAGTCGCCCTGCATTTTCCCAGAGGTATTGCTAACACAAGCAATCATCTCAGGAGAAACTGCCTCTCCCACAAGATCATAAATTTCACATGCAAAAGCTATACCTGCATGGATCATGACTCAATCCCCAATGTAACTCAGTAGTAAACAAAGCGTTCTGTCAAAGTTTTAGTTCAAGCCCTAATCCCAAAAGTTTCACATAAAAACAGTCTACAAACGAATAAAGAATGCTTGCACGAGTTCTCAGAATTTTCAGATGCAGGAAGTTTGAGGTTGGAGAACTGAAATTATCTAGACCACAGCACTTGTGGTCTTGATAATTAAATGCTATTTATTTCTTCAGAGGTTAACATTTTTTTTTTAGATGATCTTTAAGATAATTCCCAGGCCTCCGTTCTTCTTAGAGGCTTGAAAAATTTACAAACGAGAAGCTACATCTCAGGTCAGTGGTGAGCCCTTAGCCCCCTAATTCACTCCAGCTCAGTCACGTAGCTGGCAAGGAAGGATCAGAAGACTTTAGGACGACCGGGAAGAGCTTGAAAATCTGTGGCAGACAAATACATGGTGCGGATTAAAAGGCAAATGCCGTAGCATATGATGTTGAACATATACAAATAAATTAGAACAAAACCAGCAGCATAAGAGCAATAATCACAGCAGGGGTTGTCTTGTGCGTAACTCAGGAAGCTTTAATGCACAGCCACACAATCTTCACAGAAACAACCGTGAGTTCTTAACCTGGTATTGACCTAAGGCAGCTGTTCTCAACTTCCTAATGCTTCCACCCTTTAATATGTTGTAACCTCATGTTGTAGCAAGCGCCAACCATAAAATTATTCCATTGCTACTTCATAACTGTAGTTTGATACTGTTGTGAATCATAACTCAAATGTGTGATATGCAGGATATCTGTCGGGGGATCCCTGTGAAAGGGTTACTCAGCCTCAAAAGAGGTCTTGACCCACAGGTTGAGAACCTCTGATCTAGCCAAAAAAAAAAAAAAAATGTGGTTTGGGGAAAGATAAAGAGGCATGCATACACACACCTATTTCCATAAATTAGTGCAACACAATATGTTTTTACATCCTGTATAATGGTTTCTAAACGTCTTGCTACTTTATGACACATTAAAGCTCCTAATCTACTGAATGGAGCAAACCTGTGGCCATGATATCAGGGGTCTCAGAAAACTTAGTCTATATATCCTAGTGCTCCCAAGCATTTGGCTCAGTGGAACCACAATAAAAAGAAAAGTATCTTAAAATTCATAGCTCAGCTCAAGGATAATACTAATGGACACTGATGAACTAACTCACCATCCATTCCTGCAATAGAACACAAAGTCACTGGTATAATCCTCACAATGACACCATGAACCTCCTGGTATTAGAAATTCCATTTAGAGAATAAGAAATAGGAGTTGACTGATGTTAGATAACTTACTCAACACCAGTAGTAACCACACCATCAGGACCCTTTCCCTAGCAGTTCATTAACACTGGCCTTCACACGCCTAATATTAAGATGTTTGACACAAAAGATGAACAATATTTCTCTCCAATTAAGAGAAAGAACCCAGGGTGTGCATGGAACATTCTACCCTGAAAGCGAATTGTGTCAGGAAACTCTCGCCTCTGCTCTAGAATAAGGGGTCTAGGTGGCTACAATTCACCGAGGAGGTAAATAGAGTAGAACATCCAAAACTGACTCACAACTGTACACACCCCACCTGGAAACCAAACCGCCAGCCTGATTTCGTAATAACTGATGATTAAATGCTCTGCTCTGGGACAACAAGGAAAGCAACTGCGCTAGTGGGTGTAAACACTTGGTCAGCATAGCGGAAAACAAAGAATCTACTGACGGCTGCAGAGAGCAGGAAAGGACACCGAGCAGCTCAGAAGTCAGAAGGGCTTGATCCCAGCACTTCTCAGAGGCATGAATGAGCATGCAGTGTCAGGCAGGAGCTGAAATTAATACGACGCGTGGTTTTTAATAGGCTACATCTACCAGTCCTCTCAAGGCAGGGCATAATCAGTAGGGCATAATTTTTAGTTTCATATGCACCAAAATCTAAAGAAAGCCAAATAATAGTTGTTGAAATGTGCACTCAAAGAAGAGAGCTGCGGAAAACTCATAAATCAAAACCTCTTCATTCTCTCTCTCTCTCTCTCTCTCTCTCTCTCTCTCTCTCTCTCCCCCCTCCCTCCCTCCCATCGAAATAAGAAATGTTCTAAGTATCTGACAGTGTGTCCCAGCACCTGCCTTTCTTCCTATGTTTTCCACACAGGCAGAATCCCCCGGAGTGATGGAATGGTGTTCATTAAGGGTGATCAGCTCTAAGCTGGCAGAGGCTCAGAAAAGAAATAATAGAGTTCCTAACAGCAGAGCCTGTTGATATGGAGAGGAGATTCAGAGGATGCCAAGAGGAAGGCGTGAAGTAGTGGGCTGAGTGGCATAGCGAGGAGCCGTGAGTCGGGAAGGGCGGGCAAGTGCGAATTAGAGAGCAGCTTGCATTCTCCTGCCAATTAAGTGCTTACTATTATGAGAGCTAAAAACTCTTCAAAATGAATAAATGGGTTAAACAGAATGGGGATTACCATTTAAGTAGAGCATTCTAACTTTGCTTCAGATCATGGGAATTCTATAAAATCACAAAGGAGAGAATTAGCTGAACCAAACTGTTTAATTTAATGGGAAATTTATTTTAGAAGAGAAGCCGAGGAAAAATTCTGGAATTAAGTCATGGCATTTAGAATTGGAAGCGTTTATGTACAAAGCAATGTCCATGGATAAAGTTAAGTAACAGGAATGTTCGGAAAGACCTAGAAAATCTGCAATAGAAACCTCAGGCACTTAAGAAGAGGAACAAAGGAAAATGTAAGCTCTTCATAGGAGATAACCAGGATAGTAGAATTTGACCTAAATTAAACCAAAACATTGTCAACACATGCTGTCTGCCTGTCAGTAGAGGGACATGTGTGCATACATGTACATTCACATGTAAATGTATATGCACAAACATACATGTGAACACATATGTATACATCTGCATATATACATTTAAACATCCCCTCCTGTCTTAGAAACCACCCCAAGATCATTTCTTTTTAATTATAATTAAAACATGCAATGTTGCAGCTACTTATTTCTCATAGATTCATATATATTACAGATTAAATAGAAAATGAATATTAACTCCAGTGTCACCCCACTGCAATGTCTATATTATGAAGTCAGAAAACTGGTGATTATTAAAACAAAGCACTATTAAAATGTATAGGTTCAAATTATACAGCATACCATATATCCTCCTAAGGGGAAAAACCAAGGTCTCAGCCCATGTTCTCAGGGAAAACAAAACAAAATATTTATATAAATTCTAAAATCTGAAATAAATCCTCCCAAATTAAATTATACTCAAAAGTATTTTCTCAGGATATGAGTGCTTCTTAAGCATTTTAAGTATCTCTTTTTAAAATCATAAAATAGAAAAGCTTTCCAATTTTAAAATTTCCTCAAAGAACCGCTATTGTGCCTTTAATTCTTTGCTAATTTAAGACTTTAAAAAAGAAAAGAAAAGAAAAACAAATGTAAGTAGCTAGAACTATCTTTTTTTTTTTTCATTTAAATTTCGTAAGAAAAGATATTCACATGGCACATTCCTGCACTAGACTCTGTGTGGCCTATTTATTCAAAGTGTTTTGTTCCATATGGGTTTCTTCTTTTATTTATTACTTCCAGAAAGGATTTTCTCTATTAAGTTAGCAACTCGGGGGTAACAGATTTGAAATACAAGCCTTCCGAATCACAGTCCCAGGCGGGCCACCTGCCATTTTCTTCTCGAAGGACTACAGAAAGAAGAGTGCAAGTTTCCACCCAGCACAAGAATCAACTCAGTGTGAGTTACAAGCAGGTGGTCCACAGAGGTCAAGGTCCACGCTCGTGGAACAATTTAGAAACAGTTCTCTGCTTGGGTCTCATCTAGGAAGTCTGAGAATACACCATTGCCAAAGCAGCCACTCCCTTGACTTTCCAGGGCTGTTTCATTCTCAGTGAAGAAAAGAGCAGAAAGCCTCTCCACACTGCCAGGTATTGGTCCTTCATAAAGTACCCCCTAAATGTCCAAAAGAGAAGGCAGCAGGCATCCTGGTCAGTGGCGCCAGCCTGTGTGTCACCAGCCGGCAGAAACTACTCTCAAGAGCTGATAAAGAAAACTCAATCAGATTCAAGAGTCGCTCTTCCCACTTTTGACTTATGCAGCTGAGCTAGCCCATGGAAGATTGGGAAAAAAGAGTGGGCTGTGCGCTTGAAACTGTGCCCACACCCCAACCGTCTTCTTTCTCTTTTCGTTTTCTGATGCTCTCTCTGTCCAGCCAATCCAGCACCTCGGTGGGAACGCTCACATCAGTTCTGTGGAAGCCAGCTGTCCTGTTCTTCCAGGGCACTCGGGGAGCCACACAGGACTCTGGAACAGGAGCGGGGGCCAGGACTGACTCATCACCGAGGCTCACTTCCAGCCCTGCGGAGTTCTGAGCCACCAGCTCCCTTTCCAAGGCCTATTGTTCTTACAAAAGATATGCTGAGCCTCCACAATGCCGTGAACTGCACAGCGAGAAGAAAACACCCATCTCACCTACTGTGGGAAGCAGACACTGACTTAGAAAGAGATAGCAGAGGACTCTGTTGGGGGAAGGTGGAGAAGTGAAGGGAGGCAGACAGCTTCATGGAGTACTAAATCAGGAAGATTAAATCAGTGAGATGGACTAGCTGCTGCTATCACAAGAGGACACTTCTTGATGCTGGCCCCGATGGAGTCACATTTGGCATCCTCTAGGTTCTTCCACTTCAAATGTTTCTTATACATCCAACAAGATAGCCTCCATCTGCAAAAGCCTGACTGGGAAACTAGCAGAAACAAGACAGTTTGGAATTTTTAATCCTCATTCTGAGTCAGATGTTCACCCACAAGCATTTGAAAATGTTTGCCAGCCCGGGTTTCCAGTGGTATTACGTACAGGCTATGGACATTATTTTCACAAGTCTATTTATCTGCCAAAGGTCACCACAGCACTCTCGTAGGAGGTGATAGATCCCCCTATCTCTACATTCTTTCTGTGAACATCGGTAGCAACTTAAACACTGTTTCCCAAATGCTCCAGTGTCCCAGGGCACACTCTGCACCATTATCTCAGTAAGGAAACTATTTCCTACATTATTTTTGATCCGTGTCCACTTAACCGGTAAAGACAATGGAAAGAACAATTCACATGAAATCCTGTCTTTTAACAAGATGAATTCTGGGTCTAGGATGAGTCCTACCAAGTAACAAAAAACTTTAACACGTTAATCCAAATTCCCAAATCCTTATGCCACAGTATATTGGGGGTTTTGCCTTAAGTGATCTTAGTTACATTTTTCCTACTGTGGGCTTGGGAAAGAAGGCTGGAGAAATAAATCAATTAAATGAAACTCTTAAAAATTCTGCTTCTACAGAGAGAGAGAGAGACAGAGACAGAGAGACAGAAAGAGACTCAGAAAGAGAGTCAGAAAGAGAGATAGAGATGGGGCGGGGAGGGCTACACATGTGTCCCCACTAAGTGGAGTTTAAATTCTCTCCTGTATACCTTATCTCCCAGTCTAGTTTCTAGGAAATCACATGCAAAGTATGCCAGCATCTCACCAAACCTTATGTTGCCCTATTTTAGAGTTAATATTTCAGTAAAATAGGATCAATATATATTGAGGGATAACTTTTCTTCAAAAGTTATTTATTTCTGTGATTCTTCGGAAAAGGCTATATAAATCCTGTTTGTCACTAATTTCTGCTACATTTCCTTCCTTCCTATTCTCTTCTCTGAGACAAAAGCATCTCAAACCTAAAGTTAAGAGAAAGAAAACATGTTTGGGGAGCTTTTCTAGAAACGAAAACTATAACTGTCTCTCAACAATATTTTTACTATTACTGCTAATTTTCTGCCAAGTTGATGGTTTTTTTTTAGGATTCGGTGAGGGCCAGGAACTGAGAGCATTCCTCAGAAGAAAGTAACGCCAAAACTTTTGAAGAAAAAGAATATAACACTCGAGGGAATCTATATTTATAAACTGTCTGAAACGATGAATTAAAATTAGATACTACGACACTTGAATCGGAGAAATGCATTCTCTCTGCACTGTAGCATACTAATACAGAGACAAAGTAGCCACGAACAAGAAGTCTAAAGGTGTCCTTCTATGCTTTTTCAAATACAGCCATTAATACTCTCCCCTTTGCTACATTCTTTTCAGCGGCAAATGTGATTTGAGCAACTCAGAAAGACTCAGGGACTAGATGTAAGTTTCACATCTAAGGCCTCACCTGGAGGTGCTCACATTTTGAGCATCCCGCCCCCCAAAAGACACCACATTTCCTAACATTCTCACAGTGAAATAAATACACTATAAAACTACCTCAGTGGGCAAGAGAGGAGTCAAAAAGACACAAATAGCAACATAAAAACAAGCTAGGTATCAATCGCGGAAAGAGCAACCACAAGAGCACTTTGTCCTTTAAAGCTGATCCTGTGTACAACAGGTACTTACGGACACCTGACTTCCATTGGGTCCTCCCTCAAGAAACTGCCTAAATCTAACAGTAAAGTATAACGTTAACAGGACAGTTATATACAGTTAGATACTACGACACTTGAATCTGAGAAATGCATTCTCTCTGCACTGTAGCATACTAATACAGAGACAAAGTAGCCATGAACAAGAAGTCTAAAGATGTCCTTCTATGCTTTTTCAAATACAGCCATTTATACTCAGGACAGTTTAGATGGAAATCTAAAGAAGATAAGAAAGCTCGGAGTGATTTACACCCTAGTTTTAGCTCTGATAGTTACAACACCAATAGAAACACTGTCAGATTTAGAGACCTGTAGCAAAATTACTTGGGAAGGTAACTGGGGGTATGATATCATAGCCCTGTCTCTGAGTAGCTGCAGTTCTCGCTTAAGAAATACTTACTCCTGACGAGTTCACCATCGGAAGGATTTCGCCAAATGGACTGGTCCCGCATCAGCCCACACCTGGTGTGGCTACTGGTAGCTTGCCTTTTATCTTTCTCAGTATTGTCCTCATTACATGCTTCTGAAAAAGATTAAACATTTATTATTGTTTGATGAATGCTAACTGCCTTGCTGTATCTCCCGTAGGGTTTGTTTTTTGGTTTTTTGTTTTGTTTTGTTTTGTTTGTTTTTTTGAAGAATTTTCTGAAACAGTATCTCCTAGAACACAAGCCTGGAAATCTCTATGTAGCTGATGATGACCTTGAACAACTGATTTTCCTACCAGTGTTTCCAAAGTGCTAGAACCGTAGGTGTGCAGCTCCACACATGACTTAAGTTTTTCTTATTGCTTCCAAGTCTGCCCTAGGTTAAGGAAATAGAATTATACCATTATGGACTATTGCATATATTCTTGGCCCATTAACATTTGTTGGGTACTTCCTATCTTTTCATCATTAAGGAAACATACTCCCAAGAAAATAAAACCTATCAAGATGGCAGTAAATAAGTTTTAGCGCAGCAAGTGATCTGTCATCCTAGAGGAATGTAGAAAGGTTACATCAAGGATGAGAGCGAGTGAGTCCACACAGGTAGGAGGCAGGTGAGACAGAAAAAGTATCAAAGGAGAAGAGACTACAAATGATTGATGGACATGAAAGCCAATGCACAGCTGAATGAGAAGTACCTGGGCAGTGAGGATGCAGGAGACAGGTACAGAGGTCTCTCTGTAGAAACGGAAGGGAAAAGTCAAAGAGCGTGCAATGCCTCCTCAGAGAGGCAAGTGCTTAGGATGAGAGGTTGGTATGTAGGATTATGAGTTCTCGGGTGGAAAGACAACATGTGAGGAAACGGAATGTCTTGTCGGGAGCATAAGTCAAACAACACACAACCTATAACACAAGGTAAAATGCATGCTATGAAAGGTCCAGAGCACTAAAGGAGTTCAAAAGACCAGAAAGAAAAAAAAAAGTCTCATCAGGATTCAGAGATCAAGAAAGACACTATAGAGAAGGGAGCGCGTTGGATGGTTTCTAAAAGATTAGAAGAACTTCAAAAAGTCACATGGGAGAAAGGCGGAAGAACAGCATGGGAAAACTCCAAAAGCAGACACTTGGGCAAAGGTCCCAGCTCCAGGCTAGGAAGCTCTTTCAGAGGGACAGGAGGTGAGGCTGTGAAGTTTTGATGAAGATAGAATGCGGATATCTGAATGTCAACAGAGGAAATGTGGACCGAATTCAAAAGCAAGGGGGGAACAAATCAAAGACGCTATGGAAGCTTTGTGAAATGACTAAGGGAAGCTACGAATTAAGGAGAGTAATAAACAATCTCTATCAATCTCTATCCTAATTGATTAGGGGGCCATGATGAATAATTGTATTTCATATAACGGACAAGGGGCTACCCTCAGGAGATCCACTTTCCCTATACCCTTTATATATTCACTGGATATGACAGAGATACAGAGAGAGAGAGAGAGAGAGAGAGAGAGAGAGAGAGAGAGAGAGAGAGAGAGAGAGAGAAAGTCGGAAAGAAACAGACAGAGACAGAGAGAGGAAGAGGAGGAGGAAGGGGAGAGGAGAGGAGAGACAGACTCAGGGAGAGAAAGAGACTGAGACTACCCACATATGCTCACATACGTGAACAGCTGGTCCAGGCTGATGGAGCTATCTGAAAAGGTTGTGGAAATGTTACAAGGTCAAACCTCAATGGAAGAAATGGGTCACTCGGGGTAGGCCTTGAGGAATCACAGCATGCTCCACCTTCCATTCCCTCTGGGCTCCCTGAGTGCAGAAGAGATGTAAACAGGCAACTTCCTGTTCCTGCCACCTCTTCCTGCTGCCTCGATGGCTGTGCCAGGCGGAACTACGTTTCTCTACAGCAAACCTCGTCTCCCTTACTATGGTTTGGTGGAGATATTTTATCACAGCAGCAGAAAAGGAGCTAATAGAGGCACTGAAGTGGAGAGTTAGCCAAGCACAGACAGATAGAGAGCAGAGTTTAACTGAACGACATATCAGAAACCGTGGCAGATGTGAGAAACCGAGGAAGGTTTCACAGATAAGTGGACAGGGCTGGAAAGGACTGAACTTTTCATCTAGATTTGATGGTAAAAGATCTGAAGAATGGGCGAATAATTTACACATTATGTGTGTAAAGATATATGGTGTATACGAACATTTATTCATTTCACTGGGCGATGTCCGTATCTTGAAATATAACACATTACCCAGTCTTCATGCAGTTCAGAGTCTGGAAGATGAGTTGAAAACTGAGTATCTGAGTATAAACAAAGATATAGCTAGCTAGTCTGCAGGGAGCGGGTGGTCTTGAGAGAATGTGTACTGTTGGACATGAGCCAGCCAGGCCAAGGGCAAAAGCCTTAGACCCATGGAGAGCTGGCACATTCCACACCATGGGAGGCTCAGCTAGATTGCGAAACCTTCCTCTAGTCTACGAGTGAATATTCCCAGTGTGTGCAGAAAATATACGCCATGCCTCCTCCCTTACAACCTGAAGAAGAGCTATCCTGTCGAGAGTGCTTCTGCTGATATTAGCTAAATCTGCCCCTTTGACTCACCAGTATCCGTAACCCCTCCATGACTCAGCTGTGCACTGTAAGCACTGACTTCATGATGGACTGTGTAAAATAAACACGAGCTTCCAACATGCTGTGCCTTCTCCGTCAGAGAGCCCAGTACACTTGATCCCTACTGTGTGTGTGTGTGTGTGTGTGTGTGTGTGTGTCCATGAGTTTTGTCTTCTCTTCACTCCCTTGCTTCCCCAGCCAGGTCCATTCCTGGCTCCTCGTTGGACACACATCAGTCATTGTCCACAAATTCCACTGATGGAGCAATTTCCAATTACTGAGCTCATTGGCAGAGAGAATAGAGTCTGTACCATTAGGGAGGAATAGAGAAATTCCATAATATCAAGCTACGGAGGCAAAGACTCGGAGGCAAAGACCACAGAGGGAGACTCCACTCAGACAGAAGTTGTTAGTCAATCTTGTTAACATTTCCAGTAGAAGGGAGAAGAAATTTCTGCACAGGCAGAAAAGTTTCATGTATCGCCGAGATTTCACAACAAATTAACAATTCTGTCATGAAGCACATTTCAACACATGAGAAATAGTTGGGTGTAAACTCAGGGTGAAACCTAGAGGCTAAGACTGCTACAAACAGCAGGGCATAGGGTGGGGGTGGGGGGACAGTTCAGGCATTTTTAGACTGTAAAATCATATTCAAACATCAGTGAAATATAAATTAAAGTATACTAAACCAATATGTCCTAGATTTATGTAACATTTATTTAGCATTATCAGAGGGGAAAATGTAATCTTCCGAAAGATGTGTTAGCTTCAATTAAAATCTTAACTTTCTTAAACAATTCCAGAATTCTTTACTGCTATAGTCAACACCAGTCTTTCTGAGATTATCAGTAAAAAAAAAAAAAAAAAAAAAAAAAAAAAAGACTTTCTCCGACCTCCCTAGTCCCCACAAACTGGCTTATCAGCACTCCTGCATGCTCCTACTGTTACGAAGCTGGCTGCCGCCAGGTGTCATGCTAGTAGGCTTGATTCAATTAGTAACTTTAATTGAAGCTGAATGAAATTAATTATATAATTTTGAGCTGTTCAAGTTTAATTCCATTAAAATTAATTCATGAAACCGAGGCATTATGAGGCATTGCTGACTAAAAGAAAATAGGTATGAATAAACCCTCTAGACACACTTGACGCATATTTGAATCATGTCCAATATTCGAGTGCTAAGCACAGACCCTCTCAACTCCTCACAGAATAAATGGCATTGACGCGTGCTCCATATACACATGGATTTATGATGATGTAACCTACTCCTGAGGGAAATGGAGTTCCTTCTACCCCAAATTTCTATTAAGAGACAGTTTATCATGCCTTTTTTTTTAAGTGAATGTACTTATCTGCAAACTTGAGAATTAGATCATCCCTAGCATCCTGAATCAAAGGGGGAAAGAAAAAGCCAACCACTCCACACTCATTAGATTCAAAGGGAAATAAGTCATGTGTGATTCCTATGACAACACAATCACCAGGGTGTCCAACTTTTGCCTCCTTTGTTAACTAAATGTCTTGGCTTGAAAGCTAGACTCTAGTTTGTCCTCCAATGATCTACTGCACCCAGTCCAAGCCAAGGCTCAGTAAAGGCTCCCACTTAAAAACTTAAATTGTCTTAGGCTAATTCTTTTCTTGTGTAAACTAAGCTTCTGTGGCCACTTAACGGCGCTAAGAAATGCTAATGCACGGACACTGTTTTATTTCTATTATTTTACATTTCCTCGTAGTAAAGGAATATCAGATATTAGCCTCATAAATAGTGAGTATTTACACACATCCCTGAAGAAATGGAAGGAAGAGAGATAGAGGGATTTCACTGATAGACAGTTACAGACAGCACCCAAACAGAATCAACCTTGGCAACACGTTTCAACCAGCTGTGTCCTTCTTCAGAGGAGTTAGGTATTCGATATTTATCGGATGACCATTACCAATGTAGGCATGGTACAATGTTTAATTAACAGATGATCATCAACATAGGCCTGCAGCATCACACGTGCATTGGAAAGCCAAGGATTCAATCCATTGCATTCTGGATAGATGAAGATTTGTGGCTGCCACTCAGTTACCGTGTGTAGGCCTAGGGTGGAGGCCTCCAGCACCAAGTGATTTCCCTAGCATGGGACATCACTATGGACCCAACTGTACAAGTTTACACGCGCAGCCAATAGGTTCTTCTCCTCTGTGTAGTGGGTTATTCTAAGCAATGCTTCTTGGTTTTGCAGAAGAGGCAGAACCAAGCAGAGAATTCTTGCCTCATACAGATAGATGCACAGACCCTAACCTTAGAGGGTCTAGTGCACATGGCTTTGGCGAATGGAAGAGTGATGTCAAAAAAGAAATGTGTCCAAGCAAGACAGGTAGTAAGAGCCGTATCTTAGTATTCACCTCGTCAACACAGGAGACCAAGGAGTCAGAAAATGAAAGTTTACCTAATCATCTAATGAACACATCTATATTTAGTTACACTTTCTTGTCAGGACCACTATGAAAGTACAAAATCTAAGTGATTTATAATACTAATCAGTTCTCCCAATATAGGGTGTAAAATAAATATATTTTGGCTACCAAAAATTGAAAGTCTTTTAAAATCACCACAAGGTCAAAGGACTGGGGTGTCCTTGTAAGTGTGCCAAGCTCTCCGGTGCACCTCCTCTATGTCGAGAAGTGGAAAACAATTTGTAGATAAGCAAGGAGACCATGTCCTACAAACAAATCTCTCAGCCAGGAAGACTAAACACACTCACATGCAACAATCAAGCCCCAACAAAACAGAAAGTGGTGGAACCTGTCCAGGGTCAGCCTTCCGGCTCCAGGACTGACAGCTGTGTGAGCAAAGCAAAGCCCTAGGCTCCTTCCTGATCCACACGGGAAAACAGAGATGTTGGGCTGCCAAGGCCAACTCACACTCATACGGTGTAACAGACTGCATAAGGGTAAACAATAGAACCCAAATTCCCATACGCACTAAAGGTTGTTCAGAATGGAAGAAATCATTAAAACAAAAACAAAAACAAAAACAAAAACAAAAACAACTTTGTAGGCATAGGACTTGAGTTCATTCTTAGAGAAAGTGACAAGCATGAATTATGTCAAAGAAAAGTCAAAGCGGTGAAAAAAATAAAGGTGATCAGTTTAAGTACATTATTGCTTCCTCAAAAATGACTAATATGATCGAATTCAGCATCAATAGTGAGAGGCAGTCCACGCCAATAATCTTGATTGTTCCTGCTGAAGGAGTAGTAGAGGAGATTTCAAGTAAATAGAATTTCTATTTCAGTTAAAATTCTATTTTACCTAGATAGCATTATCCAAGTTTCAAACCTTGATAATGTTACTTACTTATCTCAGACACCTGGGGAAATCAAATAATTGTTTCATAACAAGAAAGAAAAGTTAATAACAAGCAAGAAAAATCTGAGAACATTAAATAAATTGGATAATTTACATAAAATTTATATGTGCCATAGAACAGCCATTAACTCGATATGGAGTTGTTCCGTACTATTTTTTAAGAGAAAGATAAAAATGCTTTGCTTTGTTAAAAGAAAAAGTTAATGAATTTTCATGATTAGAGTACCGTCGTGGAAGTTTCCTAAAGACTTTAATATATAATATTTAGTTGCTCTTCAAAACCATCAGTGATATAATTGGGAAGAAAACAGTTCAGTTTTACATGAGAGACACATCGTGTCTCAGAGTCAGATATCGAAGTGGAAACAAGAGGATAATGGAGGGAATGGGGGGGGGCAGGGGAATTGAAGAATCTTGTGGCCCAGCTGATTTCAGCAGAGAAAACTCACCACTCAGCCCTTCTCTCAAATTGTCTGGAATGACAGGACACGGGAACATGATCTGCTCTTGGTCTGGTATGCCAGCGGGGTACTCTTTGTTTTGAACTTGAATGTGTCATCTGGTCATCTATATAGTTCTCTCTTTTGTAGACAAAACCAGTGAACTCAATCCCTTCTATTAGACAAATTACTTAAACTATTAAACAGGAATGTTCCCACCAGTTTATATACAAACAAATGTATCATTCTAATAGCCGATATGTGTGTGTGTGTGTGTGTGTGTGTGTGTGTGTGTGTGTTCTATAGGCATGTGTGTACTTGAATTGTGTTTGGGTGTGTGTGTGTGTGCTCACCTATGTGTGCGGATGGGAAGATGGGAAGCTGATACTTTTCCTATATGATTCCTCCAGTGTGTGTGTGTGTGTGTGTGTGTGTGTGTGTGTGTGTGTGTTTGAGACAAGTTCTCTCGTTGAACTTAAGGCTTACTATTTTGGCTGCAGTGGACCCCAGGGATGCTCCTGTGTCCACGCCTGCAGCACTCCGACAAATGTGTCCACATGCCTAGCTTACATGTGAGTTCTGAACATCTGAATTCGGGCCCTCACACTTGTACAGCAAACACTTTACCCACTGACCCATCTCTCCAGCCCTAATAACTGAATGTTTCCAACAAACCATTGCAACAAAGGAATACACACGGTTGCTTCACAGTGAGCTAGGGTTAGCAAAGTTATTGAGCAAGGATGCTTGATTAAACTTTGAGACACTATAAAGTTCTGAACATACAGAACCTTCCAAGAAGTAAGGATAATGCTGTGGTTTTAAATCCTAGACGTGTGCATCCTTCCCTGTCAATAAACAAGGATTACCTTTAAGATATCTAAGACAGACGTAACATCCCTAATTTGTACTCTGCACTAAAGAAATATCTAGGAGCACAGGTTTGAAATCAGTCTACCACACCAATGGGATCACTACTAATAATGTGAATCCTATACAAAGGTATTCTTTGTTAAGATTCTTCTTATCTTTAGAGTGCTTAAAATGAGAACAAAATTGTACCTAGAACATAGGTTATATCACAGTAAATGAACTCATATTTAGAAAGCAGTGTCTTGTTCACAGTAAGAGCTCATGCACAGTGACTATTACTATTCTCTTACATAACCATTTTCATACCCTGCTTTAAAAAATATATCATTGGGAAGCTGTTAGGGTCAATAACTACTTTATAATCCCTTTCTGTAATGCCACTCAAGCTACATGTCTGTAGACTGACTAACGGAAAGTATTGTCCTATGGGAAGTTGTGGGGTTTTATCTTGTTGTTTTTCATGTTTTGCTATCATTTTTGTTTTCCTTTGTGGACAAGGCAGTTCCAAGAGGAGGAGAATATTTTCAAGTCAAATCCATGAACAAATTTGGATGCCCGCATCTGACTTAGCAGTCTGTGGCCACAGAGTCTGGGTTTTCCTCAGCCTTTTCTAGTATTCTGTTTGATAATTTTTTTTCTTTCTTTAATGTACGATCATGTCCCCTCAAATATTGTCCTGAAGTAAGCCAGGGTAAACTCACAAAGCAGTCATCAAATATGTTTCCCTGTTGTCTATGTGGGTATTTGTTTACTTCGTGGATGTATAAACAATGATAGAGTAAAACCTGAGTAACTGGTCAATGCACTTGTATTTTTACAGAAAAGAAAATACAAATCTCTGTGCTTAAATTTAGGGACGTGCACAAGTTAGGCCTCATATATGTCAATTAAGTACTCAATAATCTATAACAGATACAGTTTCCAAAGTGTCTGTGTTGTCACCTCTCTGCATCCCTATGTCCCTTGCAACTTCACTTTATTATCCCTTCCAAACCCAGACAATTGTAATCTAGTTGACAACAACCTAAGAAATCTGAGGCAAAAATCCCTAAGAAAAGTGAAAAAAAATCTGTGACTACCATTTCCCAGCAGCTCAGAACAATGTGGAAATTCTGCAAATATAACCTTTAAAACCAAAAACAAAGTTAAGCCAGCTCTCAGGAAGACCCGGGGCCTGGAATTTCACTTCTTCACTGATCCAAAGGAAAACAAAACAAAACAACAACCCTCAAGCCAAAAGACCTTTAAAAACAACGCAAATCCTACTTTGTCCATTCCTCCCAATGGGTTACAATCTTTTTTTTTTTCCCAAAGAGCACTTAAGATCATATAAAACACTGTAACACACATGTGCAGACAAACGGCATATAGATAAACGCCCATGATTTTATAAACAGGAAAAAAGCATGTAATCACAGATATATTACATGTTTATGGATAGAATTGAATGCTAAAGTCAATTCAGCTAATTCATCGATGCCTGTATTTTGGTGAGGCTTTTCAACAAGGTCTGAAATGCATTCCTTCGAAAGGAATTCGCAAGTCTAAGGTCGTATTGGATTCAAAATGGAAAAAAGAAAATGAAACAAAACAAAAAATAAACAAAGCAACTATAAATGACACAGCTTATCTACTGAGGTGGCCAAAAGGAAAATATGAATAAGCAAAATGGAAATATTTACAAAATAGATTGAATATGAACATTAAACAAAGGTATACGATGCATTGGTTTAAAATATGTCTTAGTAAAACAAAAAGGGAGAAAAGGACACTATACTAGCCATGTTTCAAAAGGGGATTAGAAAGATTAGAAAGAGAAACTCGGTGAGAGAAAGAGAATGTATTACCTCTAACATCTTAATCTCTAGTACCTTTATGCTCCTAATCTGGTGACTGTACTCCGATCCTGGGGCATGCAATTCTCAAACTTAGCAATGTTTTCTCAACCAGGAGCACTCATGCTACAGCCAAACATTCAAAGGTTCGTGGAATGTAGCATTCTTGTCTTAGCATTACTCCAGAATTACTCATGACACAAACTCAAACGAAAACATCCAAGACTCACCGTGCCCCAAGAACTGACAAAAGACACAGATGTTGGTCGTTCAGGAGAAAAGAACCTGCTAAAGCATCTACAGTTGCCAATCACTTTTATCCAAAGACCGCCACCGTGACTAGCTAACTTCCTCTCCCATATCACAGACTGATTCACTCTAGTTGGTTGTTTACAAAGTTGACAAGCAAGCAAATCTACATGTATGGTTATCCTTGTCTTATGTGACTGCTGTACCTTTGAAAATGTTTCCTGTTCTCTCTCCCCTGTGATAACTACCTCAATTCATTCTCTGGATTTGCATTCTAGTTGTCTTTATAGACACAATGGTCTTACTTAATCTTACCTAGAAGACTGAAGGTTGTGAAAACATCCTGTGTAACTGACTGCTCAAATCCAGACACAATGTCCACAGGAGCTTCCTTACTTAGCTGTCTATGAACACTATGTAGAATGAACTAAAACTCTGCCATCTTCCCCTGTGTCAAGACGATGGTACCCTCATCTTTAATCATGTCAAGCTCGCCTTTCTCTTCTTTATTCCTCTTTTTAAAATTATTAGTGTGTAGTGCTCATCCTACATCATGGGTTTCCGTTGTGACATCTTTGTTCGTACACATAATGTACTTTAGAATCCTTCTTTCAGTGGTCTCAGTTTTAAGCACTTTTCTTAAGCTTGAAGTGATTTATCAGGACCAAATTCCTTTTCTGGTTCTCTGGCCAAGCAATGAACCCTTATTTGGCACTTTTACAAGAATGAAGGGCACTAGAACTCAACAATGAGCCAAAGGGGTTCTTTAATCTGTAACAGCATTTCAAAGCTCAAGACTTTGACTTTGAAGTAAACAAAAAAGAGAAGGCAAAGCAGGCCATCACAAGTTGCAGTAAGGACACAAACAAAATAATGATGTATGAATTAAAACTATATTGACTCTGATTTCTTACACTGCCGAATGATTGATAAAGATTCGACTTAAAGTCAGGAGGTAGAGCCTCTGCTAGTTCTCAGAAACCTAAACCAGAAGCCTCTCAAATAATCCTGTAACTCACCTTTGGGACACTCTCAGCCCCAAATGTACTCTCAGCCCCACTGTGGGATGCTACATTTGTTGAATTCTCCTCTAAGCCCACCAACCCACTTTTATGTGGCACCGACATCTCTATCATCTCTTTACCGTTCACCCATTCTGCAGCTATAGGATGATGTTGTACGGCTCGACTATCTCAGATATCCTGATAGGCCTATGATCCTTACAAAGGAAACACAGTGATTTTCCAAATCCCTCCTCTTCAATGTTTCCTGCCTCTTTCCCTACTGAGGTCCGAATCTTGGGCAATGGTAGGAACAGAGCCATCAGCAACTTTTATTTTCCAGTTTTCCTTGTGCTTAAACATTAATCAGTTACCATTTCTGCTAGTTAGGAGTTCCCACCTTCTTATAAATCTCAGTTCACTGCCAGGCCGTCCATCTGTTTCCTTCCCAAGGAGTACTTTCCTTTCAGAAAAAATCAACACAGTGTTCCTTAGATCAAGAATTACACTGAAGCTCTATTTTCTATTCTCAGATCATGCTATTTGGTTTTATATGAAAATTATGTTAAACACTTGTTTGCTAAGCAAACAAACAAAGCGATCTGCTTTTCACATTGCTCACTGGCCAAGAGTTCCTTTGCTGTTTTCTTGTGCTTGATAAATTATCTTATTTCCTACTTAAAAGTGATATGAAACCTTTCAGAAAAAAAAAAGAAACTTACTAAGGATTCTGCTTACAACTTGGGTAAAATAAGAAAGCAGGTCTATATTCATAAACGATCTACAGGTCCGAAGCTGCTTCATCATGAACTAGATGAGCAAAGCTATCGAGAAGGCGGGGGCTGGCTCCTGCCCACTCCGCCACCTGACTTCGGAGTTTCTGACACCTGCTCTACCACAAGCTCCTTCATTTTTTGAGTGTCAGCCCTGCCCAAATTCAAACCAACGTAAACGAGTAGAGAACGAAAGCCTAAGATCTGTGTCACGCACTCGTCGACAGATGCTACCTGCAACACAAGCCCAACAAAACCAGACCCTTCTCATCACCCTGAGAGCCTCTCCCAGTCACTACATGTCCTGAGAAGCTCCAGAATTAGACCACAACCACCTGAGTGACAACTGTCACATATTCTTGTTGTAATCTTCCAGCGGTATGTAGACGAGGACTGCGATTCCCTTTAGCGGACCTCACATCCTCCCTCACCAATTTGCATATGGCTGTATGCCTTTTAGGGATAGCTCTATACACATAAGCTTTCTTAACCTTCAAGGGACCATGTATATAGCAGGTGCATAGAACACTTGGGGACACGGTCTTCCTTTTCAAATGTCAATACTAAAACGTATATGCTTGCATAAAAGTCATTTCCAGCTCCACTACAAAAAGACTGAGCCGAAAGGCACATGTATGTGAATCATCTTTGTTCAGATCATGTGGGCGTGAATCTGAAAACAGAAGTAGACTGCAAGAAACCACAAGCAAAACTTAACATTTTTCGAGTTAAAATGGTAAGTTCCTGCTTACTGGCGTTTGAGTGATCGGAATTAGAATTATGAACTAGAACGCCTACTTCAGAAGCTCAAGGTTGAAGAGCTTTGCTCCTCCAGGGTATGCACGCTAAGGGGAAAAGGAGTACTGACTTTGAAATCCTTTCGGGAAGAGCTACTCTTGCTGGCAAAAGGGACAGAGCAGGAAGAGAGGGTGGAGAAAGAAGGAGAGAGACAGATCTAAAATACTAGTTCACATACACAACCTCTCTCTGAAATAGAAGAGCTACAACCCCTTCAGTCTGCCCCCAAGGGAATCACCAACGTTAAAATCATCCCAAAGTCTAGAATTGGGCAGTGCACACAGTTGACTTTCAACAAAAGCAGAACACAAACACATAGGGACAGAAACAGAAATAACCCGCTTTAGCCTCTGCCTTCACACAAGAGACGATCAACGTTATCTCATGCAGTTAGATGGAATTTTTTTTCCCATGTTGTTTGTTGTTCTAAACAATTTTCCATTTTCAAATGGCCTAACTGTAGACGAGGTTTCCTCACTTTTCCCCCACCCTTTTATTACTATGAAAACATAATACTGCTAAAATGTACTGTTATTTGGCTTTCTTTCCATGAAATCATCGCAGCCAGATCCAGGAAATAAGGTTGAAAGAAACAGGAAAAGCCCTAACACGCCCCAAAATTCCACAGCTTCCCTCACAGCTCTGTAAAGGTCACTGGATCATATATGTCAAGTTCTTGAAGGCAGAACCGACCAAACAAAGCAACCCTCACTCCACCGCCGGAGTCTTCACCTGCCTGCGGCAACGTTTGCTATGGAGAGACTTCACTATCCTCCTCCTCCTCCTCCTCCTCCTCCTCCTCCTCCTCCTCCTCCTCCTCCTCCTCCTCCTCCTCCTCCTCCCTTCCTCTCTCTCCTCCTCCTCTACCAACCTGAAATGATGACCAATGTGTACAAAGGCACTCCCCAGCCACATCTGCAGGGTATTTGTCCTTTGTCTCTCTTTCTTCCATGGCTTTCTGAAACCCTGCCAATCCCCGCTCCTATGCCAATGCCACAATCCATTCTCTCTGCTTCTGTTCCCAAGCTCCCACAAGATCCCTTCTGAGAAAGGCAGTCAGCCATGCTGATCCCTGTCCAGCAGAATTCATGCCACTCATTCTTAGCTAAGCCCTCAGCCTCTCTGAGAAGTCCCGGGTTTGCATCGGGTTGATTCCCTCTTGAATTCGTTCCTCTTTCAACATTTCCCACAAATCTCAAATGTCTTGACTCATCCTAACCTCCCTTGCTCTTTACAAATGCTGCCATCTACTTTAGTGAGAAGAGCTGGGCTTTCAATATTCTCTTTTTATCTAATTTTCTCCAGATTATTGTTAATCCTTTTCTCCCACGCCGTTTCAAAGGGAAACTATCCCAACTCTCTAAACCCTTTCTAGAATTTGCCCCATGTGCTCGACATAGCACGGACACCCAAATCAACCCATGTTATATTTTGATGCCTTTTTCCTGAGCTTTCTTCACAGTAAGGTGAGAATTCTCAACCAACCAGTCTGGGAGAAGCTTTCAATGCACAACCTTTGTCCTTTACAAATGACAGTTCTTACCTCTTGTAACTACTAAACATCACTAAATATTCAACACTTTTGGAGAACCATTACATACTCTTCTTTATATTTTTTTTCTCCATCAATCCCAGGTATAGCTCTTCCCTCAAGAGCTCATCCCCTTCCTGACTCTGGAGCCCACCATCTACCTCCTGAATGTGACATTCACCTCCACATAGGTACAAAGCCAGTTTTCGGCTACTTATCGGTGACTATGACCAACGTAAAAGCTCCCTGGACTCAACATACCCAAAACAAGACCTTAAGGCTCCCCGCATGCTACCATGTGACATGGTGACAGGGCAAGGCTACAGATGGCCTTAAATCCCTACCTTTGCAACAGCTTCCGTATTACATATTTTACATAGCAATGCCCATTTAATTCACCAACACGTATGAAAACTACACTTGACCTCAAAAGAATCAATGATTAGTAAGTATCAATGGGCCCTTGAAGATAGGCAAGGGTCATCCTATTTTTCCTGCTGTCCTGAAATATTTCTTCAGTGTCCCCTGCACCAGCGCTATCCCGGATCTTCTTTCTGTTCTTTTCCAGGCTGCTGTAGTGACCCTCCACATAATTGCCAAAATGCCTTGATTATTTCCATTGTCATTTTCTGCTCTTTCATGAAGCCCACACAGATAATTATCTGTCTGGAGTACCCAAGCTTCTGTAATCTACCCTCCCAGATGAGTCATGCTTCCTACCGTCTCAGCAATGAGTCCTACAACCATGCCTCCTAGCCCGGGCCATATTAAATCTTTCTGAAGACTTTGCCAAACTAGAGATGATTGGTATCTTCCAATTTCTGTCATTGAACTTTCTTCAAGCCTCTATTATGGTAGATATGTATGTGTGTGTGTATGTGTGTGTGTGTGTGTGTGTGTTTATATATGCATACACCTACATGTATGTAAATATATTTAACATGCTAGTCGACTGCCCAGTTCTTCGGGTCTAAACAGATTTTTCCTACTGCTCAATCCAGGCAACTCAAATGCTCCAAATACTTAAATCAATGGATAGGTGGATCAGTTTTCCACTCACTCCTTCTCCTTCCTGCTTTTCTTCCTTCCTTCCTGCTTTCCTTCCTTCCTTCCCTTTCCTTCTGTACCTTTGTTATTAAAATTCTCCAGTCTGCATTCTGCAACTCATTTGACCCTTAGCACAGGGAGAAACAATACAGTGCTGTCAAGCCTTGCCCTCATGGAGTTAACCTTATAAACTGAACATTACTCCCTTCCTGCTTATGAATGAGTTTGGACTTTGGCTTTCAATGTGCCTAAAAATGTCCCCCACATCCCCTTTAAATCCTGACAACTCTCTATTTTCCTAATTATCTCTGTCCTTCCTCAAGCATATATATATATGAGAAGTTTAAGTCAACTTCTAGTGGGTTTATTTTTACTCTTTCTTACTTGTCTGTGGCTACCAGAGTTGTAATCGTATATTGTCTGGGATTTATCAAAAGAACAAAGTTTCAATAAAATTTATTTCCAACAATCTTGGGAGATTTTTTTTAAGGATCTAAATATAATTTACTACTGTTTCTAAGCAAAAATATAATCCAGGCACCAGGAGTCCAACATACAAATGAAGAGGACCCATGTGAAAGGCCAGACGCATCCCTGGGCCTTGCTACACAGCAGCATCTCCAAGGCCCTACGGAAGGATGCAGGGCAAGAGTGTCTACTCGGGTGGCAAAGGGAATGTCTGAATCCTATTCATTGTGGCACGTCTTCGATTTTCCCCTCTTATCTCTTTTACAATTGTCTAAGACATACTTTATTTTAGCATATATGGTTTCGATGTTCAGATTGAACTGAAATATAAAACCCAAATTGGGGGGACATCAGTAGAGAGTTTTCATGGGCTAATAAGATTTAAATTTAGAGTTGTTTTTACACCTTTTGGAAGAGTCTCTGTTGCACTGACTCCCTTCTGCTCCTCCCAGCATAAAAAGAAGTATTCTCTACTTAAAAGTCAATAAAATGGGTATTTTTTGTGGACAAAGGCTCTAAATTAATAAACCTTAGACAGAATCAAGTACCACCCCGACCTTGTGAAGATGCAGATTTTCTGATTTTTCTACCTAGAGAATCTTATTATGCAACTTAGTAAGGATGAATCCCTGTTGGTGCCCAAGAAATAAGGACAGGAGGTTTTTCTGTCTAAGCGGTGTTGACTGTTTTGGGGCCAGGCTCTTTATTAGTTTGGGACTGTGCTATCTTGTGGGACGCTAAGCAGTATCCCTGCCTTTCTGCTCACCAAATGTTGGTAACATACCCTGCCATGCTCGGACCACCTAACACGTCTCCAGATGTAGTCAAAAAATCTTCCTGGGGCCAAAATCATCTCCCGTTTAGAACCAATGACAGAAGCTGTCCAAAGATAATAAATTTTGAGAAATGCCATCTTTAGAAGAGATAAAACAGCATGACAAACGTAAAGAAATTCAGATCTGTACGGCTTACATTATATAAATTGAAACAAACAGGCTTCCCCAAAAGGAAATCTGATTAGCTCTATAAACTCCTGACAACTCAGCTAAGCTTCTAAGTCAGAGCTCCTCGTAAGCAGTTTCAACTTGAAGAGCCTCTCCCTCGCTTCTATTTTAGATTATTTTTAATTAACTTCACTGGCATTTTGCATCCTGCTATGAAAAGTCCGCCTAATAGTCTCAGAGGACTCTCCCTAGAGACGAGTACATTAAATCACACATTATCACATTAAAGTATATACCCGCGCTGAGTCCAACAGTGTACGCCTTGGCAAGTGCACGGGGGTGGGGGCTGGGATGGAAACAGGCTCCAGTGATTCACACTATCCAAAGCCTATTAACTTCAGCGCATCTCCCCATGTGACAAGGTAGTATTGATTCACTACTGTAACCGCATTTATCACCATGGCATGCATTTTACAATTTGTGCTCCACCTGACTTCTTGTTTGTCGCTCTGTGTGGGGCAATCGCTGTATTGAGCAAGCCCCTTAAATTCTTTGGGAATCCTTTTCCTCATCTAAAAACATATCCAATTGTAATAAATTATTCCTAAAGATTCCGCTATGTATAAATCACAAACTTCTGAATGTAGCACTTAATGAAAAGGCTCTTTCGATGACAGTACTGCATGACAGCAGAGAGAGCATTCAAACGCTTAATCCAGAAGAAAAGGAAACGACAAGGAGAGGAATCATATCTACAAGCCCATTTTCTTACGAGAACTAGTGTGGCCCAAATGGCCTTTCACCTATCAAGGTGTATTTCTACAGGAATTTTGCATGAGACCATAACTCAATATTTCAGACGTTGGCTATAAACAGGAAAATCATTTTAAAACACATTTACTTTGTTTGCCAAAGCAGAGATAACAGATCAGAAGCCCAGGGATCATACATATCCAACCTCCAGGTGTGATTGGTTCTTTGCCACAGGGAGGGGAAAAAAACCCACTCAATTAGTTACTATAAAATGATGAGACAATACACATATGCATCTAGATTTCCCTTAGGACATCAGAGGATATGAATCCACATGATAGTACTTAACTAGAACTAAGTTGTGCTATCTCCTGGCCCATGTCCTTTCCTAGACCCTAAATCCCAGATACCTGGCCTGCCACTTTCTTGGTCCCCACCTACAGCTTGTAGCATACAAGGACCTTACTCTGTAACACCGTGGTAGATATTAGGACTATAATATCTATAACGCTTCCAAAGCAGCAGAAAAGATCACAGAAGCACAACAGAAAGGGAAATGCTCCGAGGCTGTCCTCTTGGGAAAGAAAACCTTTCCAACTCAGTGTTGAAAAACGCAGCAGACTATTCTGTTACATTTCCCAACACCACCTTAAAGGTTGTAGACCTGATCCCAGAATTTGATTAGGAGGTTCAAACTAGATTTAAAAAAAAAAAAAAATTCCTAAAATTACTTCCAATTTTTAAGAATTACACCTTGGGTTCACCTAGTGAATAGTTCATCACAACATACTGAGTGTGGTTTTACATGTATTAAGAGCACATACAATAAGTATGGTTAACTCTTCAGAAGACATGTCTCGCATTCCTTTTTTTATTCATTTACAAAATATCTTCTGTAAATTGCCCCTGAAGTGTTATATTTTCCTCACTAAATTTAGCGTGCAGAATTTTAAAACTAAACTTGGATTAACTGAACACCCATGTCCTGCCACGCTCACACACTATGTTTTGTTTCTTAGAGAGGACAACAAAAACACAGTGCTGGGGTAAGAAGGTATTTGAGGAAGGTGACGTTCAGTTGCAGGAGGACATGGATTTTTCCAGAGGGAGATAAGCACGTTGTATACAGCTCACATTTAACCTCAGGCCCTTTTAGAAGTCTTACTTCCTGTGCTCCTATCACCTGACACCAAGCAGCTCTGTACTGCACAGGTACACTGGGTTTCGTGGCAAGTTCTTCCTGGAGATTTTAAACATTCCTGTCATTAACAACGAATTTTGTGCATATTGACTATTTCCAAATCAAATCATCTTAATGGGAGTGTTTTTCTGCTGATTTTTGGCATAAGCATGGTTTAGCGGCAGTGATTAATTAATTGTTTGATTAATTAATTAATAACTGAGAGTACAAAGAGACTATCCATGAGTGACTATGGCTGTGGCAGGCATGGCTAAGGACAGGGCAGTGACAATGTTGACAATACCGTGTATGTAAGATGGGCTGCTTCTGAGAAAACATGTGTTTATCAGTCTGGTTCTGTGCTTTTCTACAACTAAGTACTTGGATTCTCTCTGTTTAGGAAAAGAAATGAGTCACTCTCCTAAAACAAAATGATACACATAACATTTCAATTTCAGCATGGATGTTTTCTGCTTTTATCTACTCTGGCTAGAACAGCAACTTCTTTTCCATTTTTTTCTGCATTAAAAAAAAAAAGAGAGAGAAACTTAAGGCAATATATATTGGGGTACTGGGAGACAAGATTTTAGACATGCTTAAAATATAAAGTTTTGGAGACCTGGAAAGTTATCTGGTGTCTGCCAATCAGAACTCTCCTCATTTGAATTGTCCTTACTGGAAAAGGGTCAGAGAAATGTTAACAGTCTGGTTCTGTCCCCGAAGAGCACCTGAAATCTATTACCTTCAAAGAATTTTAAAATGTGGTTATGGAAGCTTCCCAGAAGCAAAAATGTTGTTTTCCCTTTGGAAGAACTCAAGAGTTAATTCATTCTTGGAACATGTTTATTTCAAAACAAACGTTATTGAAAACATATGCAGGAGCCATTCCAAAAGAAACTGGTCTCAGCAACCTGGTTGCTTATCCTGGGGGGGGTCAGAGTATCCCCACAAGAACCAGAAAGATGAGGAGAGCCCACGTTTGCTCAGAGAGCAGAGACAGCCCTGCATGAGAAAAGAACAGGAAGAACTTAAGAGAACTAGACAAGGGTTGGAGACCTCACACCCCTCCTGAGCCTCAGGCCAAGAAGTGTTTAGGCAGAAGGTAGAAGCCATCTAGTCATCCTGTTTCTCCCAACGAAGGGGTAGTAGAGGGACCAAGGACCCCGCCCTCCTATCCGGTTGTTGATCTGGGGCTGGGATCCTCCGGCATAGTTGTTTAAGTAACACCAAGTGTGCAAAAGTTCACAACTACGAAGTTGGAGCCCCGTCCTCGCAGCCCCCCACCCCCTAACCCCATCCATAAGTGTGCCAGCACGTCCCAGAAACTCGCTACTCGCAAGCACTCTTTACTCACCGAGGGCCGGGGAGCCCAGCCGGCCGCCGCCCGCCTCGGCCGGGCACAGCTGCCCCGCGGGCCCGGGAGCGAGGGCTTCACCCGCGCCGGACATGGACCACGCTCCGAGCCCGCGCCGTCCCCGCGGGGTGCACCGACCCCGGCGGCTTAGGTGCTGGGTGCAGGAAACGGCCTGCCTCTGGCGGGAAAAGCAAAGGGGACAGTGGGATCAACTGTTTTCAGAGCGCTGCACGCCACCGCGCCGGGGCCATTCCCTCCCCCTCCGCGTCCCTCCTCCAACTCCACCCCGGGGAAGTTAGGATTTGAAAGCAGCCTGGGGGGACGCTGCGAGCGGGATGCGCGCGCTGGGAGGGGACGCGCGGGAACCCCGGCGGCAGAGAGACCCAAGGGACCTCCACCTACCTCGGCATCCCCCACACACACGCACCGCGAGCTGCTCGGAGTCCCTTCCTCCCGCCGCCGGTAGTCAGCGAGGCTCCGGCCGCGGCCCCATCACGTCCAGGCAGCCCGACCACGTCCCGCCGCCCCCGGGAGTGGCGGCGACAGTGGCAGCCGCCCGCGCTGACTCCACGCACTCCGTCCCTTCCCTCCGGGCAGCCCCTCTCCGGGAAGGACTTTTAGGGATCCACTTGTGCGTCTCTCTCGCCCTCGCGCTGCCACTCCTACACTCTTCAAACACTTCTCTCTCTGTGGCTCCCTTTCATCATATCCGGATTGGGGTGGCCTTGAACTCTTGGCAGGCAGCCCCGAGGCTGGGGGCGGTGCGACCTAGCTTTGGCCCAGCACTCCCTTACAGAGGGAGCTGTCTGGGTCAGGAGGCCAGAGCTGGACAGGCCAGATGCAGGCTCCACAGCCCAGGCCCAGCCTTTCTGGGAAAGTCCCCCCAAAAACCACTTTCAATTCTGCCCTCCAAAGGACTATAAAATCTTGAAGAATGCCCCGGGGAAACTTTTGAAAACGTGTGTGTGTGTGTGTGTGTGTGTGTGTGTGTGTTTACAACGTATGTGTGCACACACACACACACACTCTGACTTTCCTGGTACCATGAAAACATGTATTTAAAACCTTGTTCCTGGATCCCAAGTACTGGTTTAATCTCTTCATCTTTGCCTTTTTTTTTTTTTTTTTTTTTTTTTTTTTTAAGTCTGTCAAACAGGATTCCTGATCTGGTTAAACCAGTTGCAGAGCACTGAAACCGCCCAGGTGTGCAAGGTTAACATTCTGGAGAGCATCTGTCCTACTACAGGGCTGAGTGCATCCCTGACCTGATGACATCTGGGAGAAGTTAAACTGTGGTCGGTAGTAAAAAGCTCCTCAGCTGTGGAGCGTAACTAGTTGTAAAGTACCTTTGTATATCTGGCTAATATTTGTGGCTTGTTTAAGTGAAGTACAGACCACAGTGGAGGCTCACACACCATCTGTGGACGGAGTCAGATGTGTTATCAAAACTGAAGAAACTTAGTGGATTCGCCTTCTCACTAGTCATTACTCATAATACATCAGGAATGTTCTGTCTTCAAAAAGTGAACATTCAAGGTCTTTTCGACTGGCTCAGAACGTCTATTTCTGACCTCTAAAGAAGCAGTGTGTTCAAACTTGATTTCATCTACTCTGAGAAATCAACCTTCAAAGGTTCTGAAGAAAGATATTTGGATTCCATAGACAATGACATTTTACTCGGTGACCTATAGCTAATAGATAGGCCCCCCTTTTAAATTAAATTTGCAGATTCACAGATTGCACGGTCAAAGGTGCCTTAACTCTCTTAAGAATGCGTCAAGAGTCTCCACTGGCCAGAACCTACTTCTTGGGACCAGGTCAGTTGTGGGAAAGGCCTGTCAGCATTAAAGAACACACAGGAAACTCGGGTTCTACAAAGCACACACCGCCTTTACTTACAAGAGTTAGTGAGAAAGTTCTGGAAAGTTCTTCTTTATCCCCTTACTGTTTATCTCCTTGTTCAGTTTGTTCATTCTGTCACAAGCATATGAAGAGCCGGGATATGGAGGAGTTACAGCTTTCTTCTAAAAAGACTTAGTGATTTTTCTTTTACTTTTTCTCTTTTTTTTTTTTCTTCTTTGGTTGAGCAAGTTCGTGTGCCAAGATGCCCTTGTGGGGGTGAGAGGTGGCCTGTCTAGCAGTCCTTACCCTTCATCATGTTTGAACAGGACCCCACCTCCACCCCCATTGTTCCTAGCTGCACACACCAGGATAGCAGACTCCTGAATTTCCAGTTATTTACATGTCTCTAACACCCATCTTCCTATAGGAATACCAGAATTATAGCCTCAACTTCCAATTCTCCCAACTCAACTCCCCAGGCTCCCACACAAGCCATCTCCCCCACATAAATATTTGTTCATCGGATTGCATACCATATTTCATTTTTACACCTGGCATACAATACCTAACTTTTCTGATAAGATGACCATAAGAAATCTTGATCCTCTTTCACTATGGTATGTGTGTTGGAGAGCCAGCCAAGGTTCCCAAAATGGGTGGAGTTCTGCAGGAGTGAGGGGTGGAGAGTGAAGGCAGGGAGGGGCCTGGGGATAAAGGAGAGAGGCCTTCTCTGAGGATCTTAGTGTTACAGATCATTTGGACAAAGGCCTTCTCTGAGTATCTTCAATGAAACAGCTCTTTGACTGATCTTAGCTTGTGTGAATATTTCTATGGGCTGAACCAAGGGTATATATGGACCTTAGAGAGTGAAAAGGAGCTTTTCTGGTAAGTACAAATCATTGGCTAGAGTTTTAAAGTTCTGTGAATACCTCATTTGCATGAAGAGGCATTCCAGGAATCCAAGGTACTTGCTGGGTGGGTTCTTACTGGGAAAAGAGCTAGAGGAAAACAGGAAATTGAACTTGTAGGTCCCCCAAGGACTACTAGACCCAGGTAGAGCATGTGGGGATTCAGGTTTCCCAGACAAGGTCAGAGAAGGGGAAGTGTTGGTAAAGGTCGTCCGCCATTTTGTGCTGAGCTCAAAGAAGCTATCTGGTCATACATAGTAGACTTCGGCTTGAATCAGCAGGGTTTCACCATATTCCACTGCTCCTCGAATTAAATATAAGCATCCTACTCTGGTGAGGGAAGAACTAAAATTCAAGTACAAAAAATTTTAGGAACCAAACATTGACTGTGTCGTAGAGTCACCAAGTTGGTCAAAACCTGCATCTTGCTGCCTCTCGACTTGGAGAATGTCAGTCAAACACTCTGTGCAGTGGTTGCCTCATAAAGGGGAAAATAATGAGTTTCTCTATGAGGACTCAATAAGGTTATATCCCTATAGCAGTTGGAAACGTGCCAGGTGTGTGAGAAATGCTCCAAATTATTAACTATTGCTCTCCTTAAAGAGTAGAGTCATGAGTAGCAGAAAGTAAAGTGAGGGAGGGAGTGGGGGAGGGGCTAATGGCTATAGAAGGGCATCTAGATAGGAGGAGTAACAATAAAACGCTGTATATCACACTACAGCAAATAAGGTGGACAAAAATTACTTATAGGTGTGAAAGAGCAGATACAGAGGATTTTCCAAGGTAAAGGAATGAAAATGTAAAACTACTGTGTGTTAAATAAAAATGAACACTTTCAATATTAATGCACCCCTCTGGCACAGTGGAAGCATTTTTTCCTATTTAACAACAACAACAACAACAACAACAACAACAAGAAGCAGGAGATATTTCCACCCGTGAAATAAGCCAATCCAAGCCAGATTAGATTAGACTAAACACAGGTTTATTGGGAAGCTGTTTTCAGGCGAGTTAACTGGGCCCAAGGACTGAGGCTAGGGGAGCAGTCATGGGAAGGGAGAAGAGAAAGAGAGAAAGAGCACAAGAGAGAGAAGAGAATGAGAAGGGGGGAAGCTCAAAATGTGTGGATTGTACAGGAAAGAGCCTCTGGGGAAAGGGCAGCCCCACCCCTAGGCTGAAAAGTCTGTGGCTGGGGCCAGGGTACACCAGGTAGGAACTGAGGGGTGCTGGGATAACCTCTAGGCCATATCTGCTTTGGTAGAGAAAATATGCATCTCACCCCTTGTCCCAGAGTCTCAAACCAAACAACTATCATCAGGCCCACATCAAAACAATGGGTAACGGCTCAGCTGGTGAGTTCAATCACTGGAACACAAGTTAAAAGGACATGCATGAGGGGATGTGCTTGTAATCCCAGTGCTGTAGAGGCAGATTTTTGCTATGTACTGGACAGAGAACACAGCCTAATTACAGGAGATCCTGACCAATGAAAAAACCCTATCTCAAAATGTGTGTGTGTGTGTGTGTGTGTGTGTGTGTGTGTGTGTGTTGGTGTGGGGGAGGGGGGAGGGTTGGAGCCTCTGGTCTCTGTTTTTCATACACATACACACTCTAAGTAATGATGTCATGTACTTTAAGCAAGTTATAGCAAATAAATCTCACACTAGCCTAGCTCAAGCTCAGCTTTGTAAACTGGGGTCTTCTCTCCTCAGATCTCATGCTATGAAACTTGGCTTACTTAGGCTTTTACTACTGTGAACAAACACCATAACCAAGGCAAGTCTTATAAAGGATTTAATTGGGGCTGGCTTACAGATTCAGAGGTTCAGTCCATTATCATCAAGGAGGAAACTTGGCAGCGTCCATGGTGCAGGAGGAACTGACAGTTCTACATCTAGTAGAATGCAAGCTTCCAGGCAGCTTAAAGGCCAAACCCACAGTTACACACCCACTCCAACAGGGCCACACCTTCTAATCGTGCCACTCCCTGGGCCAAGCATGTACAAAGCTGGTGTCTGAACAGGAGTGAGATGTGTATTCCTGGGATGTCCCTAGGATTCCATCTCCGTCTTCTTGCTGCATTTACTTATTCTTTTTGTTTGTTTGTTTTGTTTTGTTTTTTGAGGCAGGGTTTCTCTGTGTAGTCCTGGCTGGACTGGAACTCACTCTGTAGACCAGGCTGGCCTCGAACTCAGAAATCCGCCTGCCTCTGCCTCCCAAGTGCTGCATTTACTTATTCTGACTACTTAGCTCGGCTCTTGGTGAGCCATCCCATACCTAAGTTTCATTCTTTCATTCTGTGTCATGGGGTGTTTATGTTTCTCTTACAAATCATGTGTTGAAATCCTGATTTCCGGTGTGACAGTATTATCAGAAGCAATTAGTGCCATTATCAAAAGACCTGGCAGCTTGTTCTATCAAGGCAATAACTAATCACCTTCTCAAGTCACCCCACCCCCACCCCGTCATCTAATGCCTTAATGATTAGCATTCAATAAAAGAAACTGGGAATAACACAAGCATTCAGACACGAGAGTACACGGGCTTGCACCATGTAAATTATGATTTTATGGCATTTCTGTGTTTGGGGGTGTAGCGGTGTGTGCATTCACATGTTCAAAGAGCCTTGTGGAGGTCAGAGGACCTGTTCCACCATGTGGGGGGCTGTGGAGTAAAATTCAGGTGTCAAAACTTGGTGGCAAGGTCTTTTAGCTTCTGAGCCCTCTCCCCGGCCCTAGAGTGTTTGAAAACCTACCCTGGTGTGCTGTCTAAAATAGTTTGGAAGCACTGGGATGCTCAATTAGGAGATCAGAAGTGATGCAGGGGATAAGAATGGAGCCAAAGAATCAGAGGTAAAGATGAAGACTAGAGGATTCAAAGGTTTCTGTGTCTAAGAGAAGGGGGAGGAACGCACCATCTACAGAGATGAAACCTTATCCAGACAAGCAGACTTAGTTAGCGACTTGAATAACATGGGATCTACAAAGCACTCAGTGGGAACTATGCAGGGGGCTGCTGGGTATGCATCTGCAATACCAACGCACTGATGGTGTTGGTGCTTTACTAGCTGGGCAGTCACAAGGGTGCCCAAGGTTAGTATGCAGACACATACCAGAGGGCCTACATAGATGTGTTTTCAATTCCAACATGTCCCTGTTGGTTTGTTGGTTTGTTTCCCCACCCCCACCCCCACCCCCATCCCCACCCCCACCCCTTATTGACAGGCTTAGAAAATCACAAGCAGCTAGGCATCCCTGGTACCACTGTACTACCTCCTGTTTTAAATATCTCAGATTGATCCTTATGCCTGAGTTTCTCATTTTGTACTTCACAGCAATCTGAATGGATAGAAGCATTCTGTGGAGGTCGGCCTTCTGGTAGAATTGAATGCTTCAATACTAGATCAAAGCCCTTTGCCATAAATGTCCCAGTGTGCTCCGTAACCATTCCTCCTGAGTGATGCAAACATCTAATGATAGATGTGGAAAGGTGTTCTTCAGTTAGGACAATGGCACTATAAAGCATCCTATGGGCTACTTAATCCTCACCATTTATTCATTACATGTGTAGAAGGCATTTCTCTACGCTTAAGTTATTTGTAAGACTCTGGAAATAAGTTTTATGTTTGAAAATCAGTTCTTCCACAGAGTGTAGTCTGCCCACCTTATATCAAAGCTATACACCTCACATAGATATCTAAACCAGAGTTCTGTAACTTGGGTATTTTACTTGAATATGTATTCCAGTGGAGTGCAATACGAACAGAATGACCTTAAAATAGGTGTGTATGCTTGTTTTCACATGATCGTATATTGAGAATTATAGAGTACAAGGTGTGCAAACTTCTCTAATCACTTGTGCATGATTTCTGAATGAAGACACAATGAGGGTTCATATTCCAGTATTTCATTAGTTGCTTTTTAAAACCAAGTGACTTTGAGCAGCTGAGATGACTTAGTGGGTAATGGTGTTACACAGCCATATTGACCTGAATTCAATCTCTACAACCAGAAGAGAAAGGGTTCCTGTAAGCTGTCTCTTAGTATGCATGCATGGCATGGTATGTGTGTGGACCCTCTTTCTTTTAAATAATAATGATTATTATTGTTATTATACATATGTTTTCAGAATAAGTGACTTAAGTGTTTTAAGTCCCTTCAGGAACATTCAGTGAGTTATGCCCAGATTGTACAAATGTGCTTTTTTATTTCTAGGAAATGTATGTATCAGGTTTATGTAAACACATGACTTAAGAAATCTCCAAACCTAAGGATGTAGAAACTAGAAATTAATACCCACAATCCTTTTCACAAGGCTCACAAGCCACATACGTTCTCAAGTTGTGCTTCTTCTTCTTCTGTGAGGACAGACCGACCAAACAAACTTTATCACCTACTGTTTTCACTCCCAATATTTTGGAAGAGGGAAATTTAGGATGTGGGGACTTTGAGGAGGGAGTAGCTAAGGGAGTTATTAGGTCAGTGAAATGACAGCCAGAGGAATGGCATTGGACAGACAGGGAAGACACAGGAAAATAAACATGTCAGAACAACGCCTTAGCGAATTCAGCACCGTGGAGTCAGGGTTCCTAATGAGGACCAGAGTCATTACGGAAGGAGTCGCTGATGGGAGTGTTCTACTCCATTGTTCAGGAAATCAGGACATTATTTTTATATCCGAGGTGAAAAATGTATTGGAACAAAACAGAAGTTTAAATTAAAAACAAAAGTATTGTTACTGAGAGTTGTAAATTCCACACAATGACACATAAACACACAGACACACACACACTAAGACAGAATGGCATTTTTAAGCAGAAAAAAAAATGTATTTTTTTTTCAGATTTTAAAAGATCCAAATCACCAATGTTGACAATTCTTTCTTTTCCCAGGTAGAGAAATAGAAGATATATACTTCCTTCATTCAGCATCCCCACGGCAGGTGCAAATGTGTACAGAAAATCCTTTTTTATATTTCCCAGAACTTCTAGGCACAGGAGAGGCAGGGGAAGGTAACAGAGTAAGAAAGTAAAGTCTTGCCATTAAAGTACCACAGAAAGTCACAGAAAGTGCCATGTAAATGCTCAGGCGTGGGTGGGGGGTCTCGGGGGCTGTGTCTGAGAGGAAAAGGTGGCAAGCCAATGCTTCTGATGAGTAAAACGTGACCGTCAAAGAGGTCAGGGAATTCCATTTAGAAAAGAAACCTCACAAAAGCCCAGACAGCAGAAAGCACCAGAGAAGCTAAATGACTTAGCAAAGGCATTTAGATACCAGAGCTAGTACTAGAGGCCCCGTTTCTCTCCACTCAGGCTCCTTCCAGTTCTCCTAGAACATACATAAATGAACTCATGATTTCCATACAACGGTGAAGCAAACACTCACCTGATGTGATAATTCGGAGTTTCAAAGACTTTGTTGTTGTTTTTGTGAATGCGTGGGCAGAGACTGCAGAAGACAAAATCAACTGTAGTTAGTGAGCCTGACTTGTCTAATGAGTTACACAGTCTCTTTCCGCTGACTACGTTCTCTGGACTGAAGCACTGGCTTTCACGGTCTCTACTTGCTTTAGGTGCCTGCTTGTGTTCTACAGAAAGAGATAGGAAGCATATGGTGGCCCTTGTCACATAAGGATGGCATGCCTGAAGATCAAACCAAAATGGGTTTAAGGGATGCAGTGAACAGTAAACAGATCTTTGATTCATATACAGAAAGTGAGCCAGAGATACAGGGAGGAGACTGGTGTGGCAGTAGAAGAGCCAAGAAGTCCAGAAAATGGCAGCTGGACAGCTGGCCTGCTGATGTTCATGGTCACATATGGCAAATGACAGAGGAGATGGAACTCACTTAAGATTCTCAAGTAAAGAGAGCATATGTTATATCTAACATTTAAACTAGTAAATTTTCTCAAAATTCTAAATTAAAAAGAAAACAGTAAACAAAATGTATAAGATTGTAACTAAACTACATAGTTCACCTCCTCCTGACACTGGTGTTGCTCAAGACCTACACGTGTAGAAATCTCCTCCCAGGACTCATAGGTTGAATGCTTGGACTCAAGTACAATGCTCAGAGGTAGGACTTTGAGAAAAAGAGTGGATCAAGAGGAAGGTAAGTGATCAGTGAGATACTCAGTGGATAGATGTTTAATTCAGTGGCTCTCTTAGAATGAAGTAGAAACTAGAAAAGGAAGCATAGTTGGAGGGAGTAGATCCTTAGAGACATCCCTTTAGCTTTGACTCTTTGATGATTTGAATGAGAATAGTCTACTTTTTCACATATTTGAATACTTGGTCCCCAGTTCATGACATAGTTTGAAAAGGATTTGGAAATATGGAAGAGGTATGTCATTGGGGGAGGGGTTGAAGATATCCTAAGATTTGTGTGATTTCTAGTGTTCTCTCTCTCTCTCTCTCTCTCTCTCTCTCTCTCTCTCAACTCATGCTCATGAATAATCAAGATATGAACTCTCCACTGTTCCTTTCTGTGTGCCACTCTAGAGGCAGTGGAACCTCGGAGAATGGAGCCCATAAATGAGGTAGACTAAAGTTACGTTGCAACAGCCAACTTTATTCAGAGCATCAGACAATTTATACTCAGAGGGTTAAGAGGAGTCACATAAGTAAAGTATAGTATACAATCACCAGGGCAAGCTACACTTGGCAGGCAAGCCACACATGGCAAAATCTGTTTTTCTATAAAGACATGTAAAGAGATAACAATAGCAAGGTGTCATGAATAATCTAAACTAAATTCAATTTTATCAACTTTTTCGAGGAGCCCAAAAGCATAATCCAAGAACAATTCCATGGTTTTTGGAGAAACTGAGGTCACAAGACCTGTTTGTTTCCTCAATGTTTTCTTGCTGTCACAAGCAGTCAGAATTCTCCTCATAGGACTTCATTCTTGGATCATGTTCTGACACCTTTCCTCCACCATCATGGACTCTAACCTTAGCTAAATTAAATACTTTCTGTTAAACATTGCCCAGGTCATGGTATTTTATTTCAGTAATTAAAAAGCAACATAAAAAAACCTATTCTCTTTGCTACCTGCCCACAATGAGGTGAGCAGTGTTGCTTTTCCATACTTTTTCCCCCTATGAGGTACTAGGTCATGGTTTAAACTTACAAAGTCAGACAATATTGGCTTGAAGCCTCTGAATGGGAAGCCCTGAGCCAAATCCTTTTAAAGTTGTTTACTACAGCATTTTATCACAACAGGAGAGGACTGATTGCCACAGAGGCTTACCCTATGTTTTCCATTCTAAACTCTGAGCAAATCTTTGCCAAGCTTTACACAGAATGAATTTGACTGCACATATTCATTGCAGATACTATCAATGCAGTTGTCTTTACTCCAGGAGACACAATTCCACCCCCATACCCACTGCCCCTCCAAAATGATTTGGGCTCACAATGGGACATGTAAAGCTATTTACTTCAGTGTTAATAGTAACACTACTACTAATAACAATCACAACAAGAAAATTTCTTCAGTTTCAGATAATGCAATACACTTATGATAAAAAAAGATATTGTAAAGGTATATGGGAGAATTGTTGGGATGGATATATACACATCCCAACAGTTATCAGAGATCATCATAACATTTTTGTTTCTCTTAGATCAGCAAAAGCACACGATTATAATTGAACTATCCAATCTGAAAAGGCATAATTCCCCTTATCCAAGCCATATAGAACATTGTAGCAAGCTGAATGGCAAGCCCTTAAAAGATGGTCAGCCTCTTAGTAGTTAGAAGCTGTGCATATCATCTTATTTAGTAAGAGTCCTTGCAAGTGTAACTAAGTTGGATATGTTGAGATGTAGAGAACACCCTGCATTATCCATGTTATACTTTATGTCAATCTGATACAAGATCAAAGAGACCTCAATTCAGAAAATACCTCCATATGATTTACCTGTAAAGAAAAATTCTTAATTAGTGATGGATGTGGGAGGACCTCGCCCATTGTGGGTGGTGCAAGCCTTACTTGTGGTCCTGGATGCTATAAGAAGATAGAGCAAATATGTCACACAGAACAAGCCTGTAAGCAACATCCCTCCATGCCCTTTACATCAGTCCCTGCCTCCATGTTTCTGCCCTGCTCTAGTTCTTCCTTTGACTTTCTTTGGAGATGAATAGTGATATGGAAGCATAAGCCAAATACACCGTTTCCTCCATGGTTGCTTTTGGTCATAATGTTTCATCACAGCAATAGATGTGATTGCTAACAAAGATACACCCTAACTAAGACACACAGATCTGAATTTCATTAGCAAGTATCCTTGTAATAGACACACAGACATGACAGTGATAGTGGAGAAATTGCTGTGAAGAAGGAAATAGAGACTGAAGCTAAATGGCCCCAAGCCAAAGAATCTGGCAACCATCAGAAGCTAGAAAAGGCAGAGGCCCATGTCCCTAGAGACCCAGGATACAGTGTGGCCCTGTCATCACCTTCCTTTCAAACTCTGGCTTCAAACATTGAGATGTAAAACACTGTTGTTTTAGGCTACTAGCGTGAGGGTAATTTCTTACAGTGATAAATAAATAAAGAAATAACACAAGTGTTTTTGGAAATATTAAATTGAGCCCATTTGGGTTAAGGGTGTTTGAATTATTTGAATTGAATTGAATTATTTCCTTATCATTAAAATAGGAAACTATAAACTAAATTTGTGGAGGACCTCAAACTTCCCACCAAACCCATTTTCTTAGTCTGGCATGGGCCTTCCATAACACCTCGGCAGTCCTTAACATTAGTTAGAATGATGTGTATAAAGTGGATTAGAACACACATATTTTGTTCTATTCATATTTCAGTTTTACCACTATATATCACTCTATATCAGATATTAATGCATTGCTATCCACATTCTATAAGTTGAAAAAAGCTTGGATTTTTCTCTGAAATTGGTAGTTAATTAGTATTCAGATATTATTGAGAGTATATTTTACATCAGACCTTGGGTTAGTTCCTGGAAATATAGAATTTGTGTTCCAAGCACAAGATGTTAGATGATTTTCTGAACGCAAAATACAATGGAAAATAAAGAAAATGAATATTTTGCCTTGTAAAGCTTAGTCTTTGTGCATATAATAATAAAGCAAACACAGGTAACCAGATGTAAGTGTAAATAGTGATGTATGATGAAAATGATCAAATGGTGTAAGAATGTAAAGTGTGAGCATATAATTATATACACAGACACCACTCTCCAAGATCTTCCAAACAAAGTGTTGCAAAGGGCCCATAAATAGAAGGTTGCAATGTAATAGGATTTGTGTGAGGATACATTAGTTAAGACATGTGGCAAGACAGAAGATGGAGCTTGGCAACCACTTTGAGGCCATGCCCAGGATGAGGGGGAATTATCAGAAGGATCGGCTAGTGCAGGTTGCAGAGGAAAGTGAGAGGAAGCCCAGTAGGAGTCCCCAAACTTCAGGCCCATCTCATGGTGTGTCTCACAGCATGTGTGCCTCACTTGTCCACCCCACAGGCTGTGGTTATCTCAGAACTCTGTTAGGACATTCTCTATACTGACCTTCCTTCACTCTAACAATAAGATCATTTATAACAAGACCACCCATTTGAAATGTACTTAAAAAGGTTAGTAGCCATTTGATATTAGTAAGACCCCATCTCAAACCCACTTGAAGAAAGAAGGGAGAAAGGAAGGAGGTGGGGCGGGAAGGGAGAATGCTTAGAACACTCTTCTACGTAGAACTTAAGCGGTGTCATCAATATCTCAGACTCCTGCTTCATTTCATAAGTTCCCATGGTTTTGAGAGAGTACCACAAGGGTTAGTGTCACTTGTGTCTTTTCCATTCTCCAGTCTTCATCTTATTGGTTCTGTAGAGCAGAGAACATCTCTGTTGCTATATGGTCAAAAGAGTGGTATTTGGAGAGCCTATTGATAAACGAAAGAGAGTTTACAAGCAAAAGAATATGTTTGGAGATTCTAAAGTTTCAGCGACTGAACAATGAAAAAATAAAATACCTGAAACTAGGCAAAATGTGGCCATTAGTATCAAAGATTGTAAGAAAGGGCTACGGTTGAAATAAATCCTTGCAAAATAAAAGTTGCTGCCTTTTTTTTTTCTTTGTCTGGTTTTCTAAGACATTTTCTTGGTGTGACCCAGCTGGCCTTGAACTCCTTCTGCAGCTCTAGTTAGTGACCCTCCTGACACAGCCTTCCGTGAGCTGACGCTGCGGATGTGTTCACTGACCACCCTTCTCCGGACCCCTTTACAAGTTAATGGCGTGAGAGAAACAACTTTAAAATTCAATAGTCATTTTTAGTGTTTTTATGTCCTTTTCTTCTCTGAAATACCCAGCCAATAAGTAATGGATTGCTCCTGTAATTAAGTTACATGTATCCATTGTAAGTATAAACTATTAATATACAGCATGTACAGATTGCTATTTCTGAAAATAAAGCAGCTAGCTAAAAAGAAAAAACCTTTAGATTAACCTTATGAATGCTGTGCTATATTCTTTTTAGAATTCAATTTTACAAAATATAGTGCAAATGTAATCATTTAAGTGAAAATGAGTGGCTATCAGCTTAATTGTGTGATTTTTTTTTAATTTATGAATTAGGTAATATAAAGTGATTTTAAAAGCTATATCAAAGTTAGGTTCATTTGTACAACATTTAATCTGTGTTTATATCATATACTTTATGATATGAAGGCCTATTTAAATTTTTTATATTCTCTATAACATTGTGTAAAGTTATCAGCAATACTAGGATTAAAACATTCTTTTATTATTTTGAATATTTTTATTTTATTTTTTATTCTTTAATCACGTTTTACAGTCCAGTCTTTATCCCCTTCCTGGCCTGCCCCTTGACGGCTCCCCATCCCATACCTCCTACTCCCCTGTCTCCAAGAGAATATCCTTACCCACTCCACTCCATGGGGCCTCAAGACTCTTGAGGATTAGGAACATCTTCTCTCACTGAGGCCAGACCAGGCAGTCCTCTGCTGTGTATGTTTCAGGGGCCTCTTACCAGCTGGTGTATGCTATGTAGTTGGTGGCTCAGTGTCTGAGAGATCTCAGGGGTCCAGGTTAGTTGAGACTGTTGGTCCTCCTATAGGGTCACCCTCCTCAGGTTTGCCCTAATTTAACCACACGTGTCTCCAGCTTCTGTCCACTAGTTGGGTATAAGTATCTGCATCTGACTCTTTCAGCTGCTTGTTGGGCCTTTCAGAGGGCAGCTGTGTTAGGCTCGTGTCTGCAAGCACACTACAGTATCAGTAACAGTGTCAAGCCCCAGGGCCTCTCCTGGAGCTGGATCCCAATTTGGGTCTGTCATTGGATCTCCTTTCCCTCAGGCTCTTCTCCATTTTTGTCCCTGCAGTTCCTTCAGACTGGAACAAATCTGAGTCTGAGTCTGAGACAGTGGGATAGCAACCCTATCCATCAGCTTGATGCCCTGTCTTTCTGCTAGAGGTGGACTCTACAAGTTGCCCCTCCCCACTGTAGGGCACTTCATCCAAGGTCCCTTACTTTGAGTCCTGAGAGTCTCTCACCCCCCACGTTTCTGGTACATTCTAGAGGGTTCCCTACCTCCTACGTCCTAAGGTTGCCTTTTTTCATTCTTTCTACTGGCCCCCAGGGCTTCAGTCCTATTCCTCCACCCCAATATCTGATCATGTTCCCCTTTCCCTCCCTGTTTCCTCAACAGCCAGGTTCCTCCCTTCCTCCCTCTGTCCCCAAGTGATTGCTTTCTTCTCCTTCCCACGTGGGATCACCAACTTGTTTGCTCCTCTGAAGACACTACAGTCTGAAGGCCTTCCAGGAGGTCCACTGCAAGGAGGGCAACTGGCAAAGGACCCTTCTTAATAGACATAGCCGCTGGGATTAAAACATTCTTATATACATCCATACCCATTCTTATATACATCCACACTCATGGAGCAGACCCATGATTCCCCTGGAGCCCTTCTCTGGCAGTCACGCCACTATCTCTATTCCTCCGTGACTCCCTACTGACTCTAGACGTGCTCTCTTCTCAGGACACCAGAGCCACCATTCTCAGCAGGAATGAGAGCTTCTAAGGAAGCTGCCAGAGCCCTTCTTGCCCTCCTCCATTCTGGTCCTTTGGGGACCCAGAGTCCTGCCTCTGCTACCCACTTCAGCTCCTGCTCTACTAGAGCAAACAAGAATCCATGCTGGGAGATGTATCGACTTGATAAACTCTATGAAAATCGATTCAGATGAAGTGCTGCGGTATTCTCACATTTCAGAATCTCACAGAACTAAATTGAGATGCGCGAGTCTTTTTAATAAAAATTCAAAAACAAATGCTACTCAAAGTAGCCAACAGTAAACCTAGTTGAATCAATATATTAACAATCGTTTATTATTGACCATGAAGTCTAGCAAATATAATACAAATGGAAGTTAAAGGATAACTTCAGACATGTCAGTGGTGACAAGTAAAAGCCCTTTTTTTTTTCCTGTAAGATGGTTTATGAGGAAGTATGAAACACGTACCACAGTAGTTTCCATCATGGTCATGTTGAGGCAAAGAAGATCATTTTTTAATATGAAATTTTTCTCTAAATTGGCAATAAGACACTAGAAATGAAAGTGAGAATTTATAAATTCCTCAATTCCTTTTTCTCCTTTCTGTGCCAACCTCCGACCACAGCACTTTAGAGGAGAGAGGGATTGTTTGTTTGATTGGTTGGTTGGTTGTTTGGTTGGTTGGTAGGTTGGTGGGTTGGTTGGTTTGGGTTGTACCTTAAAAGAATACTGTCCATGACAATGGGAAAGGTGTGACAATGAGAGCTGAAGGCAGTCCTTCACATTTCATTCTGGGTCAGGAATCAGAGAGAGACAGATGCTGCTGCCTGCTGGTTTCTTCCTGTTCTTTTTATTCAGTCAGAGATTCCAGCCTAGTGAGCTGTTCCACTTAGGATCCATGGAGAGATAGCACAGCAGTTAAGAGCATTGACTGCTCCTCCAGAGGTCCTGAGTTCAGTTCCCCACAGTCACATGATGGCTCACAACCATTTGTAATAGACTATATATATATATGAATATATAAATTTATACAGATACAAGATGAGTCTTCTTTTCTTAGTTAAACATCTCTGGAAACATCCGCAGAGATACACCTAGAGGTCTGTCTCCTAGGTGTTCTAAATCCAGCTGAAAGTTGAAAGTTAAGATAAGCTACCACCAAGAGCATCCACTGCTCCTTCCTCTATAGTGGCCAGGGTTATTCAGTTGCCAGAAATAAACTCAACAAGATAGCTTTCTTGGAAATAAATTTTGTTTAAAAGTCGTAAATTGATTTAGCAATGGGTTTATGGCCTTAAATGAGGAGTTGCACTATGATAATAGCATTTCTATTAAAAGGAATTACGACATTAAATATTGTAACTCTTACAGTTTTAGGTTTTTTTAATTTTCTATTTATTTGGGGGCAAAAAAAATCACCTCTGATTTAACATGGGGGATAAACTTTCTAAGAATAGCTGCACCTGTCAACCCCCTGACTCACCAAAAAAGTAAGATAAGAAGAACTTTGGTGTTGACTGAAGTTGGCTTGCCTTATTAGTTAGCAGACTATTTCTCAACTGTAATCCAACCAAAATACTATTGACAAGAAAATAAATTAAAAGATTAAGAAATTATATGTATATAAAGCACGTACATATTTTCAAGAATTTTGTCTCTACGTTTCCACGTGAAACATACACTTATTTACTAAATAAATGATTCCGATGTAGTAAACGATTGTGATGATTAATCTCAGCTGGCATCTTGATATGATTTGGAGGTGACTGAAAGACAAGAGTTCGAGGAGGAATTATGTTGATTTAATTAATTAAACTGGAAGAGAAGAACCCACATCAGCAGCGTGTGGTGAGCCAGCGAAAGTGAAAAGGCTGGGTGAGTAAGCACCTGCCCCCCAAGCCCAGGCAGTGGAACCCGAGTCCAACTCATAGGACCCATGTGGTGGAAAGAGAGAACTGACTCCCCAGACTAGTCCTGCGGCCGACCAAACACATGCTGTGCCAAGTGTGTGAACCCATCCTGCAAAGAAATATAATATGAAAATTAGATTGTGTTTAGGAATATAAATATAAAAATTTAAATGATATAAATATAATTATTATGGTTATAAATATGAATGTAAATACAAATATAAATATAAATGTGTGTGTGTATATTTTAATAACAGCATTTTTTAAAAAGAGGCCACAAATTTAAGAACAAGTAAGAGTACATGAGAGGGATTGGAGGAGAGGGAAATTATGCAGTATATGATAATTCCAAAAAGGGATTGCAAGTAGGGGGAAATATATAATTACAAAAAGCAAAAAATAAATATTAAATTATAAAAGATGAAATGAGCCTAGAATAGAATAGAATAGTCTAGTTTAAAATCTTCAAAAAAAATGTATTTAAAAATTAAGATTATTAAAAGTGAGCGGCACCTCCCCCGAGCTCATGCCCTGGACTGTATAGACAAGAGAAAGCGGGCTGGTCACTCACAGCGCTCCTTCCCTGCTTTCCGACTCAGACGCGCTGAGACCGGCTTCCTCTAGTCCTTGTCACTACTATTTGCCCTCAGTGCTCATTGCGACCCACTCAGCCATCACACAACATAAAACTTTTTTCTCTCTGAAGTTGCTTTGCTCAAAATATTTTATAAAAGCAATAAAAAAATAACCAAGACTTTTTTTAAAAAAAAATCTGGAAAATAATGAACGTAATTCTTTAAACTGTAAACACAGTTCTCTTACCAAGATCACGTCAACTTGGCGCAAGCTAGAGTCATTTAGGAAGTGGAACTACAACTGAGAAAATTGTCCCCCTTAGACTGGCTTGTGGGTAAGCCTGTAGTGGCTTTACTTAGGTAGTGACGGCCGGGGGGGGAGGAGCAGACCCTATTGGACAGCACTATCCCTGGGCTGGAGGTCCAGGTTGGTAGAAGAAAGCAGGCTGGCAGATCCTCAGGAGCAATCTAGTCAACAGCATTCCCCCACGGCCTCTGCATCAGCGATTGCCTCCATGTTCCCACCTTGACTTTCTGCTGTGACCTTGTTCAGTAATGGCCTGCAATTTAAATGTAAAAGGAAACATTTGATGGCCAAATAAGATGGACTACTAACTTTAAGCATAACAAAAATAAATACAAGCCTTCTTACTATGTCAGAAAACTAGAATGTTTTTATTTATACCTTTCTGCCAACTATAACTTTCCATCAAAATATAATTTCTCTGACTGAATGAGGTTGCATGTACCATGTTGTTTATGGTACGATTGTACTTAGAGAACAGAAATGGAAATAATGTGGCACACAATTGAATGAAATGTATTATATCACGGTCCACATTACATATTAGTATGCAGTCACTAAAGAAAAAGAATTAAAGTTCAGTTGAAACAATTCCCATGGATGTTGTTAAGCTACAAAAACAAAATGCAAAGACATGCATCTAGCATAGCACTTTACAGAACACAGACCAAAACAAACAAGAGAGTATTAGGTACGGATGTGAATAAATACACATGCTTGTGTGTTATGTAACTTCAGGGCCTCCAGTTGCCCAAGGGAAGCCGTTACAATATGCCAGTGATACACACTTGTGCAGCTGTTTGCAACATGGATGAGATGTGCTTTGGGGTGTAAACGCAGATGCAAATATACACAAAGATAAAAAAAAATAAACTTAAATGTGACAGGTTGCATGGAAAAACACAGATATGTTCAGTGCAGGTTACTGGCACTGGTTACTCTTGGCAGCAAGAAACACATGCAAGAAAACACTTTAGTGAAAGAATTTTGGAGAGGGGGAGAAAAAAACATAAAACTACTGTAGTTGTATTGATATCTAAGAGATATGCTAGACCTATGTAGCTGTATATAAACACTAAATAATTACACGCTCTCCATTTCTAAAATAAATATGACCAGTAATGTTTATTGAGCTTTTTTATTTCATGCCTACTGCTTTCTTATCATTTCACCAGGACCAACTTCCACGAGTGATCCTGAGTGTCTACGCGAATTTAATTCATAAACTTGTTTTTTCTCAACCCTCCTCGATGTTTCTTAAAAGCCGAAGTGCTAGTTTGTTTATTGGTCATTTACTCATTTCTGTATATACGTCATTTGTTTCTTGCCTATTGTTTCAGAGTCTGCACGCTTTTCTATTTACCCAACTTTTTTTTAACATGGATTGAAGTGTAGTCCCTATTGTTTTATAAAGTTATCCTAATTTTGATGGTATAAAAACATTAACAATTACGAGGATCCTGTCTGGAGGTTAAGAAACAGAACCTGACCCACCTGTGTCTTCTGACTCTGGGTTTCTCAAAAAATAGCAATAGGCAACCATCACTGAGACGAATGGAAAGAACTCTGTTCCTAACTCACCCGAGGTATTAACAAACGAATTCTGTGCCTGGGGTGTGCTTGGGCTGCGGCTCTCTGTGTAAGTTGTGTCGTAGTATGACTCCTAACCAACAGGCTGCAAGGGGACAACAGGGACTGCCAGGAGGACAGAGTTCAAAATGGCGAAGTCCTCTGGAACCCAATTACAACAGTGCCATCAGCCACGGGGCTATGCTCCCTTTGGTGGAATCTTCAGTTTCCTGGATCAGCGCTGCACTGGAGACTATGAACTACCCCGGAGTCCGCTGGGAGGCTCATCAGAAGCCTGCAGACTGTTTGAGCTGCTCTGACATCGATGTGGTACACTTCATGTCCACTGTTTGCCTGTGGCAGATGCTTCAGGACTTCACAGTTGTGTTTTTAGGAAACAACAGTAGCATGCTGCCCATATTGGTACCTTAACAACTTTAGTGTGGAGTTGCTTTTGTGTGTGTTCCTTTGACAAAAGATAATCACCGCTCAACCCAGATCACAGACTTTCTGTTTTGTCAGTTAATTTTAAGTAAATTGTATTTTAAGTAATCAAACATTATCATATTGGAATATTTTTAATTTTGTTATTTTTTTAATATCTGAAAGATATTCTTGAACAATCCATCACTAATGTTCTGACTTGCTTTTCATGATCCATATATCTAAAAATCATATCAGTTATTTTTATACTTTTAAGGAATCGGTATTTCATTAAAATATATTTACTACTTGTCTGGTTAAATGATCTCCAGTATCGCTTTTATATGAAGATTGGAGTTACTTTTCTCTACTTTTCCTAGGTTTTTAAATTACATTGTTGATGCAGAACTTTCTTCTTTTTTATTATTTTAGACTCATTCTTTCATTTCTCTCTCTCTCTCTCTCTCTCTCTCTCTCTCTCTCTCTCTCTCTCTCTCTCCCTCCTCCTCCTCCTCCTCCTCCTTCTCCTCCTCCTCCTCCCCTCTCCTCCTGATGTCCTCTACCTTGCTCTCTAGACAAAACCTGCCTTAAATTCCTGCTCCTTCCTCTGCTCTCAAGTTCCCCTCTTATTCACATGAACACTCCAAGCGATTGCCTTTCCTTGAAGCACTGCTTTAGCTTCCTGTCATGGTAGTTGATTCAATTAATTTATTTTCTTTTTCAGTTGCTATATTGTGTAAATGATTTTAAAGTAACCTGTTGGAATACCGATGTTTACTGTCTCCTAGCTATGCTATTTTAAAGTTTATAATAATTATACATTATTTCATTTTTAAACATATGGAATATTGTATAATAATCTTTCATGTATACTGTATTGGTAAAGATACACTCTATTCTTCCAATATTCTTTGTGTTTATTTGTATTGTGCCTAGTTTTTCTGTAGCATTGACACTCTCAATAGTGAATGCAATTCTTCTGTATTCCTATTTTTAGCTGGATGCAGCATAACTCTGAAGTCCTTTTTATAAACCTTAGTCATCTCTTTGATTGTTAGTTCCACTGTTAACTTTTTAAGGTGAACTACTGATCCTAGACTCCAGAAAGTCAGCATTTCCATGTTCACTACATGTTACAGAAACACGGGATTCTTCAAAGTCAATATTCTGATATCTTTGCTCGTGCCTTAAGGTCTGTCTATGAGACTTGGGGCAAGGTGAAATAATTTAAGAATGGAATGCCTCGTGGGCTTTGCTGTGAAATATAAAGTCCTTTTGATCTGATCCAGGAATCCTGTATTTTCAACTAACGTTTGGAAAACAATATCTGGCTAATTTAATGTTCTGCAGAGGGGAAACGTTAAATTACACACACTATATTTTTCTTCTATAATGATGAGGTTATTTGTTTCTTTTAAGTCTAGCAGTTCTGGATTCTGTAAGAAGCTACATTATAGTCCAAGTAGCAAGGACAGGTAGGTGGCCTATAGGAGACTATGGGAACACATCAGGAGTTCTATGTTCTGACTTCCCAAATTAGGAAGACCACATAATTTTTTGGAGTTTTACTTTTCTATTTTTTTTTTTTTTTGAGACAGGGTTTCTCTGTGTAGCCGTGGCTGTCCTGGAACTCACTCTGTAGACCAGGCTGGCCTCGAACTCAGAAATCCACCTGCCTCTGCCTCCCAAGTGCTGGGATTACAGGCGTGCCCAACCAACACCTGGCTACCTTTCTACTCTTAATTGAACTGTACCCACAGCTCAGGAGATCTGACGCACCCTCCTAACCTCCATGGGTTCTGCATGTATATTGGTATACACACACACATAATAAAAGCACAATTACAATAAAATTTTAAATAAACACTTTCTCAGCATGAGTTAAAGATCTTTTTTTATTCTTATAAGCCCTGTAATAGTTGTCAAAGCTGGAATAAATTTCCCAAAGTTCCTAAGTTCTATACAATATAAATGAATTTTTAGACCTTTAACCAAGTAGATAGAATCAGAGTTCCATCAACTATGAGAATCCAAAATGACCTAAATTCACAATGGGGACACAACATACCCTACAGTTTTCTGAGAAAAACAAAACAAAATAACAACAACAACAAAATGCAGATCAGTTTCTTACTGAGAAAATCAGAATTATTTGTGTTATTTTATCTGTTTTGGTATTATTATAGAGCTATCAAGAAAATGTGTATGATATTAAGATAAACAGCAGTGTCTCTGACTCCAGCAATATGCATAAGTCCTACATAGTTTTAAGCCAGATAGGGACATAACACTGAGAGGGGGAAGTGTACAGAGGGCTTGAACTCCTAATCAAGAAGCTATCTGCAATTGGTATCCACTGGCAGAGAGAAAAAAAAATACATTTTTACTAATGGAGTTCACTGGTTATATCAACCACACTCTAGTCCAAACTCCATGCCTAGGAAGAGCTGGCCAGCAAAAGTGATTTCAATGATTCTTTTCATGAATGTTTTTTTTCTTTTTTTCCCCTTTGTTTGGACTTTGGGTTTGTTGCTGTCTGTTTGTTTTGCCTTACTGGTCTTTTGCTGTTTGTTTATTTTTCATTTTTGTGGTTTTGTCATATTTTTAAAAAGAGAGAACAGGAGAGTGTTTAGGACTCATTGGCACAATCGAATCAAATTTCACAATAGAGGGACATAAAAGCCACCGACTTTTACACCCAAGACATACAGTTAATAAGATCAGGCACTCATCAGCATCTACTCTGTGTAAGGTCCTCATTGTCCTTCCTCATTGTTCTCTTTCTCTTCCTTCTCCTGTTCCTACCTCTTAATCTCTTCCTTCTTTCTCTTCCTTTTTTTCTTAGTCTTCTCCTTCTTTCCTTGGGCTGGTGATTGATACCAGGGCATAAATTGTACAGCATTTGTGCTCTATCACCACATTCTAAAGTCACTTCACAGCCAAGATTGCAACACTCTTGCTACTTATACTATTCCTGTGATTAATAATTATAAAAGTAGTATACATTTAATTCTCATGCAAGTGTAAGACAGTACCAATGTGAAATAAACCTATGACATTATTCTAAAAAATGCTTATTCTGTTAAGTGAGAAGTATTTACATCTGAGGAAAGGAGCTCTTTCTTTAACAAGCTATCTGACTTCTTACAAAATTATTTGAAATGCCCATGAGTATTAATGTTGAGGAAAAAATAGACAAAGAATAAGAAGTGTTTTGTATCCAATTTGTGTCTTAAAGAAAAATGTTCATAATTACAAACATTTGGTGACATATTCTTTCTTTACCCCAAATGGTCTGATTCTATATGTTACTCAATTTTATTAAAGGATTTCTAGACTTTTCCTTTAAATAAAATACTTCCCCAGACCACGTGCAAAATATAAATAAAGAGCAACTTCTTTGGACATTTCATACTGATTTGCAGAAATCTTCAGCTTTTCACATTGTCCATCTGTGAAGATGGAGGGCTTAAAGAAGCACTCTGAAATACAAGGCACACTTTAGTCAGCCTTTAGGGATTGAGAGCCATGCAGGTCTTAGACCTTGGAGTTCTTTCTGTTCCTTGAAAGCTACCTGGTTTGTAATGGGAACACTAAACACTTTTGAATGGAAAACAAGTGAATGTCCTTAAAGGTCCAGTATGTTGCTTTTTGTGCAGATAATTTCATATATTAGGAAAGCTATGAAAATAAAGGTACACATACAGAATAAAATTGTAGCATAAATTTTTTTCCCAGAAAAAAAATGGTATCAAAGACCAAACATGGTGTCAAGACAAAGTTTCCCATCTAGATCAGTCACAAATTTAGAACAGATTCCATGTCCGGCTGTCACTTCTGTGCCAACATTGCCTAATCTTAAAACCTTCCCTTACTGAATCCTTTAACTCTACAGTTCTCTCTAGTGATAAAATTCATATAATGGTCAAGTCTTAAATGGTACAAAATCTTTCTTAATTGATGATAAAACACATATCCAAACTATTTCTGAACTAAACACAGGCTTGATATATATTGGCCATATGAACCCACCAAACAGGCATTCCAATCACATAGCTTCCTATGAATTCATCATCTCTTGTCATTTTAGTATTTAAATCCACCATTGAATTTCATCTTCCTTTCAACAGAAATGGAAAGACAAAGGGAAGGAAGAAAGGTAGAAATGACAAAGAGACAGAAGCATGTCTCCCAACTCCTACAAAAATTGTCAAGTTTCCCCTCTCAATGAGGAATGATGACATTCTAAAAACTACAGAGATACAAATGTTCTTTGAAAGTTGAAACCCACCAGGCAAATGAGAATTGATATCAGGTTGACATTCTGTGACATGAAAGTTAATTTTTAAGAGTAAGTAGGATTTTTAACTTTCTTTCAGTCATTTCTAAAAATTATTTTAGTATTGAGCCAATGTTCTCAGATAACACATAATTTAAAAAGTCAGAAAACAAGTTAACTTTCATAATATATAGTTCGCTTATTTCATATAAAATGTATTTATACACAGCATTAATTCATTTAACTTGATTCATTAAACATCTAGAAAAGTACATACTATAATTTGGGAAATGAGCTAAGCAGTAGGAAGAATTTCAAAGAAGATGATTCTGCCTTAAATATTTTAACAATAAATTAAAACTAACAGGAAGTAGAGGTTGTAAGAGAGATAAAGCTGACTATACGAAAGGTTCCGTGCAAGCATATAGCATACTGAGATATTGTTTCTGAGATATCTCAGAAACAACCATGCAGAGAAACAGAACCGGGAGCCAGCCGTGCTGTGAGACACAGCTACGCTTTCCTCCAAAACTTGTTTCAACCCCGCCATTGTCTCTTGGCTCAATCATCAGTTCCATAGAAAATGAGTTTTATTTTCTCACCAGCTTCACTCCTGCTAATCTGCTTCATATTCTTCCAGGAAGAATCTTCTCATGCTGCCTGTGGCTAATAGCAACAAAAAGATTAATATACCATAGGACATTCATAATTTTGGCTCTTGGGCGTCAAGGAAGGAGGATGTCATCATGAGTTGAAGAACTTATGATCTACATAATGAGGTTTTTTGTCCCCTTCTGGACCCCCAAATGAAAAAAGACGGAAGATTATTTTTCTAAAGAGTCTTCTAAGAGATATCTTGATAATATATCCTTTCTCCTACATATAAGGCCCTTGCTGCCTTGTCTTCTGTCTTCTAACCTTTCTCCTAAAAGAGACTCTGGGAAGCTGCCATAAACATCAGGCCTCTGGTTTATATCTTCTATCTGAGGACTCAGATCTCTATGGGAGAAATGGTAAGTGGGAATGAAAGTGCAGCAAAATTTGGGGAAACCTTCAATAAAGAAATAAGATCAGAAACTAGTTGAGGAAAGATACTAGTTTTGCTAGGGAAACTGAAGACGATGCAAGTCCACATTGGTACTGTGCCTTCCCAAGGTACATGTCATTCTTTTCCTCAGAAGAAATAATTCAAATGATCCACGTCACCCCACAGTGCTCTTTCTCTATTTTCTGTCCCCTCATCAAAGAGCCATGGAAGAGCACAAATGTTTGAAAAATCCACAGTCCTCTGCTCTCTAGTTTGTAAGACTGGACAGCACGGATCACAAAACTGGACACCGTTACATCTTCTCACTAGGGACGTTCTATACCATAAATTATGATGTGATGTCATGGGCAATGAAATTACAACAATGTCCAGTTTTTAGTTTTCAGTTCTTAGTGTCAAGTAAGTGAAAAGAAATTTACTTCAAGAGAGCATACAGATTTGACAAGGAAGGGGAAAATGGATTGTGGACTTTCCCAATGGTGTTGACTAATCTATGACTTACCACCTCCTAGGAAGGAAAATGAAGGTTTCCCGGTACTCAGATCTGTAAATGAACATAGTTTCTTTTTCATCCTCCCTTCTACCAGCACATACCAAGCACTTGTTATTGAATACTTTGACTATTGCATTAGTTGAGGTTTCCTGTGTGTTTTTTATTTGTCAAGCAATTAGAGCATCAAACACATAAGTCTTCTTGATCCTTCAAAGTATGGCAAGTCCGTTTAGGAATGTCCTGTCTAATGGTTCATTCAAGATAGATTTCAAACTCTTCAATCTGTTATTTAAGCCTCCAGTCTCACTGTGCTCATTCACTTGAGTTTTGGTTCCCTCTAGCCTAGGGTGGTTGCTGTCTTTGCCTTGGCATTCTGCTCATTGTCTGGTGGTAGCAGGCTCATAAACCATCTCTGCCCAAGATTATCTTTTAGGAGAAAGGTTAGAAGACAGAAGACAAAGAAAAAATGGCATGGTACATAGGAGAAAGTATATATCATCAAGATATCATTTAGAAGTCTCTTCTGTTTTCCAAACTCCACCATTTTTATTTTGACCAGTCATTATAAAGTTTTTTTCTTTTTATTATTTTTTATTCTAATTGATTTCTTTTATGATTTTTATTATTTATTCTATATTCTTTGTTTACATTCCAAAGGCTTTCCCCTTTCCCAGTTACCCCCTCACCATATGTCCCATAAGTCATCTTCCCCCACCACCTATTCCCCAATCACCCCCACACCATTTCTCTGTTCTGGTACTCTTCTACAAAACTGGATCCAAACTTTTCAGGCCCAGGGTCCTCTCCTTTCTAATTCATGGGAATCATTTGACTTGCTAATTGTGGCTCCAGTATTCAGAGCTTCTGGGCTCATTAATATCCACTTATCAGTGATTGCATTTCATGTGTATTATTTTGTGATTGGGTTAACTCACTTAGGATGATATTTTCCAGATCTAGCCATTTGCCTACAAATTGCATGAATTCATTATTTTTAATTGCTGAGTAGTATTCCATTGTATAAATATACCACATTTTCTGTATTCATTCCTCTTTTGAGGGACATCTGGGCTCCTTCCAACTTCTGGCTATTATAAATAAGGCTGCTATGAACATAGTGGAGCATGTGTCTTTATTGTATGCAGGGGAATGCTCTGGGTATATGCCCAGGAGTGGTATGACAGGGTCCTCTGGAAGTGTCATGCCCAATTTTCTGAGGAACCGCCAGACTGATTTCCAGAGCAGTTGTACCATCTTGCAATCCCACCAGCAGTGGAGGAGTGTTCCTCTTTGTCAACATCCTCGCCAGCACCTGTTGTCTCCTGAGGGTTTTTTTTTTTTTTTTGTGTGTGTGTGTGTGTGTGTGTGTGTGTGTGTGGTGTTTTTTTTTTTCTTTTGGTTTTTCGAGACAGGGTTTCTTTGTGTAGTCCTGGCTGTCCTGGAACTCACTCTGTACACCAGGCTGGTCTCCAACTCAGAAATCCGCCTGCCTCTGCCTCCCAAGTGCTGGGATTAAAGGCGTGGGCCACCACGCCCGGCCATCTCCTGAGTTTTTAATCTTAGCCACTCTGACTGGAGTGAGGTGGAATCTCAGGGTTATTTTGATTTGTATTTCCCTGATGACTAATGATGTTGAACATCTCTTAAGGTGTTTTTCAGGCATCCAAATTTCTTCTGGTGACAATTCTTTCTTTTGTTCTGTGCCCCATTTTTTAATAGGCTTATTTGGTTCTTTGGCGTCTAACTTCTTGAGTTCTTTGTATATATTGGATATTAGCCCTCTATCAGATGTGGGGTTGGTGAAGATCTTTTCCCACTTTGTTGGTTGCCGTTTTGTCCTTCTGACAGTGTCCTTTGCCTTACAGAAACTTTGTAATTTTATGAGGTCCCATTTGTCACTTCTTGATCTTAGAGCATAAGCTATTGGTATTCTGTTCAGAAACTTTTCCCCTGTGCCCATGTCCTCCAGGGTCTTCCCCAGTGTCTTTCCTATTAGTTTCAGTGTGTCTGGTTTTATGTGGAGGTCCTTGATGCACTTGGAGTTGATCTTACTACAAGGAGATAAGAGTGGGTCAATTCACTTTCATCTGCTTGTTGACCTCCAGTTGAACCAGCACCATTTGTTGAAAGGCTATCTTTTTTCCACTGGATGGTTGTGGCTCCTTTATCAAAGATCAAATGACCATAACTCTGTGGGTTCATTTCTGGGTCTTCAATCCTATTCCATTGATCTACTTGCTTGTTGCTGTACCAATACCATGCAGTTTTTAACACAATTGCTCTGTAGTACTGCTTGAGGTCAGGGATATTGATTCCCCCAGAAGTCCTTTTATTGTTGAGAATAGTTTTAGCTATCCTGGATTTTTTGTAACTCCAGATGAATTTTAGAATTGCTCTTTCTAGATCTATGAAAAATTGAATTGGGATTTTGATGGGAATTGCATTGAATCTGTAGATTGCTTTTGGCAAGATGGCCATTTTTACTATATTGATCCTGCCAATCCAAGAGCATGGAATATTTTTCCATCTCCTGAGGTCTTCTTTGATTTCTTTCTTCAAGGACTTGAAGTTCCTGTCATATAGATCTTTCACTTGTTTGCTTAGAGTCACACCAAGGTCCTTTATGTTGTTTGTGGCTATTGTGAAGTGTGTTATTTCCCTAACTTCTTTCTCATCCTGCTTGTCCTTTGAGTACAGAAAGGCTACTGATTTCCTTGAGTAGATTTTATTTTCATGGTGAATGATCATTTTGATGTGCTCTTGGATTCGGTTGGCAAGAATTTTATTTAGTATTTTTGGATCGATATTCATAAGGGAAATTGGCCTGTAGTTCTCTTTCTTTGTTGGACCTTTGTGTGGTTTTGCTATCAGCATAATTGTGGCTTTGAAGAACGAGTTGGGCAGTGTCCGTTCTGTTTCTATTTTGTGGAATAGTTTGAAGAGTATTGGTGTCAAGTCTTCTTGAATGTCTAGTAGAATTCTGCACTAAAACCATCTGGTCCCGTACTTTTTTTGGTTGGGAGGCTTTCTATAACTCATTCTGTTTCTTTAGGGGTTATGAGACTATTTAGCTGATCTAATTGATCCTGATTTAATTTTGGTATTTGGTATCTGTCTAGGAAATTGTCCATTTCCTCCAGATTCTCCATTTGTGTTGAGTATAGACCTTTGTAGTAGGATCTGATGATCTTTTGAATTTCCTCAGTTTCTGTTGTTATGTCCCCCTTTTCATTTCTAATTTTGTTAATTTGGATACTGTCTCTGTTCCCTTTGGTTAGTCTGGCTAAAGGTTTATCTATCTTATTGATTTTCTCAAAGAACCAGCTCCTGGTTTTGTTGATTCTTTTTATGGCTTTCTTTGTTTCTACTTGATTGATTTCAGCCCTGAGTTTGATGATTTCTTGTCTTCTACTCCTCCTAGGTGAATTAGCTTCTTTTTGTTCCAGGGCTTTAAGGTGTGCCGTTAAGCTGCTAGTGTATGCTCTCTCCAGTTTCTTTTTGGATGCACTTAGAGCTATGAGTTTTCCTCTTAACACTGCTTTCATTGTGTCCCATAGATTTGGGTAGGTTGTACCTTCATTTTCATTGAATTCTAAAAAGTCTTAGATTTCTTTTATTATTTCTTCCTTGACCAAGGTTTCATTGAGTATTGTTCAATTTCCATGTGTATGTGGGCTTTCTGTTGTTTTTGTTGCTATTGAAGACCACTCTTACTCCATAGTGATCTGATAGGAGGCATGGGATTAGTTCGATCTTCTTGTATTTCTTGAGGTCTGTCTTGTGACCAATTATATGATCAATTTTGGAGAAGGTACCATGTGGTGCTGAGAAAAAGGTATATTCTTTTGCTTTAGCATGAAATCTTTTATATATATATATGTATATATACATATATAAAAATTAAACGTATATATACATATATATGTATACATGTATGTATATATACGTTTAATTCAATTGGTCCAAAGTTTCAAATAGTTTCACTGTGTCCCTGTTTAGCTTCTGCTTTCCTGATTGGTCCACTGAGGAGAGTGGAGTGTTGAAGTCACCCACAATTATTGTGTTAGGTGCAATGTGTGCTTTAAGCTTTAGTAAGGTTTCTTTTACAAATGAAGGTGCCCTAGCATTTGGAGCATAGATGTTCAGTATTGAGAGTTCTTTTTTTGGATTTTCTCTTTAACCAGCAAGTGACCTTTTGAGTCTCTTGATGATTTTAGGTTCAAAGTCAATTTTATCTGATATTAGAATGGCTACTCCAGCTTGTTTCCTGAGACCATTTGCTTGTAAAATTGCCTTCCAGCCTTTTACTCTAAGGCAGTGTTTGTCTTTAACACTTAGATGTGTTTCCTGTATGCAGCAAAATGTAGGGTCCTGTTTCCGTATCCAGTCTGTTAGTCTATGTCTTTTTATTGGGGAATTGAGTCCATTGATGCTAAGAGATATTAAGGAATAGTAATTTTTACCTCCGGATATTTTTGATATTATTTTTTATATATTTGATTGGTTATCTTCTTTTGGGTTTGATGAGAATAGCTTTCTATCTTGCTTCTTCTGGGGTGTAGTTTCCCTCCTTGTGTTGGTGTTTTCCTCCTATTATCCTTTGTAGGGCTGGGTCTGTGGAAAGATATCATGCAAATTTGGTTTTGTCATGGAATAGGTTGGTTTCTCCATCTATGGCAATTGAGAGTTTTGCTGGGTATAGTAGTTTCGGCTGATATTTTGTTCTCTTACAGTCTGCATGATATCTGTCCAGGATCTTCTAGCTTTCATGGTCTCAGGTGAGAAGTCTGGTGTAATTCTGATAGGTCTTCCTATATATGTTACTTGGCCTTTTTCTCTTACTGCCTTTAATATTCTTTCTTTGTTTAGTACATTTGGGGTTTTGATTATTATGTGATGGGATTATTTCTGTTCTGGTCCAGTCTGTTTGGAGTTCTGTAGGCTTCTTGTATATTCATGGGCATCTCTCTCTTTAGGTTAGGTAAGTTTTCTTCCATAATTTTTTAGAAGATATTTGCTGGCCCTTTACGTTGTAAATCTTCAGTCTCATCTATATCTATAATCCTTAGGTTTTGCTTCTCATTGTGTCCTGGATTTCCTGGATGTTTTGGGTTACAAACTTTTTGCATTTAGTATTTTCTTTGACTGTTGAATCAGTGGTTCATATGGTATCTTCAGCATCTGAGATTCTTTCTTCTATTTCTTGTATTCTATTGTTGATATTTGCATCTTTGGCCCCTGATTTCTTCCCAAGGTTTTCTATCTCTAATGTTGTCTCCCTTTGTGATTTCTTAGTTGTTTGTACTTCTGTTTTTAGAAACTGGATGGATGTGCTCAGATCTTCCACTTGCTTGTTTGTGTTTTCATGAAAATATTTTATAGAATTTTGTGTTTCCTCCTTCATAGCTTCTACTTGTTAACCCATGTTCTTCTGTATTTCTTTAAGTGATTTTTGTATTTCCTCCTTATTGGCTTCTGTTTTTTGATCCATATTCTGAATTTCTTTAAGTGATTTTTGTGTTTGCCTTGTAAGGGCTTCTAACTTTTGATCCATTTTCTCCTGTATTTCTTTAAGAGATTTATCTATGTGTTCTGCTACCAGCATCCTGACCAGTGATTTTTAGATCCAAATCTTGTTTTTCTGGTGTGTTAAGGTATCCAGGGCTTCCTGTTGTCGGCAAACTGGGTTCAGATGCTGCCATGCTGCCTTGATTTCTGTTAGTAACGTTCCTACATTTGCCTTTTGCCATCTGGTTATCTCTGGAGTTAGTTGGTCTTGTTGTTACTGGCTGGTGTTTGAACCTCCCGTGAGGCTGGGCCTACTTGTTGTTTCTCTACTGATGACCAGGCTGCAAGATAGAGACGGCCTCTGTGAGTGCTGTGGTGACCTCATGGAAGGCGGTTCACAACTGAGTTGGTGCAAGGCCGGAGGGCATGGAGATGTCCCTCTGAGCTGCTGTCCTGGCCCTGGTTAGTGGCGAGAGCCTGGTGGATCCACCTGAGTGATGGTAGTCCCTGATTAAGTCTGTGTACCTGCGCCTCTCTAGCGGTAGCCTGGTAGCAATATGGAGACCGACCACCTCTGTAAGGAACTGCGGGGCAGGCTGCTCCCAGCCACCTTGGTGCAAGGCTGGAGGGAATGGAGAAGTACATCCGAGCCACCTCCCTGGCCCTGGCTAGTGGCATGAACCTGGCGGATCCACCCGAGTGATGGTAGTCCTTGATTGAGTCTGTCTGTATACCTGGGCCTCTCTAGCGGTTGCCTGGTGGCAATATGGAGACAGACTGCGACTGGTGCTGTAAGGAACTGCCATCATTATAAAGTTTATGTTGACATTTCTTTCCTTTTTAAAAAGAAGCAAGTATTTTTTTATTTATTTATTTTTTAATTTTTATTTTCTATATTCTATGTTTACATTCCAAAGGCTTTCCCCTTTCCCAGTTCCCACCCACCATACTTCCCATAGTTCCTCTTCCCCCCAACTATTCCCCAATCATTCCCCCTCCCCCCTCGGTTTCTTTACTAAACTGGATGCAATCTTTACAGGCCCAGGGTCCTCTCCTTTCTTCTTCTTGGGAATCATTTGACTTGCTAATTGTGTCTTGAGTATTTAGGGCTTCTGGGCTCATTAATATCCACTTATCAGTGATTGCATTTCATGTGTATTCTTTTGTGATTGGGTTAACTCACTCAGGATGATATTTTCCAGGTCTAACCATTTACCTACAAATTGCATGAATTCATTATTTTTAATTGCTGAGTAGTATTCCATTGTATAAATATACCACATTTTCTGTATCCATTCCTAAGTATTTTTAAAAGGTTTATTTATTTACTATATGTAAGTACACTGGAACTGTCTTCAGACACACCAGAAGAGGGCATCAGATCTCATTAGGGCTGGTTGTGAGCCACAATGTAGTTGCTGGCATTTGAACTCAGGACCTTCAGAATAGCAGTTGGTGCTCTTAACTGCTGAGCTATCTCTCCGGCCCATGTTGACATTTTGATATTCTAAATTATTCTCCCGAGAAAGACTTGGGAACATGGTATTGGGTCACAGGACTCAGGGGAGAAAGATCCACCTCAATTACAGTCGTTCACAGACAGTCTCCTTCTCTTTGAGTCACAGAGGGTAAGAACATGCTGAGGCTTTTAGTGGCCATATTGTTTGCCAGTTAAAGCATAGTAAGACAGAAAGAGCCTAATGCCTGGCTTTGAATGACGCTGATACATGAGCTAGGTTGATGGTTTTAGCATATAGACTCAACTCATCTAAGAAATATCTCTGAGGTCTCAGACCTCACATACACATTCTCGTTTTGCTTAAGCAAACCGAGTTAGGCTTTTAGTCATCTGTTCCACTAGTCATGGTTGATACAGGAAATCAATGACAATAATGTATGTTACAGGTAACAGGCAAGTAAAGATAGAAAGGAGCCTGTTACCATTTAACTGTACAAAGACATTCTGAGAGATACCCCAGTGTAGGGGTATTGAGGGTTAGAAGGTAGAAATGGGTGGGTGGAGGAACACCCTCCTAGAAGCAGGGGAAGGGGGAATAAGAAAGGAGGTTTTCAGGAGAGGGGGAAACTGGGTAAGGGGACAACTCCTGAAATATAAATTTAAAATTAAAAAAAATAAAAAAGAAGAAAATTGATGATCAGAGGAAAAGTAAGTTCAAATATATATTAAAAAAGAAAGGAGATGGTAAATATAAATTAAAAGTGGGTTTTAGTTTAGGTTAAGTCTGACTATTCAGTGACTAGGAAGCAGTTCTGACTAGCAAATTAAAGTTGTGTATGATCAGAAGATAGTGTCCTTTTTATGAGAAACAGGCATCCATCAAACTCTTTCTCACAGACTAAACAACAATGAACTAAGTCACATGGAGCTGAATGACAGCATTAACCCTTGCTAAGATTTGGAAGGCACCCAAACTGGGTAAGGTATAGCCTATAGCAACACGGAGGCTAGGACTCTTATACATTGTAAGAAACAAAACATATTTTAACTTATATTAAAACTACTTGGCAATTCCTTTCTCTTTTGAGGTTGTCTTTTAAAAGACAGATTTTTTTTTTCCTGTGAGTTCTTTTGCTGGAGGTGCTGCAATTAATCAGTGCATTACTCTCTGGGGCTAAGCAGGAATTCCTTTCTCACACTTAGGACATTTTTATTTTTCCTTAAGAAACTGATGACTCAAAACTAGGCTAATGTGCAAATGTAATAATATCTTCTAATAAGATACTTTGTAGCCTGGATCCAAATCAAAACCAGGGGGCACAGTATGCTTGCATTTTGTAAATGAGAGCTAATGATTGTCATCCCTTTTAGTGACCTCTATGAGGGAGTCCCTGGGACTATGAGCATGGGATATTTATATTCTCTAGTCATTATCTTCAGACTGTATACTCTGAGCATGGAAAACTCCATTTCAGAGCCAGAAAGAATGGTTTTCCACTGTTCATTAGATTTATATTGTGTTATTAGTCATAATACATTTTGATTGAGCTTTATTAGATGACTATATCAGTAACAATGAGTTTACTAAAGGATGTTACTAGTCACTGGGAATTTGTGTTTAAAGACATGTATCTCTGATAGCAAGATGCCTGCTTTGATTTCTTCTTAAGAAAATACCTGGTTAAATTTGTTATAGCTTATCTAATTGAAATGAGAAGGAAAGAAGCTAAGGAAACACTCCCCGGAACATAAATAAAACAAATTATTTCTTATAGCAACTGCTCCAGGGCTCATATGAATCTTTCATAGTTTCTGTAAATATGCAATCGATTGCTTACAGACTCCTTTAGTTTTAAGCCCCTCTTCAGAAACATTTAATTTACAAATAACACAAGATACATGGTGGAAGAGTCTCAGTGAAAGAAGAAACAGAAATTCACCTACAGGATAAGTAGTCTCTCTTCTGTAATTACAGAAAAAGGAACCATAATTTATTTTTCAGCATAGAAAACCAATAAACTCAAAAGTTTCAATATTTAACAAAATGTATAAAATTCCATATAGTTTATATAAATCAGTTCTTCAAGTTCCCAAAATGAAATCACCTAAGTACCTTCCCAACAAAGTAGAATATAGTGTAGTGGTATGATGAAAAATAAGTTAATTCAGAAAATAAACACACACACACACACACACACACACACACACACACACACACACATGTGGTTGATTGCATTTTTGCAAACTTGACACAATTTAGAGTTATCTGGAAAGACAGGGTATCAGCTGAGGAACTGCCTCTATCCTACTGGTCTGTATGCAAGTCTGTATGACATTTTCTTGCTGGTTCTGACACTATAGTTAATTGCTAAATAAAATTGCAGATAAAAATGGAATGTTTCCATGTTTTCCTGGATTTCTTTCTGTATATTTTGTATTGAAAATAAAAAAGAACTCTTTTATAACTCTCCCAGTCACACAATTTTAACAAGTACCAAAACTTTATTGCAAAGTTATTTTCTTATATATTTATTTGTAGGGGTATACATGATATGCCATTGTTTAGATGTGAACTGTTCATCATGGGCTCATATGTTTGAATATTTGGTTCCCACCCTGTGGAAGTTTGAAAAGGTTGTGGGACCTTTAGGACATGGCACATTGATGAACAGAATGGGTATTTTATTTTTATCATCCCCAGATCCCAAGCAAATTTTGTGTGCTGTTTGGCCCTTCAAGATGTGAGTAAACCAAGCCATAAGTCTAATCAATGTGGAAATCAGGATTTTCCAACTACTCCAATTGTAAACCTTCCCTTTCCTTGAAGTTCTGATGTATCTGAACTATCAGGAGCAAGGGAAATAAACTCTCTTCCTGGAAGTCACTTTTATGAAGTTTTCATCAGAGTCAAAAAAGCTAAGTAATGTACAGTGTAATGACAAAAAAAGATTAACATATTTTAACTCCTTAAAAAAAGATCTCTCACAGAACTTGGGAGGCAGAGGCAGGTGGATCTCTGTGATATCTAAGTTGGCATCATCTATGTAGTGTGTTTCAGGCCAGGAAAACTGTAGTTAAGACCCCGTCTCTAAAAAACTAAACAAAACACAAAGGAAAATAGAGATTACATTAGTCTATTTAAGTTTAAGAAAAAAGGAAACATATTATATAAAGTTATGGTGAGACATATACCTTAATTCAATAATGAGTGCATATGTGGGAGAGACAAGTAGAAGAGGAAGAGGAGGAGGAAGAAAAGAACAAGAAGAAAATAAGAAGAAAAAGAAGAGAAAATGAAGAAAAGGAAGAAAGAGAAGGAAAAAAGAAGAGTAGTAGATACCAGCCTGGTATCTCCATGAAAATACATGACAACACACACATACACACACACACACACACACACAGAGAGAGAGAGAGAGAGAGAGAGAGAGAGAGAGAGAGAGAGAGAGAGAGAAAGAGAGAGAGAGAGAGCAAAATCAACAAGCATGAGTAAAGGAACTTATGCATTATGAAATAAAGAGTGCATGTCTTTGGTGGAAGAAAAGGATGATAAGAGGAAAAGAAAGGAAAGGAATGGAGGTGGATTGTAGGGGGAAGTAAGAAGAATGAACTCTGAAATGCATGTATGACAATGTCACAAGGAAGTTCCTTTGTTTTTATATTCACCAACAGTTAGGAGAAGACAAGGATATAAGAGAAGCTCCAGCATTCACCCATTCACTTGTCCCGTACAGTTAAGGAAACTAGGATGTTAATCATGGACAAGATGAAGGACCTTCACTCCTGATATTTATAGTAAAAATGGAACATAAAAACTGTTTTAAAGTTCCAAAACAAAAAGTACCATGATGGGACATCTCCGATGGTTTTGGTCACATCTGTTTTGGTTCCAGAGTTAGATCAGAAATGTTGAAATGTATACAGCTCTACGGTGACAATTAAGGAAGACCTTGACAACCAACGTCCACCGCTATCCATCTACTGTTATTGAGACTCATAAATAAGTTCTAAATAGAAGTTTCTGGCTTTGGCCTCTTTGTTTTAAACTAACCCTACAAAGTCCTTCTTGGTTGAGATTTTTGTACGATGAGCAAAAGAGAAGACAGAAAGACATACATCCATGACTATGGCTCTTTTAGACACTAAGTGAAATGGGTACCTCCACAGTCAAACACATATCAAACCATATTCAAAGGATCCTTCTCTTTTGCTGAGACTTTCTGGATTATCCCCACAGACAATTCTCAGAGATATTTCTTCTGGCTATCTCTAGGCCAAGCTTCCCCACAAATGGTCCTATTGACAATTTCTAAGTAGTACATTTCATTCATTATCATGAGCTGAACACAGCCAAACACGTGTCTACTATCTTTTTTTTTGAGCTATGTCCTTGGTCACACTCAGGAATGTTCATGAATGCTAACACCTCAAAGTGTGCTTTTCTACATGAATATGATTTCCAAATGAAATCACATTAATTTCTTAGTTCAAGCAAATCATTGTTTTTAAGTAATACCAAGGCTCCTGGTGAAAGTTCTCTTTCAATTAATGTATTTCCAGGTTGAGCAAGTTTTGGTTTCACACTTACCAGGATGAAAATTCAGCCTATTTCACTGAATTTCTATCTTTTTGCTTGGATGAACTGTAGTATAAACTAAGGACATAGAAGTCTTATTCCCAAGAACTTTGGCCAATTTCAAACTGAACCAACATTCATGGTTTCTGTCTTGTAGTTTATCGGGAAAAAATATGGTCTTTTCACTCTAATTCTAAACTACAATTTGTTTTATAATACTGTAATGAAACTATATGTAAGTATCTAGGTTCTTATGAAGGCAAGAGAGATGAAGGAAACATCATCAGTCTTGCTCTTTTGCATGTGTGATTTAGTAATAGGAGTACAACCCAAGTTCCCCTGCACAGCAAGTGAGCACTTCTTCAGTGACTTGTGTCCTCATTTAAGCCACATTGGTGTTTTGAAATCCAGTGTAGTTTTCATCCAACCCAAGGAAGAAGCCTGGAATATATACTACTGGCATGTTTAAAATACTTTATTTGTGTGTAACCCTTTTAGTGCACTCACAAAACTCATTTGGAATGAAATGCCAAAGTAGAAGCTTTGGTGACCTTTCTTTCTTTTGCCCTTTATCTTTTAAGTTCTATTCAGAACAAACATCCAGATCACAGGACTCCTTGCCTGTGAATATTTATGGACTATCTGCATATCTAGTTGTATGAGAGGTGCCCCAATATCCTATTCATGTTGCCATTTCTTACAGCCATTTTCAATAATCTGAAGAATATGTCGTTTTGGTTTCTTACACAAATCTCATGTTTAACTTGGTATTTTTGGAATACTAAAAATATTGACTGTCAAACTTTTTTCACTACCATTTTAATCCAATGGACAGAAAGAATAGTTCAGGCACTCTGATTTTAACATTTTTTTCAAGTAATTAATGAGAGGATAGGTTGACCTAGGCTGTTGGGTTATTATATCTTGCTTATTCTTCTAGCCTATTTTCCCACAAGCATAGGTCTTTAATAATCTTGTACAGGAATCCAAATGTGATTAGCTTTTATATGCTTTCAATTCTTTTTGGGGAAAAGGACAAAATAGATCAGATTTTTTTTAATTTATTTATTTCTTATATGTAAGTATATTGTACCTGTCTTCGTACACCAGAAGTGGGCATCAGACCTCAATATGGATGGTTATGAGCCACCACGTGGTTGCTGGGATTTGAACTCAGGACCTTTGGAAGAGCAGTCAGTGTTCTTACCCACTGAGCTATCTTTCCAGCACCAGATCAGATTTTAATAGTCTCAAATCTCTGGATTATTTTATTTCTCATAATGATAATGTATGTAAATAATTTGCTTACTGTAACCATATTTATAAGCTCAAAAAACCAGAAGGTGGTAACCATTTCATATACACCAGATTAAGTAAAACTTGATAAATTAAGCCTCTTGAGATTAATAAAGTTGGGATAAAAAGAACATTAATGAAATGCTTGTAAATAGTCAATTTTGTTCTGTTTGTCCATTTGCTTGAGACAGGCTTATTGTGCAGCCTAGGCTAGTCTTAACTCACTATTGAAGCTAGTCTGACCTTGTACTTGGAATCATCATGCCTCAACATCCTAAGTGCCGACCGAGTTCCAGGGCTGCACCAAACATGCCTACTGGCTATTTGAATACATGATATATCAGAATTTCTTTGAAATGCTTTATAGCTCTGTTCCCTTGTGTCCAGATGTCTCCAATTGTACCACTGTGAGGTGCAGTGTCAGTGAACTGGAAACATTTTCCATCCCGGTGTTTTAATTGCACGCAGAGACAATCATTGGCTATCAACACCGATGCCTGGAAAAAAAACTGGCTTTTCTGAGTGAAGGTCAATTTTACATTGTTTTTATCTCCGTTCACTTTTGTCTCATTTCATTTTATTCTGTAGTATTTTATGACAAGAAAATGAAACAAAAGAAAGGGGAAGTTTACACACATTTTATTTTAAGTTACAGTTTATGGGAGCATCAAACACGAGTGTTTTATTTAATTTTTTGGGTTGATACCTTTCTGGTTTCCTGAAATATAATACGCATTAATCCCTGTTTGCAGACACCTTGAAATATTTATTGAATAATACAATACAGATTCTAAAACATAATCTTCTTTTATGAATACTGGCACAAGTTCACCCAGCTCTGTGGAAGATTTAAGAAGAATGGCAGGGCAAGATCAGACAATGTTTACATCTCACCTCCAGCAAGATATAACTTTACTCTTGGCTGACCTTTAAGCAAAAGCAATGGTTATGTAACCACGTAAGCTAAAAACTAAACAGGAAAAGACAAGCGAGGGGTCACAGAGCTGGGAATGAACTACAAACTTACTCTATTTGTTAAACTTAGATTTTTATCATGTTGCTCAAAGAAACACTGAAGTTTCCCAAATGGAAAAATGTGACGGATATTTTATCTTGGCTATCTGAATGTATACATAAATATTTCAGCATTTAAGCAAAGTTATCTGGGAGTCTACAATAAAATGCATGGCAGGATCTTGCAATATTAACTGGATTCACTATTGACAAAGTAAAAATTTGGAATGAACTGCATTCTGTCATTGAATAAATATTAGTTGTAATGAATGCCTAGGAATATTGTCTTTGAAATATGTCATCTGAAGCTGTTCTGAGAGCAAATAGATTTATCTTTGGAAATTTTTAGGAACAAAATTTATAATTTTAGCATATAAATAAAATTAGTAATAGCTGGATGGATGTTTTTCTGCTAACAAACTCTTACTGAGAATGAAATAAAATAAATCAAATATTAGCATGTAGAAGTACTTTCAGATATTAAAAGATAGTGATTTTTAGTAATACACAAAATTGTATTAACAAGTTTGAGGATTTCTGTGTGTCCTTAACACTGCGTTTCCCCCACAGAATTCAGAAGTCATTGAGTATACTTTTGTTTCCATACCTAGTAAACCTATCACTATGACTATATGTATTTTAAATATCATTTAAACAATGGAACTATAACATAAATTGCCCTTGAAAATACATGAAGAGAAATGTTGCATATGAGAGACACTCACATTGTGCTGAGTGATCCCAATAGGACAGATTGTTTCAATCCCATAGAAAACATAAAGACATCAGGTGAACAATTAAAATGCTATATGCAAGAAGCAGTACAGGCTATTTTATCTTGAGCACTGAGGAGCAAGAAAACCCAGGGCTTGGCAAAGAGGTCTTTGGACAGGATATCTTGTTGACCAGGATGTGGCAGCAAGCCCAAAGAGCCTAGTGTATGAATACAAATGCTGGACATGACTTGGTTTGAGAAAGAGAAAGGTGAAGCTGAAGGACACCAAAGTTATACAACAGCCCTGAAACAATGCTGAGGACCTCAAAAGAGAAAGAAAAAGTAACAGTCCAAAGGATTCTGCATGGGGTCACCGTTGTCACATGACTAACGAGATCACATTGGCATTCTGGGATGACCAAGGTGGTTATACTTAGAGAAGAAGTACAAAGGCTAAAAGAAGAGTTTCTTAAGAAGGAGTCAGAGTTTGGAGCCTGTGGTACTAATCTGAGTGAGGAACTACAGTAACTCTAGGGAAGTAGGTGAGAAGGATTGGAGCAGCTCAGGAGGTAACTGAAGGCGCTCTGTGAGGGAAATCACAGTGGTCCTGGAATTGGCTGATACATGAGCTTGCAGAGTGCCAACTGGGGACAGATAAAATGGCAAGTACGCGTTTAGACATATTCCTTATCTCTCATAAAATCTGGATATATTCAAATAAATCCCTCCTCTGTGTGTGTGTGTGTGTGTGTGTGTGTGTGTGTGTGTGTGTGTACATATTTACATGATGAAGCCAAAGGGAGCTATCACTATCCTGCTTTATACTCTATGGTTTATTCCTTCAAGACAGCATCTCTCAGTGGATCAGTGACCCTCTTTCCACACAGTTTCCACACAAGGTTAAATGAACAGAAGTGGCCCTATGCTGCCCTTTTCATGGATTCCTGGACCTGGATTCAGGCCTTCATGATTTCAAAATCCTTCTTACTATTTTGACTTACTCATTTCTTTTGATTCTCAGTAAGCAACTTTATGCACCGAAAATATGAGCAGATTCATGGAGTTTTGAATATAGCTGAAAGAGTTTTTTGTACTTCTTTCTAAACACATGCAACTGAGTGAGCACCACTCTCAGAGTGTTACTACTTCTTATTTGTCTTAGTTTGTTTGCTACTGCTCCTATGAACAGAATGACAAGAAGCTGAGAAGGAAAGTGGTTATTTCAGCTTGCATGTTCTGGCAACAGTCCATCATTGAGGGAATTCAGGGCAGGAACCTGGAGGCAGGAACTAAAGGAGAGACCAGAAGGAATGCTACTCACTGGCCTACTTCATCTGGTATGTTCAGATTGCTTTCTTACATAACTCACTTGCCTGGAGATGGAGCTATCTCTAGTAGGATCCTCTCCCACATTAACCATCAGTCAAAACAGCTCTCTTCAGACATTTACACATGTCAACCTGAGGGATGAAAATTCCTCAATTTAGGTTCCATTTTCTTAGGGGTATTCCAGTTTGTATTAAGTTAACAATAAAAATTAAATAGCATGTGTGTCTAGTAAGGAAATAATATTGTAATCAAAGATATGTGATTGTGGTGATTTGAGTGAGAGTGGACCTCATAATCTGTTATATTTGAATCTTTGGTTCCTGGTTGGTAGAACTGTTTGGGAAGCATTAGGAGGTGTGGCCTTGTCGGAAGCAGTGTGGTTTTTGGAGTGTGCTTTGAAGTTTATACAGTCCACTCAAGGCTCAGTCTCTTTTGCTGCCTCCGACTTTAGGATCAGGAAGTCAAGGTTTCAGCTAAGGCTCTAGCACCATGCCTGCCTGCCACCATGTTGTCCACCATAATTTCAAGGACTCTAACCCTCTGGAATTGTGAGCCCCCAAATTAAATGCTGTCTTTTATAAGTTGCTTTGGTCATGGTGTCTCTTACCAGCACTAGAGAAGTAACTAAGGCAGTGAGGGAGTCAGAAAACTTTTTCCTGAGAGGAACTGCAAAAATTAGCAAGACTCATTTTTTTATAGAAAGGAACATAAATAAATAATGATAAATAAATGTAATAGGCCTGATTTCAGACAAGACTTTTTTAGAACTTTTTAGATTCAGCCAGCTAGTTTGCAATGTTTCTTGTTTATTTTTGTTATTTTGTTTGCTTTTTTTTTGTAAATCAGTGTGGATAATAACATGATGCAGTTGTTTTTTGTTTTTTGTTTTTTTTATAGCATTGCAAGGTGATTTGTCTTAAGAACCAGCTTTGACTATTTCCTGCAGAGGAAAGATCCATAAATTACAGTTCAGGTTATTTGTCAGTTATATAGTTTAAAAATTCTTCAGCAGACAGGATTAAAGCATGAGAATTGATCCTGAACTCCAGCTGAGGGTCCTGTAAAATTATAAAGATAACATGTTCAGTACAACATTTCCCGCTGCCCAATTTAAAGGTTCTGAGTAGGAGGCCAGTGAAAAAAGAAGGCAGTTGGATGGCACTCTTTGAGATATTTTAAATAAATGTTTTGTAAGAGACTAAAGTATTACATTAAGGAATGGTTTTCTTCCTAAGCACAATCATTACATAACCATTTGATTTATGAGTGAGAGAATTCTTGGAGTCTTGGGGCTTTTGGTCCATCTAGTTTTCAGGAGAACATTCTTTTCTGTGGTATGATGTCTATTGCCTTTCCTATTGATTTCAATTCAGTAAGAAAGAATCTATTATTTTATTCCTCCAATTTCTTCAAGTAATGTAGAAGCCAATGGGTAGAGAAATAGACTTAAAGATTTCTGCATGAGTTCATCATCTTGGGTTTTATTTGCTACTCACAGTTTTGAAAAACATATAGATTTCAAGAGCAATAACTACAGCTGTGCTATATGAATTAAAGCAACAAGAGGTCTCTCAGTTTTATGAGTCAGATATCCAGAATTAAAGATTAATAACATTGAAAACCCACAGTCAGTTGGATGCTTTGTTCCATAGAGCGTCAGATACTCAAGATTCATGCTGACTAGTAGAATAAACATAATCTCAAACTTGTAGGAAAGATGAGATAAACAAAAACATAAATTAAAGGAAGATGGAACCAAAAATATAGAAGACGACACGGGATGGATAAGGAAGTGTTACCTGCTAATGATGGGCTCAAAATGTTATCTAAGCTTGCAACATCAGCAAACTTGTATTTCATTGAAAAGTTGATAATGTCCACAAAAAAAACCCTGAAGTTCAAGTATAGAAACCTGTCAAGCTGATTCACAACCTCTGAGGAAGAAAGAGGATGCTTTAAAAAGGGATGCATGGGGAACACATATCATTGGAGGCAGAATAAGAAGCTCTCTACTCTGTCTAAGGTTGTCCTCATTTTTACAATGCCTATATAATAGGGTGAGTTTTGGAAATAAGGAAAACTAAACTTTAAACTACTAATATTATTTCTAGCTTATCAAATGAAGATCCCCAACCCTACTCCTTATGTTTCATATTGAAAAATATCAATTTAGTGTGCAAATCTCTTTTAAAAATTTAATTAAAATATTATGGCACAATTTCTCTCTTCCCTCTTTTCACTTTTATGCCTCCCATAAAACACTGATCTCCTGCATATACAGCCTCCCCATTGTCTTTAACCATTGTTGACATATAAAGATTTGGATGAATAGATATAGGTGCCAACCTGAGACTCCTTGAAGTCTGAGCTCATAGTTCTACCAGAACTTCAAATCATTGCATTGGTTAATACACACAGAAAACCTTCTTCTTGAAGAATGTGGTAATTAGCATAGAGACTCACAACTGTACAATGTATAGAAAGGGATTTAGGAGCACTGAGTTCTAAATGGGATGTCTTTATCATACCTCTTCCCTCAAAGCTTGAATATCTATGGAGAAAGAGGGGCAGCAAAATTGTAAGAGCTAGAGGTGGTAGATGACTTTAAGGAAAGAGAGACTTCCAGATGCAACAGGGCCTTCATACATGAAAATTCACAGAAACTATGATGGCATGCACAAAATGTACATAATTTCAAGCTCTGAGAAGGGAAAGTAAGCACCAAGTTCATCCAATAGCCTTGAAGCTATTGGTAGGTGATAGTTTCCAGGAGAGTATGTTAGTTACTATTCTCTCTCTCTCTCTCTCTCTCTCTCTCTCTCTCTCTCTCTGTGTGTGTGTGTGTGTGTGTGTGTGTGTGTGTGTCTGTGTGTCTGTGTGTCTGTGTGTCTGTGTGTCTGTGTGTATTTAATTGTGGGCTCATGGTTCTAGAGGGTTGGTTCATGACCATCATGGTGGAGAACATGGTAGAAGTTAGTCAGGATTGGTGATGGAGCAATAAATAGCTAAGAGATACATACTTATTCTTAAGTTATATGCCAAGAGAATGAGACTAGGCCTGGCATGGAGGTTTTTGAAATTAGATATTTGCTTTATTTACATTTCAAATGGTATCTCCTTTCCTCATGAACCCCTATCCCAATACCCCTCCCCATGCTTCACTTTCCTGACCTGGCATTCCCCTACACTGGGGCATTGAGCCTTCACAGGACCAATGGCCTCTCTTCTCATTGATGCCTGAAAAGTTCATCCTCAGCGACATAAGAAGCAGCAGCCATGGGCCCCTTCATGTGTACTTTTTGATTCGTGGTTTAGTCCCTGGTAACTCTGTGGGGAGGGGGGTTAAACCTATAAACCCACCTCTAGTGACACATCACCTGCAACAAGGCCACACCTTCAAATTCTCCTTAAACAGTTCCTTCAGTTGGGAACCAAACATTCAAATAAATGAGCCCATGGGAATCATTTTTATTCAACTCACTTTTCTTCAGTGGAGTGATGCTAGATATATCAACCATCCATTAGGTAAGGCCTCATATTCAGGATTAGTTGGACAATACAGAGCAGACGCTGTATTTTGGTTTTTTTTTCTTTTTTTTTTTGATGTTGAACATTCTTTTTTTATTTTCTATATTTTATGTTTACATTCCAAAGGCTTTCCCCTTTCCCAGGTCCTCCCCTCCCTATGTCCCATAGTTCCTCTCCCCCCCAACTATTCCCCAATCATTCCCCCCCCACACAGATTCTCTACAAAACTTGATCCAATCTTTCCAGGCCCAGGGTCCTCTCCTTTCTTCTTGGGAATCATTTGACTTGCTAATTTAATTGTGCCTTGAGTATTTCGGGCTTCTGGGCTCATTAATATCCACTTATCAGTGATTGCATTTCATGTGTATTCTTTTGTGATTGGGTTAATTCACTCAGGATGATATTTTCCAGGTCTAACCATTTACCTACAAATTGCATGAATTCATTATTTTTAATTGCTGAGTAGTATTCCATTGTATAAATATACCACATTTTCTGTATCCATTCCTCCTTTGAGGAATATTTGGGCTCCTTCCAATTTCTAGCTATTATAAACAAGGCTGCTATAAACATAGTGGAGCATGTGTCTTTATTGCATGCAGGGGAATCCTCTGGGTATATGCCCAGGAGTGGTATGCCAGGGTCCTCTGGAAGTGACATGCCCAATTTTCTGAGGAACCGCCAAACTGATTTCCAGAGCGGTTTTACCATTTTGCAATCCCACCAACAGTGGAGGAGTGTTCCTCTTTCACCACATCCTCGCCAGCACTTGTTGTCTCTTGAGTTTTTAATCTTAGCCATTGTGACTGGTGTGAGGTGGAATCTCAGGGTTGTTTTGATTTGCATTTCCCTGATGACCAATGATGTTGAACATCTTTTAAGGTGTTTCTCGGCCATCCGAATTTCTTCTGGTGAAAATTCTTTGTTTAGCTCTGTGCCCCATTTTTTGATAGGGTTATTTGGTTCTTTGCAGTCGAACTTCTTGAGTTCTTTGTATATATTGGATATTAGCCCTCAGTCGGATGTGGGGTTGGTGAAGATCTTTTCCCACTTTGTTGGTTGCCGTTTTGTCCTTCGGACAGTGTCCTTTGCATTGCAGAAACTTTGTAATTTTATGAGGTCCCATTTGTCGATTCTTGATCTTAGTGTGTAAGCTATTGGTATTGTGTTCAGGAACTTTTCCCCTGTGCCCAAGTCCTCCAGGGTCTTCCCAAGTTTCTTTTCTAATAGTTTCAGTGTGTCTGGTTTTATGTGGAGGTCCTTGATCCACTTGGAGTTGATCTTAGTGCAAAGAGATAAGAGTGGGTCAATTTGCATTCTTCAGCATGTTGACCTCCAGTTGAACCAGCACCATTTGTTGAAAAGGCTATCTTTATTCCACCGGATGGTTGTGGCTCCTTTATCAAAGATCATGTGACCATAAGTCTGTGGGTTCATTTCTGGGTCTTCAATCCTGTTCCATTGATCTGCGTGCCTGTTGCTATACCAATATCATGCAGTTTTTAACACAATTGCTCTGTAGTACTACTTGATGTCAGGGATATTGATTCCCCCAGAAGTCCTTTTATTGTTGAGAATAGTTTTAGCTATCCTGGGTTTTTTGTTGCTCCAGATGAATTTGAGAATTGCTCTTTCTAGATCTATGAAGAATTGAGTTGGGATTTTGATGGGGATTGCATTGAATCTGTATATTGCTTTTGGCAAGATGGCCATTTTTACTATATTGATCCTGCCAATCCAGGAGCAAGAAATATTTTTCCATCTTCTGAGGTCTTCTTCGATTTCTTTCTTCAAGGACTTGAAGTTCCTGTTGTACAGATCTTTTGCTTGTTTGGTTAGAGTTACTCCAAGATACATTATGTTGTTTGTGGCTATTGTGAAGGGTGTTATTTCCCTAATTTCTTTCTCAGCCTGCTTGTCCTTTGAGTACAAGAAGGCCACTGACTTGCTTGAGTTAATTTTATAACCTGCCACTTTGCTGAAGTTGTTTATCAGCTGTAGAAGTTCTCTGGTGGAGGTTTTTGGGTCGCTTAGGTAAACTATCATATCGTCTGCAAATAATGATAGTTTCACTTCTTCCTTTCCAATTTGTATCCCTTTGACTTCCTTATGTTGTCTAATTGCTCTTGCTAGAACTTCAAGTACTATATTGAAAAGATATGGAGAGAGAGGGCAGCCTTGTCTAGTCCCTGATTTTAGTGGGAATGCTTCAAGTTTCTCTCCATTTATTTTGATGTTGGCTACTGGTTTGCTGTAGATTGCTTTTACTATGTTTAGGTATGGGCCTTGAATTCCTGCTCTTTCCAAGACTTTTAGCATGAAAGGATGCTGAATTTTGTCTAATGCTTTTTCAGCATCTAATGAGATGACCATGTGGTTTTTTCTTTCAGTTTGTTTATGTAGTGGATTACATTGGTGGATTTCCGTATATTGAACCATCCCTGCATCCCTGGGATGAAGCCTACTTGATCATGGTGGATGATCGTTTTGATATGCTCTTGGATTCGGTTAGCAAGAATTTTATTTAGTATTTTTGCATCTATATTCATAAGAGAAATTGGCCTGTAGTTCTCTTTCTTTGTTGGATCTTTTTGTGGTTTAGGTATTAGCGTAATTGTGGCTTCGAAGAATGAGTTGGGCAGTGTCCCTTCTGTCTCTATTTTGTGGAATAGTTTGAAAAGTATCGGTGTTAAGTCTTCTTTGAAGGTCTGATAGAATTCTGCACTAAAACCATCTGGTCCCGTACTTTTTTTGGTTGGGAGGCTTTCTATAACCCCTTCTATTTCTTTAGGGGTTATGGGACTATTTAGCTGATCTACTTGATGCTGATTTAATTTTGGTATTTGATATCTGTCTAGGAAATTGTCCATTTCCTCCAGATTCTCCAGTTGTTTTGAGTATAGACCTTTGTAGTAGGATCTGATGATCTTTTGAATTTCCTCAGTTTCTGTTGTTATGTCTCCCTTTTCATTTCTAATTTTGTTAATTTGGATACTGTCTCTGTGTCCTTTGGTTAGTCTGGCTAAGGGTTTATCTATCTTGTTGATTTTCTCAAAGAACCAGCTCCTGGTCTTGTTGATTCTTTGTATGGTTCTCTTTGTTTCTATTTGATTGATTTCAGCCCTGAGTTTGATGATTTCTTGTCTTCTACTCCTCCTGGGTGAATTAACTTGTTTTTCTTCCAGGGCTTTAAGGTGTGCCATTAAGCTGCTAGTGTATGCTCTCTCCAGTTTCTTTTTGGATGCACTTAGAGCTATGAGTTTTCCTCTTAGCACTGCTTTCATTGTGTCCCATAGATTTGGGTAGGTTGTACCTTCATTTTCATTGAATTCTAAAAAGTCTTTGATTTCTTTTTTTATTTCTTCCTTGACCAAGGTGTCATTGAGTAGAGTATTATTCAGTTTCCATGTGTATGTGGGCTTTCTGTTGTTTTTGTTGCTATTGAAGACCACTCTTACTCCATGGTGATCTGATAGGAGGCATGGGATTAGCTCGATCTTCTTGAATTTGTTGACATCTGTCTTGTGACCAATTATATGGTCTATTTTGGAGAAGGTACCATGCGGTGCTGAGAAAAAGGTATATTCTTTAGCTTTAGGATGAAATGTTCTATATATATCTGTTAAATCCAATTGGTCCAGAGTTTCAATTAGTTTCACTGTGTCCCTGTTTAGTTTCTGCTTTCCTGATCGGTCCATTGAGGAGAGTGGAGTGTTGAAGTCACCCACAATTATTGTGTTAGGTGTAATGTGTGCTTTAAGCTTTAGTAAGGTTTCTTTTACAAATGAGGGTGCCCTTGCATTTGGAGCATAGATGTTCAGTATTGAGAGCTCTTCTTGGTGGATTTTCCCTTTGGCCAGCAAGAAGTGACCTTCTGAGTCTCTTTTGATGATTTTAGGTTGGAAGTCAATTTTATCTGATATTAGAATGGCTACTCCAGCTTGTTTCCTGAGACCATTTGCTTGTAAAATTGTCTTCCAGCCTTTTACTCTAAGGCAGTGTTTGTCTTTAACACTGAGATGTGTTTCCTGTATGCAGCAAAATGTAGGGTCCTGTTTCCGTATCCAGTCTGTTAATCTATGTCTTTTTATTGGAGAATTGAGTCCATTGATGTTAAGAGATATTAAGGAATAGTAATTATTACCTCCAGACATTTTTGAAATTATATTTATTTATCTTATTTATTTTTTATATTCGAGAGGTTATCTTCTTTTGGGTTTGATGAGAGGAGGTTTCTATCTTGCTTCTTCCCGGGTGTAGTTTCTGTCCTTGTCTTGGTGTTTTCCCCCTATTATCCTTTGTAGGGCTGGATTTGTGGAAAGATATCTTGCAAATTTGGTTTTGTCATGGAATACCTTGATGTCTCCATCAATGGCGATTGAGAGTTTTGCTGGGTAAAGTAGTTTTGGCTGAAGTTTGTGTTCTCTTAGAGTTTGCATGATATCTGCCCAAGATCTTCTAGCTTTCATGGTCTCAGGTGAGAAGTCTGGTGTTATTCTGATAGGTCTTCCTTTATATGTTACTTGGCCTTTTTCTCTTGCAGCCTTTAGTATTCTTTCTTTGTTTATTACATTTGGGGTTTTGATTATTATGTGACGGGATGTATTTCTGTTCTGGTCCAGTCTGTTTGGTGTTCTATAGGCTTCTTGTATATTCATGGGCATCTGTCTCCTTAGGTTGGTGAAGTTTTCTTCCATCATTATATAGAAGATATTAGCTGGCCCTTTAACTTGTAAATCTTCACTCTCGTCTATACCTATAATCCTTAGGTTTGGTCTTCTCATAGTGTCTTGGATTTCCTGGATGTTTTGGGTTACCACCTTTTTGCATTTAGTATTTTCTTTGACTGTTGAATCAATGGTTCCTATGGTATCTTTGGCTTCTGAGATTCTGTCTTTTATCTCTTGTATTCTATTGTTGATACTTGCATCTATGGCCCCTGATTTCTTCCCAAGGTTTTCTATCTCCAATGTTGTCTCCCTCTGTGATTTCTTAGTTGTTTCTACTTCTGTTTTTAGTATCTGGATGGATGTGCTCAGATCTTTCGCTTGCTTGATTGTGTTTTCATGTATTTCTTTAATAGATTTTTGTGCTTCCTCTTTCATAGCTTCTACTTGTTGGCCCACGTTCTTCTGTAGTTCTTTAAGTGACTTTTGTCTTTCTTCCTTATTGTCTTCTTCTTTTTGATCCATCTTCTCCTGAATTTCTTGAAGTGATTTTTGTATTTGCCTCGTAAAGGCTTCTAACTTTTGATCCATTTTCTCCTCTATTTCTTTACGAGATTTTTCTATGTGTTCAGCTACCAGCATCCTGACCAGTGATTTTATATCCAACTCTTGTTTTTCTGGTGTTTTGGGGTATCCATGGATTCCTGTTGTTGGAGAACTGGGTTCAGATGCTGTCATGTTGCCTTGATTTTTGTTAGTAACGTTCCTTTGTTTTCCTTTTGCCATCTGGTTATTTCTGGTGTTAGTTGGCCTTGTTGTCAGTGGCTGGTGTTTGAATCTCCTGTGAGGCTGGGCTCACCTGTTGTTTCTTTACTGGTGAATATGTGTGACTGCTGCTTTAAGAGATCATAAGCTGGCTGCCACCCATGCGATTGTAGCCCCTGTTGGAGTCTGTCTACCTGGGCTTCTCCAGCTGTGTCCTGGTTGCAAGGAACTCGGCCTGCTTGGCTCTGAGAGCCTAGCAGATCCCCCGTGAGGGTAGCCCTGGAAGGGGTGTCTACCTGAGCCTTTCCAGCTGTGTCCTGGTTGCAATATGGAGGCCCGCCGCTATCGCTGGTCCAGGGGCCGGCGAGCTGGTTGCAGAACACAGCCTCGGTGCACGGCCAGAGGGCGCGGGGATCGTATTTTGGTATTTTTATTTAATTTTATTTTTTTCAGAACTAGAACAAAACTTGTTGGGTGAGTAGGGGTTAGTATCTGAGAGGTGTTAAGGGGGACAAAGTAATAAGATTAAAATATATTGTATGAAATGTTCAAAATTGAAACATTTTAAAAGAGAGAAAAAGCATAGATGCAGCATGTTGAGTCTGTTTCCTGTTGCCTGGGTGTATATGTTTCCAGAGCTGTACACTCTGGAAACTTTGTGGTGGATAACAAATTAGGGGGCACATCCCTGGGAAATAGTAATTTTTGCTCTCTCAACAGCTGCTGATAGTTTGTAGCTCTTCCCTTGGGGTGGGTTTCTGTGAGATTTCCTGCATCTATATGAGGGTGTCAACCGTTGAAATTGTTCAAACTTTGTTTAAGCAGCCATGCTGTTGAAATTCCTTAGGGGGAGCTTCCTCATCATAGCTAGAAGTTACTGTCTTTTACTGTCTCACCACAGTTCCCTGGTTTCCTGTCTCTTACAATCTATTTTCCCAATCTAGTGCAATTTGAGACCAGGGGTTGTATTTTAACTCTATCAACTGGGACTGTGTGCCCCAAGGTCAATTGTTCTTTGTTCTTTGACTAGTTGTACCTTTTTGTAACAGTCTCCTTCTGCTACAAAAGAAAGCTTCTTTGATGAGTGCATAAGGTCTTCACTTAAATGTGTGTGCATAGGAATAGTATTTAGCATGCAGTTAGGAATTATACTGGCTTAAGAAAGATGTAGTAAGAGGTTCTCATTTAAAATACATGACTTCAATAGCCACATGTAGTTTGCTATGTTTCTGGCACCAACCATGATTTCTTTCATTTTGAGCAATTCAAACTAGACAGCTGTTGGTTACCTAGAAATACAAAAATGCTACCATTACACCTCTAGAGATATCTTGTCCAGGCTGGTGGTTCCTAGATGTCACAGCTGGATAGGGCTACTGAGGGGCTCCTCCCTTAGCAGTTTACACATCACCTTCTATTGCCATAAAAATCTTCAATGAGGCGGCTTTCTGATAAATCCCAGCTCAAATCCTGAATAGTACCTCCAACGTGCGAGACGATCACATCAACAGGGGCTTCATCTTTAACTTTTGGAAGGTAATCAAGTGCAATAACAATGGCTTATATTATTTGGGAGACATGGACTCCCCTGGCCTCTGACTCCAAAAGAGGTTTTTCACGGCTGGTGCTAAAGATTCTGTTAGGTATTCTGTGGTTTCCCTATGGTTTCATATTCACTCTCATTCTGTATCTTTAATCTTTGACTAAAGCATCCTCCTTGTTTTTTCCACTTTCCCTTTAGATCGCCTGCTGTTCTCCTCTCTACTCTCCCCCACAATGCTCCCTTTTTATTTTCCTTGCTTCTGCATTTGCTCCAGGTTATATACTTACATCTGAAGTTGCTTCATAAGTTAACATGCAAAACAGAAGGTTATATGTCTCTGAAATCAAACTATGTCTGAATACATTTGTCTGAGTTTTAGGCAAACTTCAAACAGTATGATTTTGCTGAAGAAAGTCCTGGATGACCAATTCAGAAAGTTTATTTTTGTGAAGAAACATTGATTATAAACAGATATTTTTTATATCACCTGAAATATTCCATCTATATAATATACAGTCTTAGGATTTCTATTGTAGTGACATGATCAAAAAGCAAGTTGGGTAGAAAAAGGTTTTTCATATTGCACTTCCACATTGCTGTCCATCACCAAAGGAAGTCAGGACAGGAACTCAAACAGGGTAGGATCTTGGAGGCAGGACCTGATACAGTAGCCAGAGAGGGATGTTCCTTTCTGATTTGCTTCCTATGGCTCGCTCATCCTACTTTGTTATAGAACCCAGGGATGGCACAACTCACAATGGGTGGGGCCCTTTACCATCAATCATCAATTAAGAAAATGCCTTACAGCATTTTTATAGAGGCATTTTCCCAGTTAAGTTTCCCTCCCTTCAGATACCTCTAGTTTGTATGTCTAATTGACATAAAACTAGGTAAAATATATCCAAAACAATTTTTAAAATGTTTGAAGAAGTATTTTGAATATTTGAAAAATTTTATAGTAACATCAAATGATAATTTATCTTGATGTAACTGAAAATGCTTATGTGAATAGAGCCTAATTGAAATACATGTTAACTGCGATTGACTATATCTACAATTATTTATTTGAATTTTACGAATAAGAAACCCAGTCTGGTAATTTTAGGCATGTTTTATGTAACTTTAAATTAACACTTATGAAGCAAATAATATTTGTCTACATTTAAGTGTTAATTGGTGTTAGTGAGATGGAATTGCAAATTTGTCAAAAAGAGATAGGGGAAAACTAAAAGAAATTCTTGACTAGGGTAAAACACTTAAATATAGAAAATCTATTACATAAGATGAGGTTCTTTAAAGAGAGTGACTCTCGGTAATATCAGGTGTAGAGTTGATTTACAAATATACATCCACAGAAACCTGTTGCAGTCTCCCTTTTCTATCTGAGCCCATCCCCCAGTGGATCATGTTGATCATCGCACCCAACTTTTGTTCCCCAACATATCCCATTATACTAGCTTCCAACAACAGCAAGCATTCCCATGAAACCTATCAGCTCAGCAAATGTGGGCAAACAAGTGAATTAACTGAAAACCTTCAACACCCTCTCCTGCCCTCCAAACTCAATCCCCAGTCTCAGTCCCAGTACTGTAGCAGAACACCAGCTTCAGCTTTCCTTCCCCTCTGCCCACACTTCTTGTGGATCCCACAGTGGATCCCCACCTAACCTTGCCCCACTCATCACTCCATCCCAGCACCCAACTTGGACTGTTGCCCCTTGCTCAAGCACAGCCCATGCATGCCAGAAGACCAGGTGGCCTGGCCTAGACCTTCTCCACTCTCTCTGTTTTTTGTGATCCCATGCCCCAATTTCATCCTCAGCACTAAAACATTATGCCAGATGCAACCTTCCTCCCCCCTGCTTATATCTCCTGTGAACCCCATAGTACATTCCCAACTAACCTTCTTCTACCAGCCCCCGACTCAGCAACCTTATCCCATTCCCCCATTCCAGTGGGCAATTCCTCCTAACCCACAGGCCAGCCTGACAGAAACCACGTAGGCCATTTAAAAACCTCTTCTTTCTTTGTTCCCCCAGATCCAACATCCAAGTTTCAGCCCCAAATCTACAGCACAACGCCTGTGGCCGCCTTCCCTGCTCCCTGATTCCATCTCCTGTGGATCCCACAGATCTTTCTTTTCTAATCTTCCTCATTGCTTTGTCTCAGACCCCAACTCCAGTAGGCACACTCTTGCTAACCCAAGGGCTACTCCCTCCAAAGCAGCAAGTAGGCCAAAGGAAGACTCACCTCTCCTATTGTTTTTGCAACCCAATCCCTTCAGTCGCATTCCTAGCTCTGTAGCAGGAAAATCACTACAATCTCCCTTTCCTATCTGACCCCATCCTCAATAGATTAAAATCTTTACCCCAAACATTTCTTCTCAAAACTAATCCCAGTATTCCAGCCTCTAATACCAACAGGAATTCTCTGTGAACATAACACCTAAACAAGTCCACAAAACAGGTACAGGTAATATACATACATCACACTCTCTAAAAGTTTAGGTAGGAAACAGAACCCAAGGAACAAAACACCCACAAAACAAAGATAAAGCCATAAATCAGCACCTAGGCCTATAATCATCCCAAAGCCAGAAGCTTAGATATTAGGAAATCTGGAAAATTATGAAAAGACCAAATACAAGAATAATAGGACTAGAGGAAGGAGAAGAATTCCAGCTCAAGGGCTCAGAAAAAAACATAAATCATAGAAGACAAATTTCCTAACATAAAGATGTCTATAAGGGTACATGAAGCATACCGAACACAAAATAGATTGCACCAAAAAAGAAAGTCACCTCACCACATAATTTAAACACTAAACATACAGAAAAAGAAAGAATATTCAAAATTATAAGAGATAAGGACCAGGTAACAAAGTCAGAACTATTAGAATAACATTTGATTTCTCAATGAAGACTCTATCACATCTTTCCAGATGGTTCTAGAAAGATGTGGTGCAGCCTTTAAGAGACCAGAGAAGGCTTAGTTCCTGAGTATTCTTGGGGGGGGGTCTGGTTGTATTGTTCTTCCTATGGGATTATAAACCTCTTTAGCTCATTCAGTCCTTTCTCTAATTCCCCCACTGGGGACTCTGAGCTCAGTCCAATGGTTGCCTGAGAACATCCACCTCTGTATTTGTCAGGCTGAGGCAGAGCCTCTCAGGAGACAGCTATATTAGGTTCCTTTCACCAAGTACTTCTTGACATCCACAAAAGTGTCTGGCTTTGGTGATTGTGTATGGATAGATCACCAGATTGGGCAGTCTCTAGTTGGCTTTTCCCTTATTCTGATCTACAGTTTGTCTCCATATTTGCTCCCATGAGTATATTGTTCCCCTTTCTAAGAAGGACCAAAGCACCCACACTTTGGTCTTCCTTCTTCTTGAGCTTTGTTTGGTCTATGCATTGTTCCTTGGGTATTGTGAGCTTTGGGGCTAATATCCAAAGTACATACTTATTAGTGAGTGCAAACTATATGTGTGCTTTTGTAATTGGGTTATCTCACTCAGGTTGATAATTTATAGTTCCATCTAATTGCTTAAGAATTTCATGAATTCCCTGGGCGGTGGTGGCGCACACCTTTAATCCCAGCACTTGGGAGGCAGAGGCAGGCGGATTTCTGAGTTCGAGGTCAGCCTGGTCTACAGAGTGAGTTCCAGGACAGCCAGGGCTACAAAGAGAAACCCTGTCTTGAAAAACCAAGAAAAAAAGAATTTCATGAATTCATTGTTTTTAATATCTGAGTAGTACTCCATTGTGTAAATGTACCACATTTTCTGTATCCATTTCTCTTTTGAAGGACATCTAGGTTCTTTCTAGCTTCTGGCTATCATAAATAAGGCTGCTATGAACATAGTGGAGCATGTGTCCTTGTTATATATTGGAGAATCTTTTGAGTATGGAGTATACATGGAGGGACCCATGGCTCCAGTCACACACGTAATGGAGGATGGCCTTGTCAGGCATCAATGGGAGGAGAAGCCCTTGGTTGTGTGAAGGCTCAATCGATGCCCCAGTATAGGGGAATCCAAGGGTGGTAAAGTGGGAATGGGTGAGTGGGTAGGAAACACCCTTATAGAAGCAGGGGGAGGGGGTATGGGATGGGGATATGGGAGAGATGGAGAAACAGGGAAAGCAGATAACATTTGAAATGTAAATAAAGAAAATATCTAAAGAGAAAGAAAGAAAGGAAGAAAGAAAGGAAGGAAGGAAGGAAGAAAGGAAGGAAGGAAGGAAGAAAGAAAGAAAGAAAGAAAGAAAGAAAGAAAGAAAGAAAGGAAGAAAGAAAAAGAAAAAGGAAAACAGGGCATCAAGATGAGGGATGGAGCTGCCATCCCACATTCAAAAACTTTTACCCAGAATTGATCCTGTCTGAAAGAACTGCAGGGACAAAAGTGGAGAAGAGCCTGAGGAAAAAGGGGCCCAGTGACAGGCCCAAATTTGGATCCAGCTCAAGTGGAGGACCCAAGGCCTGACACTATTGCTGATGTTACATATGGTATGCTTACAAACAGGGGGCTATCATGACTGTCCTCTGAGAGGCCCAACAAGCAGCTGAAAGAGTCACATGCAGTTGTTTACTCCAAGCCAATGGAGAGAAGCTGGTGACCCCTGTGGTTGAATTAGGAAAGATCTGGAAGAAGCTGAGGAGAATGGCAGCCCTAGAGGAAGACCAGGACCCAGGAGATCTCTTAATCACTGAGCCACCAACCAGGCAGCATACACCAGCTGATATGAGGACCCCAACACATGTACAGCAGAGAAGTGTCGAGTCTGAACTCTGTCAGAGAAGATGCACCTAACCCTCAAGTGACCTGAGGCCTCATGGAATGGGGAGGTCTGGTGGGGTGGGGGTAGGGAGATAGGGAAATCCTCTTGGAGACAGCAAGATGATGTATACAATGTGGAACTGTCAGAGTATGGACTGGGAGCAGGATAATGTCTGGACTGTAAAAAATTTAAAGAATAAATAATTTAAAAAAGTATTCTCTTTAGACCTACAGAGAGAGAGAGAGAGAGAGAGAGAGAGAGAGAGAGAGAGAGGAGAGAGATGCCAGTGAAGAATACTATGCACAGTAAAAGTTTCAACCCCTATGCATGGAGAAAACAAAATATTCCATAATAAAATCAAATTTATATAATATTTACAAGTCCATCCCTATAGAAGGTATTTGAAGGAAAACTCCAATACAATGAAGTTAGCTACATCCATGAAAACACAGTAAATAAATAATATCACATCAACAAACCAAAAGAAGAGAAACTTGAGCACATGCACATACATACACAAGCATACACACACAGCTCAACAAGAAGAAATTAATAATGATGATGATGATAATAATAACTTTTCAATATTCAATAAAATTAATTAATTTAAAATATTGTTTATCAGAGGAAAGGTGTTAGAGTACTTAACACTTCCAGAAATTCTATTATTGTATTGAGATTTTTTTCCACTTTATTAGGGAGAATTTTAAAAAGACTCTAAAAATGCACTAAGGGAAAAGAATGATGTCAACCTGGGTCATTCATAATCTATTACAGACAACATGCAGTAATAATAGACAACTCTGCAAATTGATATGGAAAGTCTCCTAGACTGTTTTAATTACAATAAATCAATGATAACACTAAAAAAGAAAATATTGATAGTAATAATTATTATAATAATAAACAATCACTGGTCAATGATATCTACCAATATCAGTGGTCTTAGTTCCCCCAAAAAGCTCAGGCTAACAGAATGGATGCAAGAACACAGTCCATCCTGCTGCACCCAAGAAACACACCTCAATATCAAAGATAGGCAGTACCTCAGGATCAAAGGATAAAAAAAGATATTCAATAAAAATGAACCTAAGAAGCAAGCTGATGTGGCCATTTAATATCTAACAAATGGATTTCAAATAAAAACTAATCAAAAGAGGCATCGAAGGACACTATTGTACTAATCAGAGGAAATCTCCCCCAAGATATCATTTCAATTATTAACACCTATGCACCAGATATAAGGTCACCCAAGTTTGTAAGAGAAACACTATTACAGCTTAAATGACATATTGACCCCCAGACATTGATAGAGGGAGGCTCCAATACCTCACTCTCACCAATATACAAGTCATTTAGACAAACTCTAGATATATAAATCTTGGAGCTAACAGATACTATAACCCAAAAGGTCTAACAGATATTTACAGAACATTTCACAGAACATTTCACTCAAAACAAAAAAAACAAAAAAAAACAAAAAAAAAAAATAAAAAACCCTTCACTTCCTTCAAAACTTAACACATACATGGACATAAAGCACATTTTAACAGATATAACAAAGTTGAAATAACTCCTATCAGACTACCATGTATTAAAGCTAGATATCAATAACAGAAAGTATACAAACTCATGAAAACAACTCTCTACTGAATGAAAAATGGGTAAAGAAAATAAATAAATCCATAAATAGGGAAAGAAATTAATATCTATAGCATTCAAGAAAAATGAAAATGCAGCATATTACCATTTATGAGACATAATGAAAGCAGTATTAAGAGGAAAGTTCATAGCACTAAGTACCAATATTAAAAATACTGAAGTGATTTAATACTAGTAAATAAGCTATTCCCCTGAAAGCTATAAAACAAAGAGAAGGAAGCACATTTAAAAGGAGTAGATGACAAGAAATAATCATGCTGGCCTGAAATCAATAAAATAGATACAAAAAGAACAATACAAAGAGTCAATGTAACAAAGAGTTGATTCTTTGAGAATATCAACAAAATAGGCACCCTTATACAAAAGATGGAGATAGACGATCCAAATTAACAAAATCAGAAATGTTAAGAGAGATATAATAACAACACTGAGAAAATACAGAGAATCATAAGGACACACTTTAAACACCTATATTCCACCAAACTGGAAAATCTAAAACAAATATGTACCACTTAGAAGTTAAATCAAGATAAGGTAATCACTTAAAATAGACCTGTAACCTGTAGTAAAATACAAATAGTCCTTAAAAGTCCCCCAACCAAAACAAAATCCAGCCAGATGATTTTAGCACAGAATTCTAATTTTATTTGACTCCCAGGTGTGCAAATGAGTAGGTCTCTGATTCTTGTGCATTCTCTTGAGTCTGTTTCCTTCTCTTGGTTTGTCTTGTCTAACTTCAATGTGATGGCTTTTGTTTCATCTGATTATATATTATTTTGATATGATTTGTTATCTCATAGAAATCTGTTCTTTTCTTATGAAAAAAGGGAAGGTGGTAGAGAAACTTGAGGGAGTAGAGGAAGGAAAAACTATAGTCAGGATATATTTTTATGAGAAAAGACTTTATTTTTAATTAAAAAATATAATCATGTATATTTGGACATCTCCACCATGGACTATGACAGTTTTCTAGAATTTACATAGCAAACGACTATGTTTATTTTTGATCAAAAATTAAGTAGGAGAAATTGTTCCATTATTAATATTATGAGGTTTCCATTGAAGGTAAAATTGTACATCAAGGTGTTCATAGAGTTGGCGTCTTCAGAGGTATCATTTTTGAATTGTAGTGGCTGCCTTCTTCATGTAGCATTTCCTATTCCTTATTGTCATATTATAAGAACATCCATCATATTTGATTGGAACACATTTGACTTCATTTCCACTTTCTTACCATTTAACAGTTCTAATATCCAAATACAGTTATATTAGGAAGTATGTAGGATAATGATGACAACATAATTTTTAACACAGATTTTATGACTACAATTTAGCTCACAACCTTAACGTAATTATAAATATAAACAAAAGGACAATTTCACAGTATATTAACCTAAATACTTCATCAAAATATCAAGAATAGCATTTTAAATTTTTAATCAATAATTTAATATTTTCATTGAGACATTATCTTAAAAGGTTGGAAGAATATTAATTTGTTTTTGTGTTACATTTGATATGAAAGCCAGCCACACAGAAAACCACACTTGTCTTCTACCCATCAGCATTAAAATGTATGTACTATGAGCAGCCTATTGTTTATTGCTAGGAGCTGTGAAACAAAAGGGAAAAAATGTACAGACTCTAGGGAGTTAGTATTTAATTACAGCAACTGTATAAATGCTTAAGAAGGAAAAATAAATAATGGGATTGCATGTCTTAAATTCCAAATAGAAGATTATCTGCCTTCCTGGATTTGAGGTCATACCAGCCTACTCTGTGTTAGCTTCTAAAAGATTCCAAGAGAAAGCTAACATTGTTTATATGCAGATAATTAGAAAAGAATTTCAGAATGAATAACAGTGGTACACTTTTTAAAGACCTCTGATTTCACAAGGAGTGTTCTTCCATTGTTTCCTCTTGAGGAAGGAATAGAATATCCTTTTCTATTATTTAAAACTTTTCTTATTTTGGACTTATTCAATTCAGGATTTGTTATAAGGAAGTAACTAGAATGACTTACAAACATAAATTAGCAAATACTATTAATTTGTTGTTATTTATTTATCTATTTCTGTTGTTCTGAAGTAGTACCATACTACACAAGTAGTATGAACTTCAAAAGTGACCGTGAACTCTCTATGTAGCTACAGCTGACTGTGAACTCCTGATCTTCTCAGGTGCTGAGATTATAGGCAAGTGTTCCATACCAGGCAGTAGATTTATTTTTACCACCTAAGATAAATAATGGCTAATTATCTGACTGTCTTAATAAGCCCTATTTTCATTTTATCTGCATGTATCAGATTTATCAGATTCTTATTTCATTTTCAAAAACATAATATGAGAGAGAAGACAGCTTCAGCTGCTTTATGTACTGAGCTGCAAACTGACTTCTGTAACAAAGCAGATTAAAAAATGCAATAAAGATCTACTTAAGTGGTTAAAATATTGAAGTAGTTGATTTTATTGGAAGAACTTACCATTGAAGCTAATTATTTTTCTGTTAGCATTATAAATGTTGGTGACATGATACCTTTAGTATACATGAAATCTACCCATAAAAGTTTTATGGAAGCAGTACAGTTTATAGATAAAGTCTCTAATTTTGATAGCAAAGTGTCTAGAATATGAAGCCATTGGTCTATAAACTACATGTGTTTTGCAAACCCAGTTTTCCTTATAAGGACATATTTTAGTGATCTGTGAATTCAGGTGTCATGGTTGAGCTGTATGTCTCCTATATTGCAACTTAATAAACAATGTGATTGAATCAAGAAGTGAGTCCTTTGGGGAGGAGATGTCCAAAGAGCAGCTTTCCTAAATGGTGTCTTAGGGTTTCAATTGCTATAAAGAGATACCATGACCAAAGCAACTCTTATAAAGTCAAACATTTGGATCTAGCTTTCGGTTTCAGAGGTTTAGTCCATTATCATAGTAGGAAACATGGTAGCATGCAGGCAGATATGGTACAAGAGAAGGAGATGAGGAATCTTAATCCAAAGTCAACCAGGAGAGAGTAGCAACTGCAGGAAGCTATGAAGTCCTCTTCTGTACTGGGTGGATCTTGAACATAGGAAGAGACCTCTAAAACCTACCCCCAGAGTGACATCCTTCCTCCAGCAGGGCCAGAGTTTCTAACAGTGCCAATCCTTATGGGCCAAACATATTTAAAACACCACAAATGGGATCAGTAATTTTTACCAAGAATTTGAAGAGAAAACTCTAGTACCCTTTGCCCTTCATTCTGCTCTGGCAGGTCAGTCCATAACAACAAGGTTTCATCTATGAAGCAAAGTAACCCTCACCAGCCACCATAGTTGTTGGTGTTAGATCTCAATATGCCAGAAGCTTGATCTCTAATTCCCCACACTCTAGAACTGTAAGAAGTAAATGTCTATTATTTATACATTATCCAGTCTTAGATTTTTTTTGTCCTAAGAGTATAAATGGAATAAGACAAGGAATAATGATAACTGCCTCATAAAAAAACCATGAGAGTTTGGTTAAGAAACACATGAGCAAAATGCTTAGTACAAAATTAGCAATAAATGTTAGCTATTACTGGTAGCCAATGAGTTAGAATATATTTAACATTCTCTGAGAGATGATTTTCAAACTCATCAGCATACTGGAATAATATAGATATATTTTTTCAATTTCTAATATCTGGCCTTATCCCTAGAGATTGTGATTAGATTCACCTCAGAAAGTCCAGATATTTGTGAGTTTTAAAGGATCTGAAGGTAATTCTAATATGCATACAGAGCTGAAAACATCTGATTCATGCATCACATAGAGATGTGCATTATCATATCACCCTATGTACATCTAGGACAGTCCTAGACTGATTTCCACATATGTGCTATGCATAACACTTTTTCATACAGAAAGACATCACTTAAAATGATACGTACATGTCCTTTGGAAGATACTGTTTCACAGAACACTGATCATCATGTTTAAATATCTTCTTTAAGAGGTTAATTCCACATCCATAATTAAAAGATATGAAATGTTCACCTTTACCTTATTTTTTTTATTTCTTATAAACTCAGGATTTTCAATTTTTTGTAACAAGACTTTCTTAATAGCTGACTTTCTTAAATATAACATAGAAACAATCCTCTATCACTTTTATTAATGATTATATCGATTAATGAATATACTGATATGTAGTCTACAATCTCAAATGACAAAAACACCCTAGATGACATACAGGTGCAGAATCTCTGTTTTTGCTTGAGTTTTTTATTTTAGACTGGATAATGGTAGAAGAAATATAGCTTTATAAAACCCATAAAATATTCAGAATTTATTCACAAAGTTATGAGATAAAATTTAACTTTCACTTTAGCCTCTACAGATGCCTTATTTAGGTAGAGAAGAAATCAGTATCCGAGTTCCTGGTATTGGTGCCCCATATTTTCCCCACAGCAGAAGCTCAGGACCTGGGTGCAGTTTTGTGACTACAATCATAGGGCTTTAGAGTCACTCATGGTGGCTACTTGGTAGAGGAAACCATAGAGTTCTAAGCAGTGATATGTCTAGGATAGAGACATAGAGTCACTGGCAACACATGGAATCCAAATATTGTAAATATGTTAGTGAGTGCTGAGACATGGAGATGCAAGTGAGGGTCTATCAGGAGGATTCTTTGACCTGAAGGAATGTTACTTTGTTAAAAATAAGACTTCATCTAGAACACGTGTCCAGAATAACAGAAAATAAACAACATTTATAGCTACCGATCAGTAAGGAATCATAGTGCTCCAACTTTGTATTCACTGGGAACTTTTCTTTGGAAAACATGGTGCTACAACCAGAAAAGTGTGCTAAAGACAAGTTATAGCAATATTTATTAAGCAACCTTGACTTTCTTTGTGTTCATGAAAGGTTCTCTCTAATTCTAAGATAACTGTAACCACACGCTTAAATCAAATTTGCAGCTGGAGCTCAGAGTCAAGACAGTGAGAAAATTTTGACAAATTAATAGTATGCTCCAGCCTATGATTGTCTTGATTCTTCAGTCTTCAAATATAGTTCATTTTAGGGATTAGAGTCATCCCAAGTTTAGGCTGAGGGTTGCATGCCCTCATTTCCATCCGAAGGCCTGGATTACAATGAAATTCCAGACTGGCAACAGGCTGTTTGCTCCTGGAATTTAGCAGACAACACTAGAGAAGACATGTCAAATAGCAATATGAACTAGGAATAGAAAGTGTTTACTTTCTCTTCATAGTTAAAATTATTTGATCTGTGAACATAGCTAAGAGAGAGACCCAAGGGAAGCATTGGGCCATGAAAATTATGGAGAAACTAAGTGGAAGGCTTAAAAACATGGACACGAAGTATGAATCAGGACACAATTCACGCTATTAAAGCAATACAAAGAAAAGCTAAGATTTATAGTAGTTCTCTGGCTTGGATCAAATCTAAGATAAATATTTTAGAGCTTGCATCTTGATTATAGTAAGCTTATTGAGTCCCATTTTCAACTAGTATTAGAGTTCTAAGCAATTCATATGTCACTGAATTTAACTATAACACCACTATAGGAAGCAGAAAGAGGTGACATCACTATCTCTGCTCTGGGAATTGGCATAATCAAAATTAGAGACTAGGCTGAACTGACACTGTAGCATGTTCTATCTCCATGCCCTGAGGACCATTCATTGCTGATATATGTTTTTCATTATGTCTAACTAGGAACAGACTTTCAGAAGCAGCTGAAAGTAGCTACTAATTATTTTCAAAAGTAGTAAAAATTATTTCCATGTACACTTTCTAAACTTTCTTTATTAATCACATAAAGAAAACTGACATTCACATTGTATAAGTCCATTGGTCTAGCTACTGTGGATGCATTTTGAAGGTAGCTTATCTTTTTAAAATGTTTAATAGGTAAGTTAAGTTTTAGAGTCTAATACTTAATAAAAAGAATTTTCACATCATAATGTGTTGTTCACATTCACGCCCCTCTTCCAGTACCTTGAACTGTGCCCAATCCCTGTCTAGCTAATTTCTTCTAGGCTTTCTTTCTGCTTTGTTAATAGCATTGTACTGTCTATGTTCCCTCTCCTGAAATTTCTCTCTCTCTCTCTCTCTCTCTCTCTCTCTCTCTCTCTCTCTCTCTCTCTCTCTCTCATTTTTTGGAGATAGGGTTTCTCTATATAGCCCTGGCTGTCCTGGAACTCACTCTGTAGACCAGGCTGGCCTCAAACTCAGAAATCTGCCTGCCTCTGCCTCCCAAGTTCTGGGATTAAAGACATGTGCCATCACTACCCGTCTTTGTTTCTTTTTTTATCATTGTCTTTTTTCTAGTTTCATGACCTACACATAACCATAAGTGTAATCTAGGTTCTACATATATGAGAAAAAATATATTTGTTTTTCTGAATCTGTCTAATTTGCAATAAAGTAATAATTTCCATTTTACCCATTTCCCTGGAAATATGAGTACAGTTTTTTTATAGTTGCATAAAATCACATTTGATAAATGCACTACATTTTTCCTTTTGTAAATGGGCAACAATGCAGAATATATTTCTTGACTATTCACATGTGCACACATTTCTATGAGATGTTGACTCAGAGACTTTTGAATTCATTCTTATAACTGGTTTATATAGTAGCTTTAATTTTAATGTTTTAGAATTTTCCATACTGATATTTTTATGGTAGCTAAACAACTTTGCAATCTCACCAGGGGTGTATAAGGATTCTTCTTTCCTCATCAGCATTTGTTGTTATTTGTGTAGTTCTTAATGACAGCCATTCTGTGAGGACTTCTTCAGGTATTTATTGGCAATTTTCATTTATACTTCAGAGGCCTGTTAATCAGTTAATTAGCCTATTATGGATTGGATAATTGGGGGTTGGAGACTTAGTTATTGCAGAAATTTCGACGTCCTCCCTACTAATGTCCTATCAGATAAGTGCTTGTCAGGGTTTTTTTCCATTCGTTAGGTTGTATTTTCAATGTGCTAATTGTTTCTTGTACTGTGCAGTAATCTTTTAATTTCATGTAATGCTATTTGTCAATTTGTAGCATTAATTTTTCTTCATTTATTGTCCTTTATAGAAAATTCCTGTGTGTCCTTTATCTTGAAGTGCTTTACTGCATTTTCTCTAGTACTTTCAACATCTGAGGTCTTACAGTAAGAGCTTTCATACAACTGACTTGACTTTTATGCTGGGTGAAATGTATAGATCCAGTTGTGTTCTTCTACATGTAGAAATCAGGCTCTCTGGCATCATTGGCCAAAGCTGCCATCTTTTCTTTAGTATCTGTGTCGGTTTATTTTTAGGTTCTCCATTCTATTCCATTGATCAGCATTTGTTATTTTGTGTCAGCAACATGCAGTTTTATTACTATGGCTCTGCAATATAATTTGCTCTTGTTTTTGTAAATATCACCTTAGCTTTGGGGGCCCATTGTCCTTATATCTAAATTTTAGGATTATTTTTCCCTGAGGAAATCTTTTGCTAATTTATAATCCCTAATGCTCAAAATATAGGATTAATGGAAACATTTCCAGAAACTTATGACCCACCAATTTTAAATCAAGTATACAGAAACAATTTGTGGCTGGAAAGATTTCTTGGGGGGGAGGTTCCTGTAGAAGACCCAAGTTCTCTTTCCAGTACTCTGCACCTATTAGCTCACAACCGGCTGTAATCTGTTTTATGGGAATAAGTTACCCTCTTCTAGAAGGACTTCAGGGGCACTGCATGCAGATGATGCACATATAAATAAGCAGGCATGCATTTGAACATATACGTATACATATACATACATACATACATACATACATACGTACACACACATTTTTTTTTAAATTGAAGTAGTAACAAATTTTCTCAACAAAGATGAGTCTAGGACTAGAAATATTTATTAATGTATTCTGTCAAATTCTTAAAAGTTAGAACCAATGTTTCTCAAACTATCTCATAAAGTAGAAAGAGACTAAATTGTACCAAACACATCTTACAACACAAAGTTACCTTGATAACAAAACTAGATTAAGAAATGGCAAATAAAACTATAGAGCAATTGATCTGATGAAAATACATGTAAAAATTCTGAATAAACTTCTGACAAACTAAATTCAATAACATATTATGCTAGAGAAAAGATAGCTTCTCTATCCAATAGTACTGAGAACACTGAATGCCCACATGGAGAAGAGAAAATCAGACTCCCGTACATTAACCTCCAAATAAACCAAAGCTCTCAATCTGAAACCTGAACCACTCTTGCTAGTACAAAACATAGTACTCTACAAGATGAAGGTAATGGAAAGGACTTTCAGAATATGATTGTAATTGTCCTGGAGTCAAGGCTAGCAATTGGCAAATGGGCCTTCATAAAAGTATAAAGAAGCTTCTGTAAGACTAAAGAGATAATCAACCAAGTGAAAAATAAACTCACAGAATTTGAGAGAATCTTTTTCAGCCATGCACAGGACAGAGGAGTGATATTCAGAGGCCCTTGGTCCTGGAAAGACTTGATACCATAGTGTAGAGGAATACCAGGACAGGGAAGTAGGGGTGGGTTGATTGGGGAAGGGGAGATGGCTTATGGGATTTTCAGGGGATGGGGGAACCAGGAAAGGGGACAACATTTGAAGTGTAAATAAAGAATATACCTAATAAAAAATAAACAAACAAAAACCCCAAACAACACAATGAGTCAACAACAAAAAAAAAATTAGCCAATTTAAAATTGGCAGAGGAATCTAAACAGATGATTCTTGATAGAAGAAAGAGAAATTGCTAAGAAATACTTCAGAAAGTGTTTTATCCTTGTTATCAATTAGAGGATTAAAAATGAAAAGAACTTTGAGATTTCTTCTCATACTGGTCAGATTCCCTATGATCCACAAAATAACTGGCAACAAATGTTGATGAGGATGTGGAGAAAGAGAAACCCTCATTCACTGTTGATGAAGGTGCAGATTGGTGCAGCTACTATGGAAATCAGTATGGAGTATCCTCAAAAAACTAAAAATATATCTGTCACATGACCCAGGCACAGGTCTACTTCGCATATGCCCAAAAGATATGATGCCCTACTCCATGGATAAATGTTCCACAATGTTCATTGATATCCTGTCCATGATAGTTAGGAAATGGAAATAACTTAATATCATTCTACAAGTGAATATATACTGAAAAGGTATACATATATACTATGGTATATTATGTAGGTGTAAAGAAAATAAAACAAAATTTGTAGGTAAATGGTTAGACCTAAACAGTATTGAGTGAAGTCACGCCGATGCAGAAAGAAAAACACCACATGTTCTTTTTCATTTGTACTTCCTAGGTCCAAATTCTCAGATGTGAGTTCAACATGAAGTAATCAGAGAAAGCAAAAATATGTAAAGGTGGAGGCAGCTGTGGAGGAAAATAGCAAGATACAGATGACATGAAGCAGGAAATCAAATACTGGGGAGGCCCTTTGACTGTCCAGGAAGGAGGAAGGTCAACTGAGGAAGAGATAGATGAGGAGGGACAAAATTACCAAGATCGTTTGATAAAACCCCAGGGAATCATATTATATTTACCTAAAATGTCAGGGGTCACATCCTTAGTCAAAGAATTACAAGAAAATAATGATTGCTAGGGGAAGAATTAGCCTCTTCCAAGGATAAATTACCTTATTACTTGTCCAGTGTAAAGTGGTCAACCTTAAAACCACTTACACACATGCAACAAAAATGGACTCAGTAGGGTGTGTGTGTGTGCTTATACATACATTTGTATATACAATGTTATAGTGATGATGATTATAGTTAAAAAGGCTATCAACTAGAGAGTTGATGTAGACATGGGATGTGTTCAAGAAAGGATACCTTGGAGGGAATGAAAAGGGGAGAGGGAAGGGACAGTGCTATAATCATATTAAGATATATTTCCAGGACTTTCCAACCAATCACCAAATATGTATTCTACTCAGCAGTAGAAGGACACTTCTCTAAAATAGACCACATCCTGAGACATAAAACAAATCCTTACAAATTCAAAAAGATTTTGATAATTCCATGTATCCTATCTGACCATAATGTAGTAAAGCTTAAAATTGACAGCAAAGAAATCTCTAGTAAATACACAAACTCATGAAAATTAAACCACTCATTACTGAATGTTGAATAGGTCAAACGATAAATCAAGAAATAAATAAAAAAAAACTGGAACTAAATGAGAATCAAAACAACATAACACCACCTCTGAGACATATTAAAAACACTATTAATCCAATTTTTTTGAAGTTAAAGGCATTATGAATCTTAATTTATTCAAAATATACACAATCTTAAACTAAACCCATGACATAATGATTAAGAATATTCTCAAACTGGCATATGGCATATGCATTTAATCCCAACTCTTGGGAGGCAGTGGCAGGCAGATCTCTTAGTTCAGGTGCAGCCTAGGGTACAGAGTCAGGTACAGGGCATCCAGGTCTACAAGGAGAAACCCTATCTCAAACAAAGGGACAAACAAACAATATTACCTCTGTTCTTAGACACACTTTAAATCAATTATTGTTTTAATCTTACTTGGTACCATTTGGGCACAGTAAAATATTGTACTTTTCTTAAAGAATTCTATGTCTGAAAATAGCATACACATTAAATCATACTTATTAAATGCTTAATGAAATGCTAGATACACAGCATCATCTAGGTATGACAGTTAGATTTAATTGTCAATTTGATAATCTAGCATCATCTGGTAAATAGACTTCTGCACAAGCTTGTTGGGAATTATCCTTTTATAATGTTAAAAGGTGCAAAGTCCTGCCCACTGTGGGCGGCACAATTCCTTGGCTCAGATCCTGGACTGAATCAGTGGAGAAAGAGAACTGAGCCTGTTTCCAGGTTTCTCATTCTGTTTCCTGACTTATAGATATATTGTGACTAGCTTCCTGAAACTCCTGCTAACAGTACTTCCCCAGCTTTATGTGCCATCAAATTGTGTGCCAAAATAAACTCTCTGCTTTAAGTTGCTTTTAAATAGTATAAGTTGGTTTTGATAGTATAGCAACAGAAAAGTAACCAAGACACTAAGACAAAAAGTACTATTCTGATTTCATACACCTTGTCAGTGACCTTATAGAAGAGTTTATGTTCTCGTTTTACTACTGGAGAGAAACGAGTTTCCAAAGATTAATAATTTTTAACAAGGATAGTATAGTACACCAGCTGCCAGATTTCTTAGCAATGTTCAATTGAAGTATAATTCAAGCTTAAATACCAATATAATGTACTCTAATGGAGTCCAATCACAAAACTTAAATCTTATTTACACAGTTGGAAACAAGGTAAGAGGCCAAGCATAGGAGAAAAGCCAAGTGTGAAGACATGGATTTAAAGCAAGTCTGGAAACTTAAGAAACATGAAGGATTTCTGTGGGGCTTTCTGCAGCCTCCATAGCAGTTCGGTAATTTTATTTAAAGTTTAGACTTTAGCTGTAACAGTTTCCCAGGAGGCTTATCTCACTTACCTGACTAACCAGGCTACCACCACATGGTTAGCGCTATACCTTTCTATATCACTGAGGTCAGTGTGTATTCCCTCTGTGTCTGCTCTTGTATCTCCTCCTTCTGCTTTTTTCCCCGTGTCACTCTCTCTACCAGGAAGTGCTGGCTCCTACTTCCTACTCTAGCTACTGGCAATCAGCTCATTATTACAAACAATCAGTAGCTAGAAAACCTGGTGATAAGCCATATAAATAACAATACCAAAATCCTGCCCGCACTTAGTTCTCTCCTTTACAGAGTTAACAACTGAAAATGCAGACACACCCTCACACATTGTGAAGAAAAAAAGGATGTTAGATAAGGAAACGGAACCATATCTAATAACCTCAACACTTTTAACTTGTATGAAAGAGTGGCCTACGAAGGAGGGGGGTGGCTAAATTTTGTAGGGTGTCAGTCAGATGGCTTGCCTGCCTGTCTTAACAGTCAGAATTCAATGCTTCCCATTCAGAGAATCAGTTCTGGAAATGGTATTTTAACCTTGTAAGCAATTAAAGCAGGAAGGCAGGAATCCAGGTGTCAAGACAGATACCCTAAGTAAGCATAAATTCAGAGACCACTCTGAAACCACATCATTTTCGTTCTTCTGAAAAAAAATTTCACAGCAGTCAGAGTCAGTGATCTTGGTAGCAAAAATCTCCCAATTAAAGGGGAGAGCCTGGTTATACTAGTCAGGGTTCTCTAGAGGAACAGAACCAATAGAATGAATCTGTGTATCTATTTACAGGTTATTGTCTGGTTAGTTCCAATGGCTATCTCTTGATGGAAAGGCCAAGGATCTGGTAATTACTCAGTCCAAGAAGATGGATCTCAGATGATCTCCGGTCTACATTGGAATCCCAGAGAAGTAGGCTATAATACCGGTGAGGGAATTCCTTAGAAACCAGATTGATGAACTTGTCAGCAAGTGTGAGTGAACACCGATTTAGAATAGGATTTCTCACCTCAAATGATGAAAACAAGAGGACCCTTCACAGGTGTGCCCAACTATTTGGGTTTCAGTTGGTTCCAGCTGTAGACTAGGTTATAACCAAGATCAGTCATTATAGTAGTTTGTGCAACATGCAATGTAAGACATAAAGAGATAAATAGCAACAAAAGTTCAAGAGTAGCTTTTGTGAGTATAAACTCAGTGACATTCACTCAGGATTTTCTTTTTCCTTCTTTTTTCTTTTTCTTTCTTTCTTTTTTTTTACTTACGTCTATACAGAAAAATGAGATTATTTAATTTTCCATGTCCTGATGCCTACTATTCTTTGTTGCTAGTAGTATACTATTTATTGAATCAGTATTTCATTCCATTAAGTTTAACAATGGCATGTGTTGTTAAGTCTGAGGAGTCAAACAAACATCAGTGAGCGCAGACTAACATCACAGATAGCTAGAACTGCAGACACTCAATGTTGCTTATCTGTATTTATGTGAATATAAGTAAATAGTTTTTCTTTTGAGGCAGGGTTTTATTACACAACCCTGTCTGGTACAGGGATCACAGTCCTTCTGCCTTAACCTCCCAAGTATTCCAATCACAGGTGCACAGGCCTATGCCTTACATAAAGAAAAATCTCAGCCACCTGACAGATTACAGTTTGCTTGAAGAATTCTGTGTTTATAACACAGCATTGATAAAAATCTCCATGAGAAACATGTTTATTGTATTTAGTGACTAGAATAGAAAGACTAATCCAGTGGTAAAGATAAAGCTATGGGGATGGTAGATGTCTCGAGCAGGGGAAAATGTCTGTCTATTGAAGTGGGCAGAGTTGACACCACATTCCTGCACATGGTGTTTGACACTCATGGTGAAATGATTATGTGTCTGTGAGTAAATCCATGCCAACAGCCAGCCTTTTCACTGGTGAAATGGAGAGTGTTATTTTAAAGAGTGTTTCAAACTTAGATTAGGCTTTCAGACAGTTTATATTACTAAAATCCAGGGAAATCTCAGAATGAGATTCAATAAAGAGATTGCTAGGCAAGTATATTTAGCAGGTTTGCTCTTTTAAAAGACAGATACGCAAAAATTACAGAATAATGAGATACAGCCTATCTAGATGAGCTCTGATTCATTATTTAAGAAAATGTTTTTGTCCTTGTTCAGACACAGTAAAGAGTAATATCAGAAAGGCTTTCATGTCAATGAAACAGACACATGGAGATTGAAATACAGTATTGCCTAATAGTTCACTCTTGCTCTCATTACTTCATAAAATGGATTTTGACTTTATGAGTCACCTGTAAATCATGAGCACATAAACAATAGGGGGAAAAAAGTAAACAAGATTCAGCCTTTCTAGATAAGCATAGATCAATGAAATTTCTCGAGGTAGTAGAGAAGAGCTGAGTTGGACCATCTAAATTTTTTCATGCAAGGATAGATCGAGAAGCAGGACCAAGGGCCTGAACATGTGGCACAGAGTTCTGACCACAGTATGGAAGCCAGGGGCAGTCGGCGAAGATGGTGCCTGTGCCGTGCACACTGGTGCTGTCTTTCTGCCACACTGTCGTCCAGGCCTTTTGTCCCACAATTTAAAGAACAAAGACTTGATGTCAGGATACACTCAAAGAAGCATTCTCTGCAAAGTTTTAAAGGACAACTTATTGTATAGTATTTTGCTATACTGCTATTGTGTTTTTACATTAGTATGGTCAGACCACTGGAAAATGAAAAATTAAGTGTAGGCTAGGTAATCATAAGAATGCCTAAATATTTTATTTTATATTTGTTTTAAAATTCATTCTCTCTCTCTCTCTCTCTCTCTCTCTCTCTCTCTCTCTCTCTCAGAGACCAATGCTTCATGTCTTTGTTACTTTCCTCATTTTGTGAAGCCAGATATTTTATTGAATCTGAAGCTTACTGTTGCACCTATGTGAGCTCGTTATAGGACCCCTGATTCCTCCTGTTTCTACAGCCTTAGCCATTGGGTTACAGATACATAGAAGGACACCTGGCTTTCCCATCAGTACTAGGGATGGTCCACACTCAAACACTTTAACACTGAGCAATCATCCTCTATAACCCCCATACTTTCTCTTCCTTGCTTTCTTCCTTCCTCCCTTCCTCCCTCCCTTCCTTCCTTCCTTCCTTCCTTCTTTCCTCCTTCCTTTCCTCCCTCTTTCCTTCTTTTCTTATTTGCCATTGCTGGGCATAGAATGAAATCCAGAAAACTGTTTGCTAGGAAAATGGTCTGCCACTGACTTGCAGCCCCAGTTCTACTTTAATATCATTTATTTATTTATTTATTTATTTACTTACTTACTTTTACTTTACTTTTACCTTTTACCTTTTCTTTGAGACAGTGTTTCACTATAGTACCTATGCTGGCCCTTGAATCACTAAGTAGCAAAGGCCAAGTGCAAGGTATTCGTGCTCCTATCCTGTCCTTTCTTATAGCTAATATTACAGATATGCACTGCCATGCCAAGTTCTCTTCATTTAATTTACACTTACTCAACCTCACCCCACCCCCACCCCCACCCCCACAAAAATGTAACAAACCAGAGAATACTATGTGTAACAGGCAGAGGATCCTATGTGATTTTAGAAACACAATACTGACAGAGTGAATATTTATATTGTGTAAATCAATTAGATTGGCTTCTGTGATAGGGGCTGAATAGCCAGTTTCTCAGTGGCCATCTGCTAGCTAGAGTGGCTGAGAATTAGCTGCTCCATCCACAAAGCTGGTTGCCTAAATGGGTCCAGTCTGGCCTGAAGAGTTCTTCCTAGAGAGTTCTGCACAGTCATGGAAGTTGGAGTCTGATACAGCCGAGGATAGCATTGATGCAATCCATGAAGATGCAGTCACCAGCAAGAAGCAAAGGCAGGCAGACCAGACTGCTTTTCCTTAGACCTCCTCATGTATAGGCCACCAATGTAGCAGTCTCTCATTCTAAAGGAAGGCCATCTCCCATCACCTAATCTTCAGAAGTACCCTCCCGGACCCTCCCAGAGACATAGACGGGGTGACACCTGCTCCCTATAACCACACTGCCTTTCACCTGGGACTTCTCAAAGCTCGGATGCTATACCTGACACTGGACATCAAATGTTAGTGCAGTTTTAAAAGTGACAATTTTCCCAAGCTAGCTCTCAAATAAATGAGACAGAGACTACATGATTTATTTAATCAAGCTTTATGGTACAATATCTGAGGAGTTATTAACATGTTCTATTCCTTTGAGCTAATCTGGCCACCTCACAGCGAAAATCCCCAAGATACTTGGATTTTAGTATTAACGTGGCTCTCTGGGCTCCAGGTGTGTTCTCGTGGTGTCTCTAATGCTCTACTCTCCCCCCCCCCCCGGCCTCCACTGGTTCAGATAGGAAATCCTTTCTGCCCTATTCTAGCTACTAAATAAATGGCACAGAGACATGGTATTTTGCTTAAGAAGCTGTCAGCACTATGCTGAACAGGTTCTATTATAACTTACACCCCGTTCATGGGCCCCATTTCACTCAAGTCTTACTGTGTTTGCTCAGGTCCGTGTGTGCCCTCAGTGTGTGCCCTCAGGGTGATTTTTCTCTGGGCCACATGCTCATGGCTCATCCTCACATTAACCTCCTTCTCTGCCTTTCCCTCTCCTTCGTTGCCCCTACCTGAGACCCCCTTACTGCATCTCAAGTCTATGAGATCTCAAGTCTCTATGAGATCTCAAGTCTCTACTTCCTCTCTCTCCTGCCCAGTCACAGGCTCTAGTCTTTTATTATCCAGTCAGGGATGGCTGAGGAGCATTTTTACAGCAGATTGGTCAATATAATGCCTATGTCCATACGAAAAACCTGAGAACTCAGCAATTGAATACATAGCGCACAAGACCAACCCCAAGAGCTCTCATCTCTGAACAATAGTAGAGACTTATCTGTTCCTAGTAACAGTTAAACTGAGACAATTTCTTTCTTTCTTTTCTTCCTTTGGGGAATCCTTTATTGAAGTGATGCCTAAGACCATCAGTTGCCAGGTGTGGGAAAACATTAGCTGTTAATGTTTTAACAGTGCCCTAGTCTATAATTAACTGAATCACAACCTAGATGAAGGTCTGCAATGCTTTTTTTTATTTGATTTTTTTCTTTTTTTTTATTAGATATTTTCTTTATTTACATTTCAAATGTTATCCCCTTTCCTCATTTCCCCTCTGAAAACATCCTATCCCACTCCTCCTCCCCCTGCTTACCAACCCACCCACTCCAACTTCCCTGTCCTGGCATTCCTTTACACTGGGACATTGAACCTTCACAGGACCAAGGGTGTCTCCTCTCACTGATGTCTGACAAGGCCATCCTCTGCTACATGTGCAGCTGGAGTCATGGGTCCCTCCATGTGTGGTCTTTGGTTGGTGGTTTAGTCCCTGGGAGCTTTGAGGGTGCTGTTTGGTTCATATTATTGTTCCTTCTATAGGACTTCAACCCCCTTCAGCTCCTTGGGTCCTTTCTCTAGCTCCTCCACTGGGAACCCTGTGCTCAGTCCATTGATTGGCTGTGAGCATCCACTTCTGTATTTGTCAGACACTGGAAGAGCCTCTCAAGAGACAGTTATATCAGGTTCCTGTCAGCAAGCAATTGTTGGCATCCACAATAGTGTCTGGGCTTGGTAACTGTATATGGGATGGATCCCGAGGTAGGTTAGTCTATGGATGCCTTTTCCTTCAGTCTCTGCTCCATACTTTGTCTCTGCATCTCCTCCCATGGGTATTTTTCCCCTTCTAAAAAGAACTGAAGTATCCACTCTTTGTTTGGTCTTCCTTCTTCTTGAGTTTCATGTGGTCTGTGAATTGTATCTTGGGTATTTGGAGTTTCCACTTATCAATGAGTGGATACCTTGTGGTTTTTTTTGTGATTGGGTTACCTCACAATGATAATCTTACATCCAATAGAGGACTAATATCCAATATATACAAAGAACTAAAGAAGTAAGACTCCAGAGAAACAAATAACCTTCTTAAAAATGGGGTACAGAGCTAAACAAACAATTCTCAACTAAGAAATACTGAACAGCTGAGAAGCACCTAAAGAAATGTTCAACATTTTTAATCATCAGGGAAATGCAAGTCAAAACAACCCTGAGATTCCACCTCACACCAGTTAGAATGGCTAAGATGAATAACTCAGGTGACAGTAGATATAGGTGAGGATGTGGAGAAAGAAGAACACTCTGCCATGGCTGGTGGGATTGCAAGCTGGTACAACCACTCTGGAAATCACTTTGTCGATTCCTCAGAAAATTGGACATACTGATGACCCAGCTATACCACTCCTGGGCATATACCCAAGAGATGCTCCCACATGTAATTAGGACACATGATCTACTATGTTCATAATAGCCTTATTTATAATAGCCAGAAGCAAGAAAGAACCAAGATGTTCCTCAACAGAGAAATACAGTAAATGTGCTACATTTATAAAATGGAATACTACTCAGCTATTAAAAACAACTTCATGAAATTCTTAGGCAAATGGATGGAACTAGAAAAATCATCCTGAGTGAGACAATTTCTATTCAAGTGCATTTCCAATATACCTGTCTAGTTAGAAGAGGAAATCTGATCTGGCATGAACTAGTTTTAGGTGCACATGCAACAAGGCAAAACTATACCTTCAAGTGAACATTTAGATAGAATTCTCTATTTGCCTTCCATGTCTATACATATTTAGAATTGCAGGTGACAAAAATTATTTATGTTATGAAAAGGTGCAAATGGATTAGGAAAATTTAATATCTTACCAGCCTAGCAATCAAAATGAGGTTTCATCAAACCTAAGCTCCTCAGAAGCATTCTCTTGACCCCCAGGAAAGGAGGTCCTAAATTCTAACTTAGACTCGAGTACAATCATTTGTGTAATCTTGCTTCCTGTCTTGACTGTATGTCCATTTATAACCTTTAATGTTCCTCCACATTGAATAAAGTTCTATTGCCTTTTACGAACCCACGTGAGTCATGTTTTCAGTTCTTTGCACAAGGGGCCAAGAACATGAAAACTCCTGGCCCATATCCTGACTATGAGTGATAATCACATTGGACATTATTTGGTTTAATACTCTGCTTGCACTGTCTAGATATGTGTATTTTGTTTGTTTGGTTGGTTGTGTGTCAAAGGTGAAGTCCATTGCATCAAAGGAGAAAAGCTGTAAGGCGAGGACCTGCTCTCAACATGTGATGTTCTTTGTTTGTGGCTCATTTGGATTTCATGCCTATAGTACTCTGTGGGGTTTGGATTTCCATGGGAATACAAGCTGATACTCACACTAAAACAAGTATGTGTGTTATATTCATGGATTTCCACCACAAAGTGAGTAGCAGACAACAGACAGAGCCTTATGCCTCTTAGTAAAACTATAACCTGCTTTAAAGCACAAGGAAGACAGTGTTGTCCTAATCAACAAGAATGACCAAGGAACTTTGTTATCTATTTCTCATTAACTTGTCTTTGTTATCTAGCACTTACAAAATATGATGATACATAAAGAATGAGAAAATAATGCAACCAGAGGAGTTTCTCTGTGGTGTGTGTGTGTATTTGTGTGTGTGTGTGTGTGTGTGTGTGTGTGTGTACATGTGCGCAGATGCACATGTATATGTGTGTGGTTCTGGGGTTTGAACAAAGGGCCTATGTATACTAAGTAAGCACTCTACTACTGAGCTATACTCTTAACCTAGAGTTTCTTTTCTCTCCGCCTTTATTTCAGATGAAGGTTGTACTATTAGTAGTACAATGTGTACATATGAACAAGCAAAATAAGAGCATCTTGAACTTTCCATGTTGGTTCTAGGAGGGAACTTAGTGGATGTACTTGTGCCTGCCCCTTATTCTGTAAATAAATTAATAGAAGTAAAGAAATAGTCACAATGCTGTGTGGTATTTCTCATGTTATATGCATAAATCGGTAATATAGAAGTTTAAGGTTATTATTAGATTATTGGCTGTCTAGATATTGGTTTTATATATATATATATATATATATATATATATATATATATAGAGAGAGAGAGAGAGAGAGAGAGAGAGGGGGGGGTGTCTCTCTGTGTAGCCCTGGCTATCCTGGAACTCCCTTTGTAGACAAGTCTGGCCTTGAACTCAGAAATCCACCTGCCTCTGCCTCCCAAGTGCTGGAATTAAAGGCATGTGCCACTACCGCCCGTAGATATTGGTTCTTAAATGTAGAATTTCCACAGGAAGCTATACTATAGCAATAGCAATTTTTGGTTTTTAGGAACTACTCACATCTGCTATGGGATTCTTACAAATTAGGAGAATCAACAAAAAATTTCTTCTTCTAAGTTTTATTGCTGTTTCTACGGCTTTGTAGGAAATATATATATAATTTATAAATATATATATTTATAAATTATAAATATATTTATAAATAATTAAATATTTATATATGCAAATTATAGACTATTTCTGATGAATACAAATACCAGATTAAGAATCTTATCTTTTAAATTGGCACAGTAATTATAAAAATTAATAATAATTATGTGACATAACAGTGGTAAACACCACTAAGCGCCACACTTAGAGAGTAGAGATAGAAAGATGTGGAGTGTAAGGTTATTATTAGATTATTGGTTGTCTAGATAGGGGTCAGCTAGCCTGGGCTATTTAATAGATAGTAAAACCAAAGCTTAGAATGAATAAATAATGTCGCCAACATCTTAAAGCCCATTATAGAGACACTAGGATTTATAATAGAATCTGGACCACACAGTCTAGATTCTTGAGTGAGAATCTAGACCCACTGTGTCTTAATTAGGGAATTTATTACTATTAAGAAAAGGCAACATTTAATTGGGACTGGCTTATGGTTTCAGAAATTTAGTCCACTATCATCATGGCAGGACATGGCATGTGCAAGCAGACATGGTGCTGGAGAAGGAGCTGAGAGTTCTACATCTTGGCCCACAAGCAGCAGCAGAAGTCTGTGTATCACAATGGTCATAGCTTGAGCATGTAAGACCTCAAAGCCCACCTTCAACGTGATACACTTCTTCCACCAAGTCCACACCTCCCAATAGTACCACTCCCTATAGCCAAGCATTCAAATGCATTAGTCTCCAGGGTGGGGGCAGGAGGCTATTCTTATTAAACCACCACGAAGGGTCCAGATCACAACCACAAGTAATAAGAGGGGCTAAGGCTACACAGCAAACAAGAGGAAGTCAAGGATGTTGGCCTATTTCTACCTCAACCCAAATGACTCTTAAAAGACTTTAGCTCCATAATTTTAATGGAGGTTATGCAGCTGTGTAAGTACCAGGTACAGTGAATCCAGAAGCTCATGGAATTGGGCTGTATCAGCATGTGTGTTTTAGAGACTAGCAAACTCTCCCATTTCCTTTCACATCTTTTTTTACCCTGATGACTAGCAATTTTCTGTTCTACACTAGTGTCTTCTAAGTTTATATCTGACTATATTATAGAGCCCAAAGAATTAATGCCTACTAGCAGTTTTAATCTTCTTTGCCTAAATCTCACTGGCAAATATGAGTATATCTTTTATTCATGGTGTTAAATAAAACCCTTTGACTGGATATGCATGATGTTTAAAATATTCTAAATAATACAAAACAACATATTTAATGAATCTGTCATTTGGACTTCAAATGATCCTATTACAGAGTGAACTTTAGGACCATATACTTAAACATCTACTCTCAACTAAAGTGGGAAAATTAATATATATCAGATATGTTTAATTTAGTAATTTTTACAAGAAAATATATTCTTTTTATTTTGGTTTTTTACAGAGTGTTTCCCTGAAAGTTTTGTTTTGTTTATGCAACATACACTTTGTTTTAGTTTTTTTTTATTTTTTGAGACAGGGTTTTTCTGTGTAGCCCTGGCTGTCCTGGAACTCACTCTGTAGACCAGGCTGGCCTCGAACTCAGAAATCCACCTGTCTCTGCCTCCCAAGTGCTGGGATTACAGGCATGCGTCACCACCACCCAGCTAAGACAATATATTCTTATATCATATCTGTTAATAAATATATTTTACTGTTCTAGTTTTAAATCAAATATTTAGTTTTAGAATATATTGTCAAAGTACTTATTAGTAAAACCTCTTAAGATCTGCTGTGTCTTGGCAGACATGAATGTATTACTTTGCTCTGAGGTATAGAGTTATAGATAATTCCATTGTAGGGCATATGTACAGAATGGTTTGCAAGAGTTTTCTAAAATGTCTTAAAATTTCATGATATTATCATTCTCAAATATCTTTATGCAAAATATACAAAGACCATCCTCAGTACAGAATTTAAAGGGACAGTTGTTTAGATACCCTGCTTTGGACTTACATGATAACTCAGTTGTCAACACTTCGTTAACCCCCATATGCTACTTTTGTCTGTTATAGAAGTCACTTTATTTTTTGCTCTTATTGTATAAAGCAAATGGCAAGAACAATTTTCCTAATTCATTTGTTGTTCCTGGTAAAATGAAGCACAATGAAGTCAACGTCTCTTCTTGCAGACTTTCCTTCACTATCAGAAATTTCCTCACTTTCCAATAATATATGTGTATATGTGTGTGTGTGTGTGTGTGTGTGTGTGTGTGTAATGTGCAAGTGTACATGCTACAATAAATGGATGCAATAAATTAAAATGAATAATTCTTTCCAGTTATTCTGAAATAAATGTTCAGCACATTCTCAATAATGTGTTTCTTGTACAATGATTTTTTTTAAATAAAGACATAACAATGATATGAGAACTGTTGTGTTCAAGTGTGGGAAAGACAAGAAAAGGAAAGACAAAACCCAACTCTCTAAAGAGGAAAAATCAGGACCAGAAAAAAAACAAAACAAATCAAAACAGGCAAGCAGACCTTTCTCTCACAACTTTGCAAACTGAGCTTTGAGCTTTGAAATGCTAGACAATAATGCACCAGCCATGAATGAATGCCTCCTGCATCTCATAAACTCAGGCATGAAGGATACTTTTGAATAATCAAGATAATTTCCATGCTAATTCTGAGTATTTAGAGCAGTTGTTCTCGACCTTGCCAGCACTTTAGAATCCTCTGAAAAGCTTTTACTTTTTTTTTTCTGAGCATCACCTCAGATCAATTAAAATTCTATACTGGGCGGGCCCAGGTATTGCCACTATTTTAAAAGCTCTCCAAGGGATTCTAACTATTATGCACTGGGCTGAGAATAAGCATTTAAATTTTTAAGTGAGAAACATTTTTTTTTAAAGCAAAGAGTTTGAAGTCACCTCACAAAATTCATAGTATATTCTATCCATTCTTCAGTTATGGCCCAAACCAAAAATCAGATCTGAGCATGTTCAGAGCTGGGAGGGTGGTGAGGTGGTGAGTCCCTGCAGGCCCGGATTTGCCTTTACCAACTTGGTGTGTGTGGTGGTCATTGGCTGAGGTAAGCTCCAGGGACCCGCAGCACCCTGCCTGGCTTGGCCTCTTCTTCCAGCTCCCTCCAACCCCCTCCCTGTTTCAAACAGTTTAAATCAAGTTCTTTTTTTTTAAAAAATGTAATATTCATGTGCTACACTGAAGCTCCCTAGACTGAAAATTTTTATTTCTTTGCCAAGGGAAGCAAGGAACAGTTTGCAGGCAAAAATATTAAAATAAAAATTGCCTACATTTTTAAATCCTTCTTTTATTTGGTTTTCTTACTTCACCAAAGTGAAATGTGACCTGCAGCTTTGAGGTCTCTCCCAGAATTAATAATCTCCAGGTGTATTCAGAACCATTAATTGCTTCTGAAAGGAGCAATGGGAGGTTTCCCCAGAATCTTGTTAAGTGAAGGAGGGTTACTGAGCTCAGTGTTTGCTGCTTCAGTGAGTTCCTATGGCCGAGGTATTCATGTTGTGCTCAAACTATGAAGCTTGAAAGGAATAACTTGAGCAGAGGACTTGGTTGCGCTAGCCTGAGTGCTCCGAAGGCCTTGTAAAGAAGGCTTTTTGAATTCCATGTATGTTAAGCAGTTTCTGAAGGACTGTTTCCACTTTAGGTTTTTGCACAATAAAATCCAAATTGCACTTTTGACTACTGAGCTGAGTCCTTTTAGCTTGCTTTCCTTTTTTAAGAAAGAAAGAAAGAAAGAAAGAAAGAAAGAAAGAAAGAAGAAAAGAAAGAAAGAAAAAAAGAAAAGGAAAAGAAAAAAAGAAAAGAAAAGAAAAGAAAAGAAAAGAAAAGAAAAGAAAAGAAAAGAAAAGAAAAGAAAAGAAAAGAAAAAGAAAAGAAAGGAAGAGAAAATCCCTGGTGATGATGGTATGTCTGTCACATATCAGCAGTCTATCTCTTCAGCTCCTATGTCATTAAACGAGGTGACTTACTTATGATGATTAATAATGATGAAATATGTATGAAGAAATAAATTATACAAATTCCATTCTGTATGTGGAGGGAGTAATACAAATTACCAGGCCCTGATTACCCCTCCACCTTGCCCAAACAAGGGACAGAAGAGCCTTGTTCTATCTGGTTTTCCTCTGAGATCCCAACTTAGGAAGAAGACGGTGAGAAAGTTTGAAAGTTGTTGTGACAGGCTCAAATTCTTTTAAATTGTGGCTTTGTAAACCTCAGCCTCTCCCACCAGCCCGTCCCCAGCTTTTGCTCTGGCCTTCACGTCGCATTATTAAAGGCAGCCAGGGATACCTGAGTCAACACTGTCTGACAGGATGCGTCAAATGCTTTTGTCTCCGCTGACAGGAGCACTAGGCACTCTCCTAGAGTATTTCCTGAATACCCATAACTGAACATGTGGGCTGTGTGCTGAGCAGAAGGAAGGATGCCCCGTGACACACCTGTGTAGACACGGCAGGTGAAAAAAGGGCTCGGACGGTCATAAGAAATCTGGCTCAGACGTAGCTAGATCATCGCATCACGTGCCTATTAATTCATCATCACTATGATGGATCTGCTTCCTCTGGTTGTGTGTATGCTTGCTATTCGAGAAAGAAATGAAGACATGAGCAAACCCAAATAAGTCTTCTAGTTTTCACATCCAATAAAGTAATGGATTTGATTTTAAGAAGCCAAATCATCACATCTATGGAACTTAAAGGAACTGTAAGTCTGTTAAAGCTGAAATTTTATGGAATGATTTTTGAAGTTTCTGGAAGGCTGCACACATCTTTTATAACATTTTTTTCACTTCTTCTGACTAAAACAATGGCCCTTCTACCCATTAAATTAAAACAAACAAACAAACAAAAAGAAAAACCATGTTGTCTTATTTTCAGAAGAACTGGTTTAAAATGATTCTGGAAATTCCTCACTTGACAATGATAATAATCTCAGAAATACTGAGAACAAGAACCAAGCAATATTATACTCTCCAACAGAGTAACACCTTCAATCCACGCTCAGAGAACACTGGTGGCCACTTTCAGCCAAATCACTGTATAACTGGGCCCCGAGGTCTCTAAGGTTTTCCTTTATCCGCAAAGTTTTTGGCACATTAATCTTTTCATAGACATTATACATACACTCAACAGATGTTCTTACAAATAAATTATATGACAGAGCGAGAAACATGACACTTTTAGGAGATAAATACTAAACTAAGTCATAACAAAATATGGGGCTGACAGGCCTTGTACTTATTTAGTGTTATAGTGAAAGATCCTAATTGTTTGCATTAATTTTTGCCAGATGGAGTACACAAAAATTTAGAAAAAAAATTACTGTACATGAAGCCAATTGGTAAATGTATTTATTGTAGTTTTATTGATGATGGGCTGTGATTCCACTAGAATGTAAACCCTTGAAAGAAAAGAAAATTGAGTTCAATTTATTGGGATCTATATAAATTGTAGCATACCATAATTTATCAGTAAATCAATAAAGCTGCATTTTTTTAAGTGCAGAATTAAGGGCACTGTAGCTGTCTTCAGACACCCCAGAAGAGCGCATCAGATCTCATTACAGATCTTTGTGAGCTACCATGTGGTTGCTGGGATTCGAACTCAGGACCTTTGGAAGAGCAGTCAGTGCTCTTAACTGCTGAGCCATCTCTCCAGCCCTGAAGCTTCAATTTTTTTAAAAAGATTCAGCTCAGAGAGAAAAAGGACATATTTCTCTTTTCTACTGTTGATGGTTTTATTTGGGAATTCAATTTATCATGAGATAACTCTAAACCTTTTATTGGTCATATCAAAATGAAACACAAATATGTCATGCACAGATCCCTGTTAGTGAATTAATTACTATCTCACTCTTTAGTCTTACATATAGTAGCTTCAGCACCCATCTGTTAGCACTTCAACCACTAATAAGAAAGTGGCTACTTCACTGTTTTATAAATTCAATGCAATCTAAACTTCTGGGTTTTCTGTATTAGTTATTTTATTACTCAATTAATTTTTTAAAAATATAGTTCAGTTCACATAAAATTTGTGTGGTTATGAGATGATTCTGAAGATGAGAGTATTCCCAGCGTAACCATGAAGACCTGAGTTCAGGTCCCCAGAAATTACACAAGGAGCCAGGCATGATTGTATACATACCTATAACCCTAGCTGATTGGAGGGCAAAAACAGGAGGATCACTGGTGCTTACAGGCTGCAAGCCTAGCTCCAGTTTTAATGAGAGGCCCTGTATTAAGAAAATAAAGCCAGTAGTGATAGAACTTCCAGGTGTCCATAGGGATATACATGCTCATAACCATATATGTATACAGCATGTACACACACATATATGCCATGCCCACCCACAAACACACACCATCACTCACAATCACGTACCCACAAAATAAATAAAATAAGTACAAAAGCTTAGATCATAGAAGCTGAATTTTGAATGTAGATGGTTATAAATAGGACAGGTTGATATTTAGTAGTGGTTATTAAAACAATATTTTCATATAATTTACTTTGTATGCCTATTGCACATCAAAAAATGCATTTTCAATTCCTGTCCTTGAATTGTTATATCTTGAATGAACTGGATATCTACATTTTAAATTAGCATTGTATTATGAACCCTACAAATGAAAAAAAATTCTAAAATTACTGCCGTTAGAGTTAAGGCTTGAATTTAATTTTTCCTTTTGAATAATAAATAAAAGTAGTTTATAGCCTTTGGAATATAAATATAGAATATAGAAAATAAAATAAAAAATGCACAGGAAAAAAATAAATAAAGAAAGTAGTTTATGAGGATGTTGGATTATGCAGTTTCCTATTCTGTCATGGATTGAGTCTTGTATCAATCAGTAGGTCAATATGTTTGATTTAGAGGCAGACTCTTCTGAAATGTGTTTATTCCTATAAGCCTGATTGGTTTGTTTTCCTCTTCATGGTCATGAGAAGAAAAGGGCCTTGGTTTGTAGACAATATAAAGAGTTAACATAATCCAAATCAAAGATGAAGGTAAGTAAGATGACCTTTTTTAAAATTAGATATATTTTTATTAATATTTAAAATTTTGTCCCCTTTCTGGGTTCCCCCATCCCTGAAAATCCCCTAACCCACCCCCTCCACCCCCCCTCACCAATCCACCCACTCCTGCTTCCCCACCCTGGCATTCCCCTACACTGCTGCATCTAGCCGTCACAGGATCAAGGGCCTCTCCTCCCTTTGATGTACAACAAGGCCATCCTCTGCTGCCTATGCATCTGGAGCCATGAGTCCCTCCATGTCTACTCTTTGGTTGGTGGTTTAGTCCCTGGGAGCTCTAGGGGTTCTGTGTGGTTCAAATTGTTGTTCCTCCTATGGCACTGCAAACCCCTTCAGCTCCTTGGGTCCTTTCTCTAGCTCCTGCATTGGCGACCCTATGATCAGTTCAAATGGTTGGCTGAGAGTGTCCCCCTCTGTATTTGACCTGCACTGGCAGAGCCTCCCAGGTGACAGCTATATCAGGCTCCTGTCAGCAAGCACTTGTTGACATCCAGAATAGTGTCTGTGTTTTGTAACTGTATAGGGGATGGAGCACTAGGTGGGGCAGTCTCTGGATGGTCTTTCCCTTAGACACTGCTCCACACTTTGTCTCTGTATTTCCCTCTGTGGGTATTTTGTTTCCCCTTCTAAGAGGGACCAGAGTATTTATGCTTTGTTCTTCCTCCTTCTTGAGCTTCATTTGGTCTGTGAACTGTATCTTGGGTATTCCAAGCTTCTGGGCTAATATCCAAATATCACTGAATGTGATGTTCTTTTGTGATTGGGTTACATCACTCAGGATGATATTTTCTGGTTCCATCCAATTGCTTAAGAATTTCATGAATTCATTGTTTTTAATAGCTGAGTAGTATTCCATCATGTAAATGTACCACATTTTCTGTATCCATTCCTCTGTTGAGGGACATCCGGGTTCTTTTCAGCTTCTGGCTATTATAAATAAGGCTGCTATGAACAGGGGGATCCTGCTATCCCACTCCTGGCAATATACCCAGAGGATTCTCCAGCATGTAATAAGGATACATGTTCCACTATGTTTTTAAGCTGACCCAATAGCAGCAGTGAGTCCTGAGGTCTGAGGCAAGCCAAGGAGAGCTGTGTAGACAGGTACTAGGTCTCTCAGAAGTTTCATTTTCACTTCTGCTTGGAAAGTCTTCTTTTCTTGTCCTATATAAAATGAATATTTTCGTCTCCAAAAAATTTACAACAAAATATTTGATTTTCTCCAGTATGTAGCCCCAAATAAAACTACAATAGCAATACCCTAGAAATTTTGGTGGAGCCTGTAGCTCAGTGAGACACCTCCTTAGTGTATACAGAGACTCAGATTAAATACCTAACACACACAGACACACAGACACACACACAGACACACACACAGACACACACATAGACACACACACACACACACACACACACGCACACACACACATGCACATACTTTCTAGTAATGGAAATGGAGTTCTGTAATAGGAACAGCATTTAAATTTGAATCTGTTAAAGAAAGAATTAGTGAATTAGAAATAGGATTGGATATTTAACTTTTGGATATATGACCAGTGCTCCTGATGTCATTGTTTTTATGTATTTTGACTCATCATGACTGACTGATGCCAGTAGATTTCACGATTTTGTGGGATTTGCATGTACTTGAAAAAAAATCAAATAAACAAACACGATCTGAAAGTCAGTGTCCTGAAAGCCATCCTGCCAAGTAGAATTATATTCTGCCTGAAGAAAGTGCTACTAGGTAAGATGGCATGGGGAACTTTTCTCTAGAAAGAAGAAAACTGTCGCAGAGTCCATAGGCTGGGTCTCTCCCAGAGCTGCCAGGGCTTTGTGCTGTTGTTTCTTCATTCCTGTTTATTTCTTATTTCTTTCTTTGTCACGCTCAAATGAGTTACTGGTCTCCACTGTCATTGTGTTCATTCCCTTTTGTATTTGTTAGTGAGTGTGAAATTTTTAGATTGGACATCAAATACAGCAAATGGTATAGAATGCTAATAATTTTGTATTTCAGATCTGAAATATAATAAAACATTTTAAATATAATATAATAATATAATAAAATATAATAAACTGTTTTAGAGATGAATGAAGTTAAAGCTCCGTTCTAATTTGTACATGGGTCTCCCAGCCTAAGGTTTACCTCATTTAGCTCTCCTGGTGCAGAGTTCGAGGATTTCCAAAGTATGGCCTAGTGTTCTACTGGAGACTTTCTCTTGTAGTGACTCACCTATAATCTTTGTCTCCTCTACATGTCTAGCTGGTAAATCCTCAAATTACTTTGCACTAGATTTCGATTGAGTTGCTCAGTTTTTGACCCCACACAATTTATTTAAATTTCTTGAGAAAAACTGATAAGTGTACTAATATCAATCCTCTTACTTGCTCAGTCTGATCTGGTCCTCTGATGGCTCCACCCCACTGTAAGAACACCAAAAATCATGGGCTCATTTTATCTTATTAGTAGAAAGGGTCAGTTTCTTGTACATTTCCTCTGTGTCTTGAATTAGCAAAGTCTTGGGGAACATTTGCCTAACTAGTATTAACTTACTTGTTTCTATTCTGGAATGGCAGCTTCTCTAATCCTGGTGTCAGGCACAGCTCTCCTGTGTTCTTGAATGTATGTCTTCAGTACTGTGCTGGGCTTTTCATAACTGAAGTCACAGTTGACTGAAGAATAAATTGTCCTATACCCCTAGCATCAGAAGTGTCCTGAGATTCCCACATTGTTTTTAAGATTGTGTACTTCCATGTGTAAAATTACATCAAAATATGTCAACACATTCTGTCATTGTCTTCATGTTTCCTTGAATCAGAATTCTGGGGTTTAGAAGCACATATATAGCAAATGGCCCCAGTTTAAGATCATTCATGTGCAGTTGGGATATGGTCCACCAGGGCCTCACCTGTACCCAAGAGCTGGGAAGCACCATAGCCTTCTGTGCACCTATCCTGCCAGAGACATCAACTCTGCAGTGAGTCCCAAATTTAGAGGGAGTCCCTCATTAACAGGTGAGGCCACCATTTTTGCTCCTGTGACTGAGCAGGCAGTTACAGCTAAGAACTCAGGAAACACCAGAGTGTCAGAACAGCTAGAGAAGGGTAAGTCAGGACCCCACCTGCACTCAGGAACTGGGCAGTGCCACAGCACTCTGTGCCAGGGGAAAGCCCATCATCACTCAGGGGTGTTGAGACAGGCTTTCAGACACACAGGAGAGACAAGCACCAGACAGAGACAGCAGGACCAACTAACACCAGAGTTAACCAGATGGCAAAAGGAAAACATAGGAATGTTACTAACAGAAATCAAGGCAACATGGCACCATCCGAACCCAATTCTCCCACAACAGCAAGTCCTGGATACCCCAACACACCAGAAAAGCAAGATTTGGATTTAAAATCACAGCTCATGATGCTGATAGAGGGCTTCAAGAAAGACATAAATAACTTTCTTAAAGAAATAAAGGAGAACACAGGTAAATGGGTAGAAGCCCTTAAAGAATTACAGGAAAACACAACCAAACAGGTAAAGGAATTGAACAAAACCACCCAGAATCTAAAAATAGAGGTAGACACAATAAAGAAATCACAAAAGGAAACAACTCTGGACATAGAAAACCTAGGAACAAAGTCAGGAGTCATGTATGCAAGCATCAACAACAGAAAACAAGAGATAGAAGAGAGAATCTCAGGTACAGAAGATACCATAGAAAACACTGACATAACAGTCAAAGAAAATTCAAAATGCAAAAAGCTCCTGATCCAAAACATTCAGGAAATACAGGACATAATGAGAGGACCAAACCTAAGGATTATAGGTATAGAAGAGAGTGAAGATTTACAACTTAAAGGGCCAGTAAATGTCTTCAACAAAATTATAGAAGAAAACTTCCCTGACCTAAAGAAAGAGATGCCCATGAACATACAAGAAGCCTATAGAATTCCAAATAGATTTGACCAAGAAAAGAAATTTCTCCCATCACATAATAATTAAAATGCCAAATACACTAAGCAAAGAAAGAATATTAAAAGCAGTAAGGGGAAATGATCAAGTACATATAAAGGTAGAGCTAGCAGAATGATACCAGACTTCTCACCAGACACTATGAAAGCCAGAAGATCCTGGGCAGATGTCATACAGACCCTAAGGGAACACAAATGCCTACCCAGGCTGCTATACCCAGCTAATCTCTTAATTACCATAGATGGAGAAACCAAGGTATTCCATGACAAAAGCAAATTTACACAGTATCTTTCTGTGACCAAAGTATTCCATGACAAAAAACAGTATTTACACTGAAACTAGTAGAAAAGAAACTGGGGAAGAGCCTTGAGCACATGGGCACAGGGGAAAATGTCTTGAACAGAACACCAATAGTTTATGCTCTACAATCAAGAGTTGACAAATGGGACCTCATAAAATTACAAAGTTTCTGTAAGGAAAGGACACTGTCAATAAAACAGAATGGCAACCAACAAATTGGGAAAAGATCTTTACCAACCCTACATCCGACAGAGGGTTAATGTCCAACATATACAAAGAACTCAAGAAGTTAGACTCCAGAGAGCCAAATAACCCTATTAAAAATGGGGGTACAGAGCTAAACAAAGAATTTTCACTTGAGAAAAATGGAATGGCTAAGAAGCACCTAAAGAAATGTTCAACATCCTTAGTCATCAGGGAAATGCAAATCAAAACAACCCAGAGATTTCACCTCACACCAGTCAGAATGGCTAAGATAAAAATCTCAGGAGACAGCAAGTGTTGGCGAGGATGTAGAGCAAGAGGAACACTCCTCCACTGCTGGTGGGATTGCAAGCTGGTACAACCACTCTGGAAATCAGTTTGGTTGTTCCTCAGAAACCTGGGCACAATACTACCAGACTACCCTGTTATACCACTCCTGGGCACATACCCAGAGGATTCTCCAGCATGTAATAAGGACACATGCCACACTATGTTCATAGCAGACCAATTTATAATATCCAGAATCTGGAAAAAACCCAGATACCCCTCAACAGAGAATTGAATACAGAAAATGTGGCATATTCACACAGTGGAATACTACTCAGCTATTAAAAAACAATGAATTCATGAAATTCATATGCAAATGGGTAGAACTGGAAAATATCATCCTAAGTGAGGTAACTCAATCACAAAAGAACACACATGGTATGCACTCACTGATGAGTGAATATTAGCCCAGAAGCTTGGAATACCCAAGACACAATTAATTCACATATCAAATGATGCCCAAGAAGAAGGAAGAACAAAGTATTGATTCTCTGGTCCCTCTTAGAAGGTAGAACAAAATACCCACAGGAGGAGATACAGAGACAAGTGTGGAGCAGAGTCTGAGGGAAAGACCATCCAGAGACTACCTCACCTAGTGATCCATCCCATATACAATTTTAAAACCCAGACACTAACGTGGATTCCCACAAGTACTTGCTGATTGGAGCCAGATATAGCTGTAACCTGGGAGGCTCTGCTAGTAGATGACAACTACAGAGGGGGACATTCTCAGCCAGTCATTGAATTGAGCACAGGGTCCCCAATGGGGGAGCTAGAGAAAGGACCCAGTGAGATGAAGGGGTTTGCAGGGCCATAGGAGGAACAACGATATAGGTCACCCAGTACTCCCAAGCTCCCAGGGAGAATACCATCAACCAGATAGTACACATGGTGTTATCCATGGCTCCAGATGCATAGGTAGCAGAGGATGGCCTTGTTGGACATCAAAGGGAGGAGAGGCCCTTGGTCCTGGAAAGGCTTGATGCTGCAGTGTAGGGGGCTACCAGGATAGGGAAGTGGGAAAAGATTAATTGAGGAATGGGGGAGGGGAGATGGTTTATGGGACTTTCGGAGGGGTGGACCAGTAAAGGAGACAACATTTGAAATGTAAATAAAGAATATAATAATAATAATAATAATAATAATGATGATGATGATGATGATATCATTCATGAGGCTGTAGCCAAATATTACCCTAGACTTCAGAAGGAACTTTACATTGGCTTAACCTCACAATGAACAAACAGATATGGACTTTTGTCAGGAAGCCCCTCCTCCTTTGCATATACAACTACTTGCGTGGTCCTAATATCCAGCAGCTAACTATCACATGAGTTATCTAACAAAGACCAAAGTGGAAATGGAAATGGTTCTATTCCAATGTAGTGGTTTAGATAAAAATGGCTCCCTTAGACAGTGACACTATTAGGAGGTGTGGGCTTGTTAAGATGTGTATGGTTTTGTTGAAGGAAGTGTGTCACTAGGGGGCCAGCTTTGAGGTTTCAAATACTCAATCCAGAGAGTTGTTTCTCTCTCTCTCTTCCTGGTGACTGCCAAACCAGATGGAGAACTCTCAGCTTCTCTAGCACCATGCTTCCCTCCATAATGACAATGGACTAAAACTCTGAACCTGTAAGCCAGCCTCAATTAAATGTCTTCTTTTATCAGAGTTGTCATGGTCAAAATGTCTCTTCACAGCAATAGAAATGCTAACTAAGGCACCCTACGTCTTAAAACCAAACACTCCCCTTTTTCAATATGCTATAAATCATAGAGATTAGTATATTAAATGTGAAAGCACAAAGAGGAGGAACAAACACTAGGAAATAGAATCATTTTGAGTAAAATCAGTCTTGGAAACTGGCTCCATACTAATTAAATGATGTTCTCCATGTAGATGACTTTGTTTGCAATACTGGGAAATGGGTCAGCAGTTTAGCACCCAGACTGCTATTGTGGAGAAGTGAGTTCAGTTCCTAGTACCCATGTTGGATAGTTTACAACTACCTGTAACTCTAGACCCAGAGGATTTTTCATCCTCAGCTGGCCTCAGCAAACACTGAACTCTCCCCACAAACATCTACTCATGCCCATACTTAAAAATAAAGATTAAAAATAGTTTAAGAACTCTAGATTTGACCTACAGGTGTAAAATTAAAAAGTCTCCATCTTCCAGCTGCTTGAATTGAAGCTGCTAACCCCAGTTTGGGACTGGATTTGACTCAATGTTATTGCACAGGCTAGAGAGCTCTGGGACACCATGGGATGTCCAAACCTGAGAATGCACATATAAGAAAAAGAATATCAAAAAGAATGCATTGAGCATGTTTCCAATAAAATCATAGAAAATGATTCCCTAGATTTAGACAGCATAATGTCTATCTATATATAAGAGGCCTACATGACTTCAAATAGACAAGCCAGAAAAGAAATCCCCTATGAGACATTACAGCTTAAAAAATTAAAAATGAAGAATGAAGAAAGGATATTAAAGGCTTCAAGAGAAAAGGGCTACTAAGTTGCTTATAAAAACCAATACATCAGAATAAACCCTGATTACTTGACATGTTTTAATGCCATACAGGCCTAAAGATATGCATTCCAATTCTAAAAGCTCATAATTGACAACCCAGATTATTACATACAGAAAAACTATCTGTTAAAATTGAAAGAGAAATAAAAGCTTTCCATGATAAAAACAAAAGAATGTATTCCCACTAATCCCTTCTACAGAGAGTGCTGGTAGGAGAAGTTCAGTCTGAAGATAAGGATGAGCATATGCAAGGGATTACAGGAAATAAATAATTACTCTCAAAAGTTAATCAAATAGTTGTAAGAAGACTACATAAAAAACAAAATGATAGGTATTAACACACATTCTCCAATAATACATTAATATCAATACTCTCAGTTCACTAAAGAAGAGACACATACAAAGGATAAACAGGCTGAAAAAGAAATTAGGGAAGCAACACCCTTCACAATAGTCACAAACAATATAAAATATCTTGCTGTGACTCTAAGCAAATGAAAGATCTGAATGACAAGAACTTCAAGTCTCTGAAGAAAGAAATCAAAGAAGACTTCAGAAGATGGAAAGATCTCCCATGCTCATGGATTGGTAGGACTAATTTAGTAAAAATGGCCATCTTGCCAAAAGCAATCTACAGATTCAATGCAATCCCCATCAAAATCCCAACTCAATTCTTCATAGAGGTAGAAAACCCAGGAGAGCAAAAACTATCCTCAACAGTAAAGAACTTCTGGCAGAATCACCATCCTGGACCTCAAACTGCACTACAGAGCAATTGTTATAGAAACTGCATGGTAATGATAGAGTGACAGGCCAGTAGATCAGTAGAGTAGAATTGAAGATCCAGAAATGAACCCACATACCTATGGTCACTTGATATTTGACCAAGGATCTAAAATCATCCAGTGGAAGAAAGACAGCATTTACGAACAAATGGTGGTTTCAACTGATGTTTAGTAGTAGAAGATTGCAAATTGATCCATTCTTATCTCCTTGTACAAAGCTCAAGTCCAAGGGGATCAAGGACCTCCATAGAAAACCAGATACACTGAAACGAATAGAAAAGAAAGTGGGGAAGAGCCTCGAGCACATGGGCACAGGGGAAAATTTCCTAAACAGAACACCAATAGTTTATGCGCAGAAATCAAGAATTGACAAATGGGACCTCATAAAATTGCAAATCTTCTGAAAGGCAAAGAACACTGTCAATAGGATAAAATGTCAACCAACAGATTGGGAAAAAGATCCTACATCTGATAGAGGGCTAATATCAAATATATACGAAGAACTGAAGAAGTTAGACTCCAGAGAACCAAATAACCTTATTAAAAATGGGGTACAGAGCTAAACAGACTTTTCACCTGAGGAATAGCAAATGGCTGAAAAGCACCTAAAGAAATTTTCATCATTAGTCATCAGGGAAATGTAAATCAAAACAACCGTGAGATTTCACGTCATACCAGCTAGAATGTCTAAGACCAAAAACTCGGGTTACAGCAGATGCTGGCAAGGATGTAGAGAAAGAGGAACACTCCTCCATTGCTGGTGGGATTGCATGCTGGTACAATGTTGTAGTTAAGGTTTTATCACTGTGAACAGACACCATGACCAATGCAAGTTTTATAAAAGACAATATTTGATTGAGGCTGGCTTACAGGCTCAGAGGTTGTAGGCAGAAACATGGCAGCATCCACATAGATATGGTGCAGGAGGAGCTGAGTTCTACATCTTCATCTGAAGGCTGCTAGTAGAAGACTGACTTCCAGGCAATTAGAGTGAGGGTCTTAAGCCCTCACCCACAGTGACACACCTACTCCAACAAGGCCACACCTCCTAATAGGGTCATTCCCTGGGCTAATCATATACAAACATAAACATTTCACTCCCTGGCCCCCATAGGCTTGTTCAAACACGAGACTATGGGGGCCATACTTTAACATAGCATAATGCAAAATACATTTAGTCCAACTTCTAAAGTCCCTGTAGTCTATAGCAGTCTCAACAGTGTTAGAAGTCCAAAGTTGAAGGTCTCTTTTGAGATTCATCCAATCCCTTAACTGTAATCCCCCAACAGGCAAGAAACCAGTTAGGCAAAGTCCAAACTCTGGATCTCCATGTCTGATGGCAAGGCAGTCTTCAGATATCCAACTCCTTTTTCATCTTTGCTGACTGCAACAAGGTTCTTTCTACTGGGCTTGTTCCACTCCGTGTTAGCAGCTTTCCTTGGCAGGCATCCTGTGGCTCTGGCATCTTTATCATCTTGGCGTCCCAAGGCAATTTCAGCTTTACAGCTTCTTGTTCCAATGTCTGAGATCCACACATGATCTTCTGTTCATCTCCAGAGAACTGGTGTCACTTCTGTTCTGCCCTCTGTAGCTCTCTAAGTTCAGGGTGATCCATTCCACTACCACTGCTGTTCTTGATGGTCATCTCATGGAATTGGCATCTCCAATATTCTAGGGTCTTCCACTGCAACTGTGCTTCACCAAAGCCTCTCATAGGCTCTCTTTATGGTACTGAGCCTCAACTCCTTTGCATGACTCCTTCAGTCCTGGGCTGTCAATTACAACTGAGGGTGCACTTTCACCAGTGGCCTTCCATGGCATCCTACAGTGCCAAACATCAGCTGTTCTTCATGATGCCTTCATGCCTTCAAAACCAGTACCACCTGGATGCTTCTTACACGTTAACAAGTACAGCTGTAGCATGAAATACAACCTTGGCTCTTTCTGGAATACAGCTTCTTTGTGCTCTCAGAAAACACTTCCCAGAAGATTTCACCTCAGTGATGCTGGTCTTTTCTTAATCACCACTAATTTCTTTTTTATTTATTTATTTATTTATTTATTTATTTATTGGGTTATTTTATTTTATTTTCTATATTCTATGTTTACATTCCAAAGGCTTTCCCCTTTCCCAGTTTCCACCCACCATAGTTCCCATAGTTCCTCTCCCCCCCAAACTGTTCCCCAATTATTCCCCCTCCCCCCTCGGTTTCTTTACTAAACTGGATGCAATCTTTACAGGCCCAGGGTCCTCTCCTTTCTTCTTCTTGGGAATCATTTGACTTGCTATTTGTGTCTTGAGTATTTAGGGCTTCTGGGCTCATTAAAATCCACTTATCAGTGATTGCATTTCATGTGCATTCTTTTGTGATTGGGTTAATTCACTCAGGATGATATTTTCCAGGTCTAACCATTTACCTACAAATTGCATGAATTCATTATTTTTAATTGCTGAGTAGTATTCCATTGTATAAATATACCACATTTTCTGTATCCATTCCTCCTTTGAGGGATATTTGGGCTCCTTCCAATTTCTGGCTATTATAAACAAGGCTGCTATAAACATAGTGGAGCATGTGTCCTTATTGCATGCAGGGGAATCCTCTGGGTATATGCCCAGGAGTGGTATGCCAGGGTCCTCTGGAAGTGACATGCCCAATTTTCTGAGGAACCGCCAAACTAATTTCCAGAGCGGTGTTAACATTTTGCAATCCCACCAACAGTGGAGGAGTGTTCCTCTTTCTCCACATCCTCGCCAGCACTTGTTGTCTCTTGAGTTTTTAATCTTAGCCATTCTGACTGGTGTGAGGTGGAATCTCAGGGTTGTTTTGATTTGCATTTCCCTGATGACTAATGATGTTGAACATCTTTTAAGGTGTTTCTGGGCCATCCGAATTTCTTCTGGTGAAAATTCTTTGTTTAGCTCTGTGCCCCATTTTTTGATAGGGTTATTTGTTTCTTTGCGGTCTAACTTCTTGAATTCTTTGTATATTGGATATTAGCCCTCTGTCGGATGTGGAGTTGGTGAAGATCTTTTCCCACTTTGTTGGTTGCCGTTTTGTCCTTCTCACAGTGTCCTTTGCTTTGCAGAAACTTTGTAATTTTATGAGGTCCCATTTGTCGATTCTTGATCTTAGAGCATAAGCTATTGGTGTTCTGTTCAGGAACTTTTCCCCTGTGCCCAAGTCCTCCAGGGTCTTCCAAAGTTTCTTTTCTAATAGTTTCAGTGTGTCTGGTTTTATGTGGAGGTCTTTGATCCACTTGGAGTTGATCTTAGTGCAAAGAGATAAGAGTGGGTCAATTCGCATTCTTCTGCATGTTGACCTCCAGTTGAACCAGCACCATTTGTTGAAAAGGCTATCTTTATTCCACCGGACGGTTGTGGCTCCTTTATCAAAGATCAAGTGACCATAAGTCTGTGGGTTAATTTCTGGGTCTTCAATCCTGTTCCATTGATCTGCTTGCCTGTTGCTATACCAATACCATGCAGTTTTTAACACAATTGCTCTGTAGTACTCCTTGAGGTCAGGGATATTGATTCCCCCAGAAGTCCTTTTATTGTTGAGAATAGTTTTAGCTATCCTGGGTTTTTTGTTGCTCCAGATGAATTTGAGAATTGCTCTTTCTAGATCTATGAAGAATTGATTTGGGATTTTGATGGGGATCGCATTGAATCTGTATATTGCTTTTGGCAAGATGGCCATTTTTACTATATTGATCCTGCCAATCCAGGAGCAAGAAATATTTTCCATCTTCTGAGGTCTTCTTCGATTTCTTTCTTCAAGGACTTGAAGTTCCTGTTGTACAGATCTTTCGCTTGTTTGGTTAGAGTTACGCCAAGATACTTTATGTTGTTTGTGGCTATTGTGAAGGGTGTTATTTCCCTAATTTCTTTCTCTGCCTGCTTGTCCTTTGAGTACAAGAAGGCCACTGACTTGCTTGAGTTAATTTTATAACCTGCCACTTTGCTGAAGTTGTTTATCAGCTGTAGAAGTTCTCTGGTGGAGTTTTTTGGGTCGCTTAGGTAAACTATCATATCGTCTGCAAATAATGATAGTTTCACTTCTTCCTTTCCAATTTGTATCCCTTTGACTTCCTTATGTTGTCTAATTGCTATTGCTAGAACTTCAAGTACTATATTGAAAAGATATGGAGAGAGAGGGCAGCCTTGTCTAGTCCCTGATTTTAGTGGGAATGCTTCAAATTTCTCTCCATTTATTTTGATGTTGGCTACTGGTTTGCTGTAGATTGCTTTTACTATGTTTAGGTATGGGCCTTGAATTCCTGCTCTTTCCAAGACTTTTAGCATGAAAGGATGCTGAATTTTGTCGAATGCCTTTTCAGCATCTAATGAGATGACCATGTGGTTTTTTTCTTTCAGTTTGTTTATGTAGTGGATTACATTGATGGATTTCCGTATATTGAACCATCCCTGCATCCCTGGGATGAAGCCTACTTGATCATGGTGGATGATCGTTTTGATGTGCTCTTGGATTCGGTTAGCAAGAATTTTATTTAGTATTTTTGCATCTATATTCATAAGAGAAATTGGCCTGTAGTTCTCTTTCTTTGTTGGATCTTTTTGTGGTTTAGGTATTAGCGTAATTGTGGCTTCAAAGAATGAGTTGGGCAGTGTCCCTTCTGTCTCTATTTTGTGGAATAGTTTGAAAAGTATTGGTGTTAAGTCTTCTTTGAAGGTCTGGTAGAATTCTGCACTAAAACCATCTGGTCCCGTACTTTTTTTGGTTGGGAGGCTTTCTATACCCCTTCTATTTCTTTAGGGGTTATGGGACTATTTAGCTGATCTACTTGATGCTGATTTAATTTTGGTATTTGATATCTGTTTAGGAAATTGTCCATTTCCTCCAGATTCTCTAGTTGTTTTGAGTATAGACCTTTGTAGTAGGATCTGATGATCTTTTGGATTTCCTCAGTTTCTGTTGTTATGTCTCCCTTTTCATTTCTAATTTTGTTAATTTGTATACTGTCTCTGTGTCCTTTGGTTAGTCTGGCTAAGGGTTTATCTATCTTGTTGATTTTCTCAAAGAACCAGCTCCTGGTCTTGTTGATTCTTTGTATGGTTCTCTTTGTTTCTATTTGATTGATTTCAGCCCTGAGTTTGATGATTTCTTGTCTTCTACTCCTCCTGGGTGAATTAACTTGTTTTTCTTCCAGGGCTTTAAGGTGTGCCATTAAGCTGCTAGTGTATGCTCTCTCCAGTTTCTTTTTGGATGCACTTAGAGCTATGAGTTTTCCTCTTAGCACTGCTTTCTTTGTGTCCCATAGATTTGGGTAGGTTGTACCTTCATTTTCATTGAATTCTAAAAAGTCTTTGATTTCTTTTTTTATTTCTTCCTTGACCAAGGTGTCATTGAGTAGAGTATTGTTCAGTTTCCATGTGTATGTGGGCTTTCTGTTGTTTTTGTTGTTCTTGAAGACCACTCTTACTCCATGGTGATCTGATAAGAGGCATGGGATTAGCTCGAACTTCTTGTATTTGTTGACATCTGTTTTGTGACCAACTATATGGTCTATTTTGGAGAAGGTACCATGTGGAGCTGAGAAAAAGGTATATTCTTTAGCTTTAGGATGAAATGTTCTATATATATCTGTTAAATCCAATTGGTCCAGAGTTTCAATTAGTTTCACTGTGTCCCTGTTTAGTTTCTGCTTTCCTGATCGGTCCATTGAGGAGAGTGGAGTGTTGAAGTCACCCACAATTATTGTGTTAGGTGTAATGTGTGCTTTAAGCTTTAGTAAGGTTTCTTTTACGAATGAGGGTGCCCTTGCATTTGGAGCATAGACGTTCAGTATTGAGAGCTCTTCTTGGTGGATTTTCCCTTTGGCCAGCAAGAAGTGACCTTCTGAGTCTCTTTTGATGATTTTAGGTTGGAAGTCAATTTTATCTGATATTAGAATGGCTACTCCAGCTTGTTTCCTGAGACCATTTGCTTGTAAAATTGTCTTCCAGCCTTTTACTCTAAGGCAGTGTTTGTCTTTGACACTGAGATGTGCTTCCTGTATGCAGCAAAATGTAGGGTCCTGTTTCTTTATCCAGTCTGTTAATCTATGTCTTTTTATTGGGGAATTGAGTCCATTGATGTTAAGAGATATTAAGGAATAGTAATTATTTCCTCCAGACATTTTTGAAATTATATTTATTTATTTTATTTATTTTTTTATATTTGAGAGGTTACCTTCTTTTGGGTTTGATGAGAGGAGGTTTCTATCTTGCTTCTTCCCGGGTGTAGTTTCAGACCTTGTCTTGGTGTTTTCCCCTATTATCCTTTGTAGGGCTGGATTTGTGGAAAGATATCGTGCAAATTTGGTTTTGTCATGGAATACCTTGATGTATCCATCTATGGCGATTGAGAGCTTTGCTGGGTAAAGTAGTTTTGGCTGAAGTTAGTGTTCTCTTAGAGATTGCATGATATCTGCCCAGGATCTTCTAGCTTTCATGGTCTCAGGTGAGAAGTCTGGTGTTATTCTGATAGGTCTTCCTTTATAAGTTACTTGGCCTTTTTCTCTTGCTGCCTTTAATATTCTTTCTTTGTTTAGTACATTTGGAGTTTTGATTATTATGTGACGGGATGTATTTCTGTTCTGATCCAGTCTGTTTGGGGTTCTGTATGCTTCTTGTATATTCATGGGCATCTCTCTCTTTAGGTTGGGGAAGTTTTCTTCCATAATTTTTAGAAGATATTTGCTGGCCCTTTAACTTGTACATCTTCATTCTCGTCTATACCTATAATCCTTAGGTTTGGTCTTTTCATTGTGTCCTGGATTTCTTGGATGTTTTGGGTTACAGCCTTTTTGCATTTAGTATTTTCTTTGACTGTTGAATCAATGGTTCCTATGGTATCTTCGGCTTCTGATATTCTGTCTTCTATCTCTTGTATTCTATTGTTGATATTTGCATCTATGGCTCCTGATTTCTTCCCAAGGTTTTCTATCTCCAATGTTGTCTCCCTCTGCGATCTCTTAGTTGTTTCTACTTCTGTTTTTAGTACCTGGATGGATGTGCTCAGATCTTTCGCTTGCTTGATTGTGTTTTCATGTATTTCTTTAATAGATTTTTGTGTTTCCTCTTTCATAGCTTCTACTTGTTGGCCCACGTTCTTCTGTATTTCTTTAAGTGACTTTTGTCTTTCTTCCTTATTGTCTTCTTCTTTTTGATCCATCTTCTCCTGCATTTCTTGAAGTGATTTTTGTATTTGCCTTGTAAATGCTTCTAACTTTTGATCCATTTTCTCTTCTATTTCTTTACGAGATTTTTCTATGTGTTTAGCTACCAGCATCCTGACCAGTGATTCTATATCCAAGTCTTGTTTTTCTGGTGTTTTGGGGTATCCAGGGCTTCCTGTTGTTGGCGAACTGGGTTCAGATGCTGTCATGTTGCCTTGATTTCTGTTAGTGACATTCCTTCGTTTACCTTTTGCCATCTGGTTATTTCTGGTGTTAGTTGACCTTGTTGTCATTGGCTGGTGTTTGAATCTCCTGTGAGGCTGGGCTTACCTGTTGTTTCTCTACTGGTGGTTATGCGTGATTGCTGCTCAACGGGATCACGAGCTGGCTGCCACCCACTGACTTTGTGCATGGCCTGAGGTCTCCGGGAAGTGTGGGGGAGTGCAGCAGAGCTTCGGCACGCGCTGCTGGGCCTGCCTAGTAGCGAGAGCCTAGCAGATCCCCCCCACGTGGTAGCCCCTGATGGAATCTGTCTACCTGTGCCTTTCCAGCTGTGTTCTGGTTGCAATATGGAGGCCTGCAGCTATCGCTGCTCCGGGGTCCTGGGGAGCTGGGTGGTTCCGGCTGCCTTGGTGCAAGGCCTAAGCTCGCAGGGACGTGCTGCAGAGCCTAGGTGCCTGGGCCCGCCTGTGGGCGAGAGCTTAGCAGCTCTCCCTGCTCTAGCCCCAGACGGAGTCTCTACCTGCACCTTTCCAGCTGTGTCCTGGTTGCAATATGGAGGCCTGCCGCTATTGCTATCACCACTAATTTCTTAGCTCCAGCTAACCAGCATCAATTGTCCCACTAGTCTCCTTCTCCTCTTAAATATAAAGCCAGAGACACATGGCCGAAGCTGCAAAGTTCTGCTGCTTGCAGAGCTGGAACATTGGCTCTCTTGTTCTATTACATTATCACTAGCTTCCTTTTTCCCAGATCCTTCACTGCCAAAGCTGGCTGTCCTGAATCTTGCTCCATAGACTGACTTTGAACTCAAGAGATCTGCTTGCCTGTCTCCTAAGCACTGGGATTAAAGGTGTGGTCCACCAAGCCTGGATTTAAGTTTTTTTTTTTCACCTAGAATTTGCTCTGTTCTAGACTGGCCTTGAACTCAGAGATCTGCTTATCTTTGCTTCCTGATATTAAAGGCTTTTACTACCTTGCCTGGACCTAAATTTAGCTGGATGGATTCTTGCCCCAAGGTCACCACTCCCTTAATTCAATTGAATTCAGGTCCATTTCACTTCCTGGAGTCCCTTTAATACTCAAACAATATATTTTGTACTTTTCTTTTCTCAGCTTGCTATGTTTGTTCAAAATTCTCTTCATTAGACTTAACCAGAGAACAAAGTAATTGTTGGGATTTTTTTTTGAGACTTCCTTTGCAGATGCAATTAATATAAATCTCTTTACCTTAGCCCTAGGCAGTCTCCTTAGACAATGGCAAAGAGCAACTGCCTTTTTTTGTAACAAAACATTACAAAAATAGTCTCTCAGCCACATATTAAAGTTCTTCTCCACTGAAACCTCTTGGGCCATCAGGCCTACACAGTTCTACTATCGTCCATATTCCTACTAGACTGGCCCATTAAGCCCCCACTTAAAGCATTTCATGACTTTCCAAATCCAAAGTCCCCAAATCCACATTGTTCCAAACAAAAGCATGGTCATGCCTATCAGAGCAATACCCCAGTCCCTGGTACCAACTTCTGTCTTAGTTAGGGTTTTACTGCTGTGAACAGACACCATGACCAATGCAAGTTTTATAAAAGACAACATTTGACTGGGGCTGGCTTACAGGCTCAGAGGTTCAGTCCATTGTTATCAAGGCAGAAACATGGCAGCATCCAGGCACATATGGTACAGGAGGAACTGAGAATTCTACATCTTCATCTGAAGGCTGCTAGTAGAAGACTGACTTCCAGGCAACTAGACTAGGATAAGGGTCTTAAGCCCTCACCTACAGTGACATACCTACTCCAACAAGTCCACACCTCCTAATAGGGCCACTCCCTGGACCAATAATATACCAACCATCACATACAACCACTCTGGAAATTAGTTTGGTGATTCCTCAGAAAATTGGACATACTACTACCTGAGGACCCAGCTATACCACTTCTGGGCATATACCCAGAAGATGCTCCAACATGTAATAAGGATACATGCTCAATATACTATGTTTATAGTAGCCTTATTTATAATAGCCAGAAACTGGAAAGAACCCAGATGTCCCTCAGCAGAAGAATGGATACAGAAAATGTGGTACATTTACACAATAGAGTACTACTCAGCTATTAAAAACAGTGACTTCATGAAATTCTCAGGCAAATGGATGGAACTAGAAAATATCATCATTGAACTGAGCACAGGGTCTCCAATAGAGGAGTTAGAGAAAGGACCCAAGGAACTGAAGGGGTTTGCAGTCTCATAGAAGGAAACAACCAGTAGCCCCAGAACTCCCAGAGACTAAACCACCAACCAAAAAGTACAGATGCAGGACACATGGCTCCAGTCACATATGTAGCCTTGTTAGGCATTAATGAGAGAAGAGGCCTTTGGTCCTGTGAGGGCTCAATGCCCCAGTGTAGGGGAATGCCATTACAGGGATGCAGGAGTGGAAGGGTTGGTAAGCAGGGGAGGGGTAGGAAGGGTATAGAGCGTTTTCTGAGGGGAAATGAGGAAAGGGACTAACATTTGAGATGTAATTAAAGAAATTGTCTAATAAAAAAAAACAAGATGGTATTATGCACATGCATGTGGTAGAGTAGTAAATGGTGGTTTCCTTTAAAAAAAAGAGAGAGAAAGAAGGTCACTTCATACTCAAGAAATGAAGAATCCTCCAAGAGAATTTTACAATTCTAAACATACATACCAAACAAAGGTACATTCCATTTTATTAAAACAACAAACTACTGTTAGAGTCTAAGTCATAGGTTAACCATTACACAGTGATAATATGGTAGAGCAGGAAGTTTGGAGAAGGATAACTGCTACTAAAGTTCTTTGAAATCTTCATATGGAAACATACTATAGAAATTTCCTTTCTAAAATGCAAGCATACACCTATGTAAAGGAGGTTTTAAGTAGAGGCACACTGTAATAGAGATCAGGAGCAATGTATTTCCAAGATAACATAGGTAGCAAATAAGATTTTGGGTGTGGGCTGTTGTTATCTATTCAAATGTTAAATCTGTATCCCAATATCTAGTGACCCAAGTAGAGTAGATTCTCATGTACACCAGCATTTGTTGTGTAAATCTTGCCCCAACCTACTCCCCAATTATTCATGATTGGTAAATAAAAGTTGCTGACATCTATAGTTTGGCAGCAGAGTAATAGGCACCACTTTGTTTCCCAGGCTGTGGTCGCAGGTAGGAACCATGAGGAAAGAGCCAAGAAAGGAAGAATAAGGAAGCCATCATGGGTTAGTGCGGACAATGAACATGTGGCCCTGAAGCAGGAGAATGGAAAACAGAACATAAAACAATGTAATATTTCAAGGATTTTGGCATGCTTGCCAATTAAAGAGTAACTGTCACTGTATTAATTTCCAGCATTAGTTATTATATACAGAATATTAATATTTATTTTACAAAATGTCCATTTCCAAATATGGGTTATCTCTCTCTGAGTTCTTGGTGTGTAGGTCTCATCACCCTAAACATTGCAGTTTGTTTTATTTTTTTCTTAATTATCCTCCACAATTTGATTGTAAAGCCCTACTGTTGAAACTATCACATACATGAGCCATAGGAAAAGGAGAAATCAATCTAGTACTGACTTGATAGCTTCCTCTCTATGTCTAACTTTCATAGTGCTATTAGGTGCTATGCATCATAGAACAGGGGAAAAGTAATCATGTTTTTCCTAGCTGTGAACCCTTCAAACTACAATAATGACCTGCCTGTCAAAATATGTCTATTGGTACAATAATGGTACAAGTTTTATGGGAGTAACCAACCATTTTCTGATTAGATTTAAGGTTCACTCCACAAGATAAACCTCATGCCAGACACTTTTAACTATGCCCCAAACTCATGACTGAGTAATCATAGGCCCTAGGTAAGGACTTAATATAATTACTCTGCTGCAGTATTAACTGCCTCATAGTGCTTGTAATCATATTCATAGACTAGCATATTGCTCAACAATTATCAGAAGCTTCTTTTTTTAGTAGATACTAATTAATATAGAGACCCACAACTGGCCAGTATGTAGAGAAAAATAAAGTGTTGGACACTTACCTTTAATGGGATGTCACACACCCTGCTTGCAAGACTTGGGGACTGTTGTGGAAGATGAGGTGAAAAGATAATACAGACAGAAGCAGTGGATTTATGTAATGAAATATTCTGGACATGTAAAGCAGTTGTACACATGAATTGACAGCATCTGGGATAGCATGCACAATACCTGTACAGCATCAAGCCAGTCCCAAATCTCAGCATAGATAAATGGCTCATGAAGAACCATTTCTACTTGAGACAATTGGCAATTGATGGCTACTGGAGTCAGGTCAATTAGCTTTCTTCTGAGATATGGCCCTACACGTCAGTAGGTGGTTTTACATCCACACATATTTGCCAACATTAAATAGACTCAGTGGATAGGTGGAAAGAGAGGGAGAGAGAGAGAGAGAGAGAGAGAGAGAGAGAGAAAGAGAGAGAGAGAGAGAGATATTTAGTGGGTTACTTACAAAGATGTAAAGAAAAGGAAAATTTAATACTATCAGTATCAGAAGTGTAAACTACAAAGTTCTTAAGGAAACAATTGTAAAGGTTTTCCATTTTTTAAAAAGAAAATATAATTGCCATATGAATTACACTGGTGAGTATGTATCTGAAGGAATCTAAGTCAATATACTTACGTTTATGTTTGAAATACACATTTGTACACATGTTAACTGTGGTCTTAGTCACAACAGATGAGTTACAGAAGTAGCCTTGTTATAACATTCAGTGGATGGGTAGGAGGTATGTGGAATAAATGCACATTTTAGTTTTTTTAATAGCTCCTAAGAAAAATAAAATCATGCTATCTGTAAAAAAGCAATTCTGTTAGAGATCATCATAGTAAATGACATAACTCTGACTCCAAATGACAAACATGGCACATATTGCATCATATTGATTATATAGAATTGGAAAAAAGATCTGACAGGATAAGGGGAACTGTTTTAGAGACAGTTTGGGCCAATCAGAGGTGAGGATAAAGGACAAGAGATGGTACAAGGAGATGGATGCATTCAAAGCGTGTAATAGAGAAACATAAAAATGTCACATTGAAACCTATTATTTTGTCCAGTGAATACACACTAACAAAGGACTGAATGGTTCTATCTTTTCATAATCCAACCAGGTATACTTAATGGGAGGATCTTCAGAACTATGATTTGCAAGAGAAATGCCACTTATAGACTCATGAGCTTAACCTTCCACTGAGGGTGCTATGTCAGGAGGTCGAGGAATCTTTGGAAAGTGTCATTTATGTGAGAGAAGTAGGTACCTGTCACTTGACTTACAGATCTGTTTGGAGTCAAACGAACAGCCTCATGATCCTGTCATAATGTCTTCCCCACTATGATGGAACAGACCCTCAAATCCTGAACCAAAGTAAATCTTTCTTTCCTGAAAAGATTGTGTTTGTTGCAGTAATAAAGTCTTCCAAATAATTAACCAGTCTTCCTCTGAGAGTTGGACGCAATGTTATTCCTGCCTCATACATTTTGTTCACTTGAGGGACCAGGCTGCTGGAGTCCCATCCAGTTGGGCATACTATTCTGAAACAGAGGAAAGTAAGAATAATAAGCATTGCAGGCAAAGGCTTTCAAGTGCTTACTTGAATATGACATTCATCATATCTGCTTAAATGTCATTGGCAAAACAAGTATTATAACCAATTATTATGAAAACGGGATATAGACACTGAGTCTTTTATTAGAGAGGGACAAGTTTTATCATAATTACGAAAATATATTTCTGAGAGGCAGAAAATGCATGTTTGGTGGGGAAAATAACAAAATCTACAACAGACACTTGATATGTGCATAGCAGTCATATAACAATCAGACATTTTTGGAAGTGAAGCTCATCCGTAAGGTACAGAACCTTCCTTGAAGTGCTAGATTTAGTACTGCAAAGAAGCACATGAATCAACCACTGGTTGATCAACCAATGGTTTTGTTTTAAACCATTTATATCTTTTATCTCAGTCTTGATCTTGTTTCAATAGAATAGTTCAGAAAATGCAATGGTTGCAGTGATGGTTAATTTTCACTGTCAATTTGACTGCATTCAGAAAAATTCAGGAAATAAACTTCTAGGCAGATAGATATACACTGAATGTGTGCTGGTTATTTCGAGGACATGGTTCTTAGACTGAGCATAAAGGAGACACCTAAGTGCTTATGTTGCTCAATACATCTCCTAATTGCAGATGTCGTTTGAACAGCTTGCCTTAGTCACCTGCCTTTCACAATTCCCCAGGATCAGAAACCATGAGCCAAAATAAAGTTTTAACAACTTAGGCTGCCTTTCTTGGACTTTGCAACAGTGACAGTAAAAGTAGCTAATACAATTGCCAAATTATTTCACCCCTCACTCCATTTTTAAAGCAGATCTGTTCTGCATTAAAGACAGAACATGAGTCTAATCTAAGAGCCACTAATCAAATGAAATTCTAAGAGCTATGTATAAATACACCACAATCCACAGTGTTTGGAAAAATATAAAGAACAGTTTCTATGTCAGATGTGAGGAAACTATAATCAAATCTCATACACTTTTTACATACTATTTTCTTAATAACTCAGTATTACTAACAAATGAGATTCGTCTTATAATTAATAACCTTTAAGCCTGAAACATGCAATGTATCCATCTCTGGGAGGATATAACAAAATTAGTATGGTAACATTTTGCCTGGAAAATTTATTTTTAGCAACCAAATTAGATTGCTCTTTCTCTTCATTCTGCATCGAAACAGTCTGATAGTCACATTTTAAGACCATATATATTAATAATACACTTGCAAGATTATAGTGACAATTTACTTACATCTGAAAAGAAGGTACACTATTCATAAACCCTTCACAAATCACAAAATTATACCGCCTCTGCATTCCTACTTTCCTTTCACTGAATCAACAGGCAGGGTTGGAACATATAGTGCTCATAGCTGGTCTCACCAACGTGATAGTCTGGAAGGGCTGAAGCCTTCTGGACATACACAGTATTCATCAAAAACATGGGCAAAGCTGATTCATGGTGTATAAAAGTTTGGATTTTCATATATTGTCTTTTCTTACAAAAAGGGACACATTTAGTACATTGAAAATTCAAAACAAATGCTTAATTTTCTATTACAACTGTTCCCATTAAACCAAAGCTAATTCAGTGCTCCACAAGTGTTTAGTGTTGGTTTAAAGTAATAGAGAGCTGTTATATATGCAGGATTATAATTAATCTTTCCCATAACAAAAGTTAAATTAATAACCGTAATTAAAACCATCACATTCTGTCCACTTTACTATACAGAAATGGTTACACGTATCTTCTTTTTGGTTTCAATGGGATGATTTAAGGAATCCCTCTAGATTATTAGCTTGCCAAGTGTACTTTTATGTGCTTAAAAAATTTGAAAAAGATCACAATAGAAAGCACTTTTAAAACACATATTACAATGCCCTCAAAATATTCAGAAAGTCACCATGGAGGCCATTCCCTTCAAATCCCAGTGCATGAATCACAATCTACAGTTTCTACATATCAGAGGAAGGAGTGTCAATAGATGGTTTCCCAAACACAAGATACTTCTGTAACTAAATATTTTTTATGCATGAGCAGCTATGAATATCTATGGATTTACTAGGCATTTGTAGTCTATGTGGCAATAATTAGTATATAAAATTCAATATTATCTCATTCAGAAAAGAGGCCAGAGAAATAAGAGGATAATCAACAAGTGTAAATCACTTTTGGAAATAATGTGCAATATTAATTTTTTTTGTGAATGTCAAGAAAATGGAGTTATAGAGTTTCACTACAAGCACCAATACATGTCAATAAAATTACATTTTTTAAAAATATGATGTCTTCTTTTATCATCATACTTTTTTTGAGAATCTCATTCATATAAAAATATTCCCTTCGGGAGGGTGAGATGGCTTAATGGGGAAACACAGATGCTGACAAGACTTGTAATCTAAGTTAGACCTTTGTTACCCACAAGATTGAAGGATAGAAGCAAATCCATTGAGCGTTTCTTTGGTACAGGCAAACTATTTGGCTTTGACATGGTCAAGGGAGCAGACACACACACACACACACACACACACACACACACACACATACACATGCACCAAACAAAAAGTAAATATATTTAATTTTTAAATTATGAAAATATTTTTTATTCCATAGTGGGTCTTATTTCAATATTATGATTTAACACATCTTGTAGTTACACTCAGTCTATAGTATGTATTTCATATAAGCCCACCTGCTTTATTGTTGTGTGATTCCTATAAGATAACGGTATATCTTCTCATTTATAACACATGAAACTGCGCATTGAATCACAGTAAGTTGGGTGATTATCCCAGAAACACAGAGATAACCAGGAAGTTATCCGCTGGTTAGTGGACTACCTGGAGTGAGACTCATCTGCCAGCCTCAAGATCCCTTCTTTTAATTATTCACTTTCTAACTATGACCTCAACTAAGATGTACACCTGATAGCTGATAATGCTATTTCATATTCATTGGTGATCCAACAACTTTAGCAACATTTGTCTTGAATCTTGAAGCCACAGGGCAGAGTAAGTTTTCCATAAATGCTCGTCTTCAATTCAAGAGCTAGTCTTCAATTTCTGTCCACTGCTGGGTAGCCAGAGTGCCTGCTGTTTCCTATACGGAACGACCGACTATCAAGCCTGCCTAGGACAGTTATTGTACACTGGTTCAACATAAATGAAAAGTAAAACTGGCCAGCCTGCATTCAACACAGTGCTGACAGAACCATGCTGCAAAAGATACACTGTGCTTTTACCCAAAGCTTTAAAAAAAAAAAAACTTGATTATCCTATAAATAGGAAAGTGTAGTAGTATTTTCATTTTATGGAAGGAAAAATTGAGACAAGGTGAAATCTTATTACAGGAAGGTTACTCAGTAAATTGATAGGAAGGTTTCCATCGACCTATAAAGCACTCAGAATGAGAAGCAAAATAACCCTTGGTCCCTGTAGTACCCTGGCAGTAGGCTCTGTGAATACCCACAGCTACCAAGCAGGGGCTGATTTTATTTCATAAGTATTATGACTAGGAGTTAAAAGGAGAAAATTCATTGTATGATTTCTGGGTGCCTTGAATTCTTCCCCTGCTCAAGTTATCTGATATTTATAATTTACTTTCTATTGCTGACAGTGATGCTTATGGCTAGTGATGAGGAGGACAGTATGGGAAGGGAAATGTAATATGATAATGCTGTAACTATTATTAATAATTGATACTTGTGTTCATCCCAAAAGTGAGTTTCTGAAGGGAGAGAACTGAGCCAGCTGGAAGACGGCAGGAAGACAAATGGAATTTGGCTCAAAAGACGTAAAATCAAGGCACAGCGCAGAAGGCGGCACTCAAGCATCTAGAGGGAAACAGCTACACATTTCTTCTCTGTATGGGACAATTTAAGTGTAAGCAACGCCAATCCAACCTTTATTGATTGGGAAACAAGCGTCATAATAATTTTAATTCCATAAACTAAACTAATGTGCTTAATATTGTATTTAATGCAGAAAGTGCAAGTTCTGTCGTGCAAAATATAAATTTAAAATGTTGAACTTGGGTGCAGGCAAAGCATGGGCTTCTAAGAAAGTGAAGAAACTGTGCTGAGCTGTTCCAAAAGCAAGGGGACCAAGCAAGGGGACACAGGACACCAAAATACCATGTGACTCCAAAGGACTTCTTATTGCAAGCAAAATCAAAAACAAAAACACAAAGAAAAAAAACACCCCAGAGCAAGCTCAGACTCCTGAAGTCATGGATAACAGATAGACTAGGTATATTGTCTGTGAGGGCGTTTCTCCTTAGTAATTATTTAAGGCAATGAATAAAACAATAAAAATGTGGTGTGAACTCTTGCATCTGGAATTCATCGTGCAGGAGACAGAGAGATTGCCCTAGTGTCCTGGAAATGCCATCCAAGCAGGAAAACACTGCAAATGTGATCATTTCAACCACCACATTGCAAATCATCAATACTAGGGAAATATGCTTGGCTACGTTGAAGGGTTCATGCGCCTTCATCACTGAATATAGAGAAAGAGAGGAGTGGGACTCAGTCCCAATGATCTTCAGAAAACTAGCACAGACTAGCACTTCTTGTGTGGATTCTAATGCTTTCTTTTTTGAGCCATAGAATTGCCAAAGTATAAACACGTTGCTTGCAGAGATGTCTAACCAGTTAGGACCATGACATGAATTTTCTTGTTATTCTTGTAATAACAATGTGTTCAAGAAGTTAAAATTGTTTGAGGAATAGAGGACATCCCCAGAGGTTCTTTGTCTAGATCCAGTCTCTAAAGAAATTGTGAAAGGGAATGGTAAGCCTAGGTGTTTGATGCTTACCTTTTATACCTTGGACTCCACTGATTAGGTTCTGATCTCACAGATAAGAAGAATGCACAATGCTGTTATATTAAAGTCTTCTAGATACAGTATTTTAATATAATGGTTATTTAGGCCATTTACTTGGTATTTGGTAAATAGTATCATTGACTATCATAATTATAACTGAGGTAGTACTATAAGGGCCTATTATTAATATCTACCCATTTCATTATACAGTTTGGCATCTAGAACTGCATACAGGAAAGAGATAAATGAGTTAACCATATAGTTTAACCAGACTTGGTGAAATTTATTTCAAATGGCACTCTTAGTTGAATATTCATCTTGAAATTTTTCTTACCTTATAAATTATTTGTTAATATTCTTAGAGCCATAAATATTTGCAAGAAATTTTTCTAAGTATTCTAAAGCTATGTTAAGACTTAAGCCATCTATGAAGAATAATCACAACTTACAGCAGTACTTCTAGTATGGAGCAGTGAGCAATCCAAGGCCACACTCTCCGCCTTTCACATAGGATCACACTTAAGGCTTAAGGCTGACAAACAGATAAGACAAAGTACAATGTCTGAAAAACCAAAATCCAGAAGGTAGACCTGAAAGCAAGTGGCTTGCAGAATGACTACCCAAGGTTCAAAATGGTAATTAGACCTAAAAACAAATCTGGGCATGACAAATTCTAAAGCCTGTAATATTCATTGAGCTCATCAGTTTCCATTACATCTACACGGTTTTATATATATATATATATATATATATATATATATATATATATATATATACACACACACACACACACATAGCTGAGAATCAGCCATCATACATTGCCAAAATTGTTTTCTTTAAAAAGAGAAAGCAGCAGCTTCCTGATTCATGGCTGTGTGTGTGTGTGTGTGTGTGTGTGTGTGTGTGTGTGTGTGTGTGTGTGTGTGTGTGTGTGTGTTAAGGGCAGGTTGTTGCCCAGATAGTATAATTTATTGACTGCATCAATAACTATTTGCCAAATAACAATAATTGTACCTTGCTGGAAACGATGCTCACATCACTGTCAAGTCCTTCCACGATGACATGATTTACTTCTGCTGTTCATTGAGGAAAACGACCTGTGCATTCTCCTTAGGCAGCTACTTTACACTCTGTATTTATTCCACAAAAGCAAAATTGTGAAGGAAACAATTTAACAGAACCTAATGTCCCTCTCTTCATCTCTGCTTTCCTCGCTGTAGTATTCACAGTGCAGTGGTTATATTGTCAAGATTCTACTAGATTGCAATTCATTTTCCCCTTGTTACCCAAGAGCCCAAAAGCAAATTCCCAACAATACATTAAGTGGCATAAAACAATTCTTGAAAGAAAGAATTAGATTAGATATGAAGCAATACAGGAAAAGTTGGAGATAGGGAATTGCGCTTATCAAGTTGTGTGTGGAGAAATGTCATTTGTGAGATCTCAGAGGAGTCTGTTGTGACTGTTTGATACACTCTACATAGGATTTGTCAGGCTGCCGAGTAATTCCTGGATTCAAAGAAACAAGGATTCACTTATCTTGCAAAACTGTTCCCAAGATGGGCCAATTTGTCTGCCAATGTTTATCCTTCTTTCAAGGTAACTACAGGAGTGGATTTTTTTTTTCCAAATAAAAGCTGTGCTCCTGCATTCTGTATATTTAACTTTTCTTGGCCACAAACAAACTTTCTCCTTTTCCTGAGCATTTTCACAAAGTTACTAAATATCAAAGAAAGTCATATTTGAAGTTTCATTGCCTAGAGGGGAAAAAAAGATCAAGATAATTTAGTACTAAAACCTATCCAAAGTCCCCAACCCATCCCCCACCAGTGGCTTGATCCTCTCTCCACTGAGCTTGAAAGAAGCACATTGGTTTCTCATTGTTTTCTGCCTGTCTTATAATGAAGTTTTTTTTCTTTCTTTCTTTTCTTTCTTTCTTTCTTTCTTTCTTTCTTTCTTTCTTTCTTTCTTTCTCTCTTTCTCTTTTCCTTCCTTCCTTCCTTTCTTTCTTTCTTTCTTTCTTTCTTTCTTTCTTTCTTTCAAAAAAGAAAAGTATAATTAGACGAGTGTATCAGTCACAACAGGTTCCCCAGAGAGCTTATAAGTGAATTTCTTCACACACAATTTAAGCCCAATTCCCAATCTCCAACTTAATCCTGTATTGCTTCAAAAAGCAGAAGAGAAAAGGAAGAACTACTAGAGATACCTAAGAAAGCAGTGTTTTGAAGCATCAAAATCTTTTTTCTAAAGCCATTTCTACCAGGCAGGAGCCTATTTCTTGTTTACATGTTTGTTTTCTTTATCAAGTCTGCATAGGCTCTTTGGAAGGGACGCTGCAACTTTGCTCCACTATAATGACACAGCCTCCTGTCTTTTAAAGCTCCCCTGCTATCCTGTTGTCTAAAGAAATTGCAGCTGTAAAAAGAGCATCTTCTCTTTTGGGTGTTTCCTCATGACTTTCCTTCTGTCTCATCAGAACTTATTCTTCAGAGAATAAGAAGGGGTGGTGGCAGCCAATTAGGGAGCTCATAGTGTACTGCGCCATTTACTTGGGAGCAAAACCTTTTCCAAAGTCTTGGCACTCTAATAGAATGGAATTTGACAATTACAGTTCTCAGAGTTCTATAACTCTCCTTGCTCTAGTGGTTTCCAAATATTTTCATTATGTGATAGAAAATGGCTTTCTGCTCAGTACACCAGATAAATCTGACCATGAAGCTACTTGCAGGGTAACCAGAAGGTGTTGGTCTGTGCTTTTATTGCACTATTTATAGAATGATGGCCAAACTTCGCATTACCTTATAACCCAGGAATGAATTATGCAGTCTTATATAGAAGGTCAGACCATGTAAGAAATAAAACTGTGCTACATTTGGGTAATTTGGCTTTACAGTTATCCTTACTTAAAAAAGGGAAAATGGGGTCGGTGTGGTGCCTCAATGGGTCATCGTAGTTGGCATTCAGCCTGACAATCTGAGTTTGATTTCTGGAATTCAGGTGGTTCAATAAGAGAACCAACTCCCGCAAGTTATTATCTGACATTCAGTTAAGGGCTGTGGCATCTGGACACAGACACATGGACACACACACACACACACACACACACACACACACACGGACATACACACACACAGACTCAGACACACACAAAGAGAGACATTCATATAATAAATAAATAATATTTTAAAAGAAATACTACTATTATGCAGTGATTTTCTCCCCAACTGCAGACAATTATCCCTACTCTGCATAATCTGGTTTGATTTTACAAATTAGATCTAAGCTATAAATCTCCAGATCTGTAGTCCTTTAAAGAGGAGATAGAACTTGATCACCTGTGTTGTGCTACTCTTGGTAGATGACTCACTCTGGTTGGTGGGCTAGATACCTGCTCAAATAAAGCCCTCAAGTGATGATGTGTGATAATTTGTTTACACTGACATTTTCACTATCTCTGAGATGGAAAATGTCAGAATAATAATATCAAAGTTTACAACCATAAGATCTACCCAGAGAATTTTAGGGGAACTGGATCATCCATAGTTGATACCAGCCTAAAGAAAGAGTATAGAACAGTCAGGAATACAATGGAGTCCAAATCGTGGCCCCTTGGAATTTGTGTGGTTCACACGAGTTATCCTTCTGTTCACTAAGTTTAATCATACTTACAGACTTGTTTTAATAATGAAGCAAGATTGTGCTTGCAAGATTACTTAGTAGAGCACAATTACACACTCAGGAGCTATCTTCTAGAGTCTTCAGTGGGATAGGGATGGGGTTTGGGCAATTTTTAAAAATAGTATTGGAAACTGAGAGTTAAACTGAGACATGCAAATCACTGGGAATATACAGAGTACCTCCAAAGAGAAGACCAGAATTGTTTTACAACAATCAAGCTGTATACCAATTTCTTCTCTATAGTTTTCCAAAGTGGCCCTCTTTCATATGAAACGCAGTACCTTCTTTGAATGTCATTCCTCCCAATTAACAAAAAAAGCAAATCCATTATTTTTGTCACTGACTGCTGATCTATATCACATTTTTCCATAGTGCGAATTTTCCATGGTGGTCAATAGAAAGGACAAGTTAAAAAAATTCAAACCTAGATTTTCTTTCAATGAATCTGTCACAACACTTTATTCTATCTGTTTTAAATAAGTATAATTCCAATGCAAATTGGCTTGGTAAAGTTAATCCCAAGTTAGTAAGGTCAATAATGGATTTTTGTTTATTTTTATAATTTGATTATTACTGCTAATAAAGTAACTCAACCAGATGCATGAAAAGTATTTAAAATACTTAATTATGCAATTATGCTAAATTATGTTAATTATTTAAATATATAGACCAATGACATAGTCACATTCTTAATCCTCATGAGTATATGCAGTGGTAAAGGAGCCTTCTGCTAGACCTCAACAGGTGAGTGTGAACCTACGGTGGAAGGGGGAACCGACTCACACACACTGTCCTCCAGTCTCTACACATGCAATGTGGCATGTGCATGGTCCTCCCTCACAGATAAATACATGTCTGGATACGGAAACAGGACCCTACATTTTGCTGCATACAGGAAACACATCTCAGTGTTAAAGACAAACACTACCTTAGAGTAAAAGGCTGGAGGACAATTTTACAAGCAAATGGTCTCAGGAAACAAGCTGGAGTAGCCATTCTAATATCAGATAAAATTGACTTTCAACCTAAAATCATCCAAAGAGACTCAGAAGGTCACTTCTTGCTGGCCAAAGGGAAAATCCACCAGGAAGAGCTCTCAATACTGAACATCTATGCTCCAAATGCAAGGGCACCCTCCTTCGTAAAAGAAACCTTACTAAAGCTTAAAGCACACATTACACCTAACACAATAATTGTGGGTGACTTCAACACCCCACTCTCCTCAATGGACCGATCAGGAAAGCAGAAACTAAACAGGGACACAGTGAAACTAATTGAAACTCTGGACCAATTGGATTTAACAGATATATATAGAACATTTCATCCTAAAGCTAAAGAATATACCTTTTTCTCAGCACCGCATGGTACCTTCTCCAAAATAGACCATATAATCGGTCACAAGACAGATGTCAACAAATACAAGAAGATCGAGCTAATCCCATGCCTCTTATCAGATCACCATGGAGTAAGAGTGGTCTTCAATAGCAACAAAAACAACAGAAAGCCCACATACACATGGAAACTGAACAATACTCTACTCAATGACACCTTGGTCAAGGAAGAAATAAAAAAAGAAATCAAAGACTTTTTAGAATTCAATGAAAATGAAGGTACAACCTACCCAAATCTATGGGACACAATGAAAGCAGTGCTAAGAGGAAAACTCATAGCTCTAAGTGCATCCAAAACGAAACTGGAGAGAGCATACACTAGCAGCTTAAGGGCACACCTTAAAGCCCTGGAAGAAAAACAAGTTAATTCACCCAGGAGGAGTAGAAGACAAGAAATACATGTAATTTTTAAGACTCATTCATGTTAAAAAATGAAAGCTCTTAGAGTGTGATCAAAGACTTTCAAGTATAAAAGTGGTGGGATCTAGTTCTGCTGTAGTCTGCTTACCTGGCATATCCAAGGCCCTGGGTTCAGTATCTTGTACTGCCCAAACAAACAAACAAACAAACAAAAATGAGACTTCTGGGGCTGGAGAGATGGCTCTATGGTTAAGAGCACTGACTGTTCTTCTGAAGGTCCTGAGTTCAAATTCCAGCAACCACATGGTGACTCACAACCATAAGAAATGAGGTCTGATGCCCTCTTCTGGTATGTCTGAAAACATCTACAGTGTACTTATATATAATAGATAAATAAATCTTTAATAGAAAAAGAGACTTCAAGATGCCTATGGTCTGTACCGCATACCTGTAATCTTGACACACAGGAGTGATACAGAAGGATTGCCACAGGGTTTAGGGTAGCCTGGGATCCATATTGAGTTTGAGGCCAGTTTGAACTATAATGTAACATTATTTCAAAGTAATGAAGCATAAAATGTTTTGTTATGATAATATTTTATGGAGGCAATTTATAGAATTTTTTGTATTTATTTTCTATATTCTATATTTTTTGTTTACATTCTAAATGATTTTCCATTTCCTGGGTCCTCCCTCCCCATAAGTCCCATAAACCCACTTTCCTCTGCCCCGTTCTCCAATCGACCCCCCTCCTACTTCTCTATCTTTGAAATCCCCTACAATGCTGCATCAAGCCTTTCCAGGACAAGGGACTTCTACTTCCTTCTTCTTGGGAATGATTTGAAGTGTGAATTGTGTCTTGGGTATTCAGAGCTTCTGGGCTAATATCCACTTATCAGTCACTGCATTCCATATGTGTTCTTTTGTGATTGGGTTACCTCACTTAGGATGATATTTTCCAGTTCCAACCATTTGCCTAAGAATTTCATGAATTCATTGTTTTTAATTGCTGAGTAGTATGCCATTGTGTAAGTATACCACATTTTCTGTATCCATCCATTCATTGAGGCACATATGGGTTCTTTCCAGCTTCTGGCTATTATAAGTAAGTATTATAAGATAAACAAAGACTTTTCACCTGAAGAAATTCAGATGGCTGAGAAACAACTTAAAAAATGTTCAACATCATTAGTCATTAGAGAAATGCAAATCAAAACAACCATGAGATTTCACCTCACACCAGTCATAATGGCTAAGATTAACAACTCAGGAAACAGCAGGTGTTGGCAAGGATGTGGAGAAAGAGGAACACTCCTCCACTGCTGGTGGGAATGCAAGCTGGTATAACCACTCTGGAAATCAGTCTGGCGGTTCCTCAGAAAACTGGACAAGTTACTTTCGGAGGACCCAGCCATATCACTCCTGGGCATATACCCAGAAGATTCCCCAGCATGCAATAAGGACACATGCTCCACTATGTTCATAGCAGCCTTATTTATAATAGCCAGAAGCTGGAAAGAACCCAGATGTCCCTCAATGGAGGAATGGATACAAAAAGTGTGGTATATATGCACAATGGAGTACTATTCAGCCATTAGAAACAATGAATTCATGAAATTCTTAGAGAAATGGATGGAGCTGGAGAATATCGTACTAAGTGAGGTAACCCATGGAATGCACTCACTGATAAGTGGATATTAACCTAGAATCTTGGGACACCAAAGACACAATCCACATAACAAATGATGTCCAACAAGAAGGAAGGAGTGGACCCTGGTTCTGGAAAGGCTCAAAACATCAGTGTAAGGGAATGCCAGAACAGGGAAGTGGGAAAGGGTGGATGGGGGAACACGGGGAGGGAAAAGAGTATGTGAGACCTTTGGGGGGCAGGGAACCAGGAAAAGGGAAATGAAATGTAAATATAGAATCTATCCAATAAAAAAAGAAAAGATATGGAAAGAGGGCACAGCCTTGTTTAGTACCTGATTTTAGTGGCATTGCTTCAAGTTTCTTTCCATTTAGTTTGATGTTGGCTACTGGTTTGCTGTATATTGCTTTTACTATGTTTGGGTATGGGCCTTGAATTCTTGTTCTTTCCAAGACTTTTAGCATGAAAGGATGCTGAATTTTGTCAAATGCTTTTTCAGCATCGAATGAAATGATCATGTGGTTGTTTTCTTTGAGTTTGTTTATGTAATGTATTGCATTGATGGATTTCTGTATATTGAACCATCCCTGCATCCCTGGAATGAAGCCTACTTGATCATGGTGAATGATTGTTTTGATGTGTTCTTGGATTTGATTGGCAAAAATTTTATTGTGTCCATTTCCTCCAGATTCTCCAGTTGTGTTGAGTATAGGCTTTTGTAGTAGAATCTGATGATTTTTTGAATTTCCTCAGTGTCTGTTTTAATATCTCCCTTTTTATTTCTAATTTTGTTAATTTGGATACTGTCTCTGTGCCCTTTGATTAGTCTGGCTAAGGGTTTATTTATCTTGTTGATTTTCTCAAAGAACCAGCTCCTGGTTTTGTTGATTCTTTGTATGGTTCTCTTTGTTTCTACTTGATTGATTTCAGCCCTTAGTTTGATGATTTCCTGTCTACTACTCCTCCTGGGTGAATTAGCTTCTTTTTTGTTCCAGGCCTTTCAGGTGTGCCAGTAAGCTGCTAGTGTATACTCTCTCCTGTTTTTTGTTTGTTTGTTTTGTTTTGTTTTGTTTTTTTGTTTTTTCTTTTGGAGGCACTCAGGGCTGTGAGTTTTTCTCTTAGCACTGCTTTCATTGTGTCCCATAGATTTGGGTATGTTGTGCCTTCATTTTCATTAAATTGTTTCTTTTGATTTCTTTCTTTATTTCTTCTTTGGCCAAGCTATCATTGAGTAGAGTATTGTTCAGCCTCCATGTGTATGTAAGTGTTCTGGTTTTTGTTTGTTTGTTTGTTTGTTTTGGGTTTTTTGTTTTTGTTTTGTTTTGTTTTGTTTTGCTATTGATGACCACTCTTTTTTTTTATTTTCTATATTCTATGTTTACATTCCAAAGGCTTTCCCCTTTCCCAGTTCCCACCCACCACAGTTCCCATAGTTCCTCTTCCCCCCAACTATTCCCCAATCATTCCCCCTCCCCCCTCGGTTTCTTTACTAAACTGGATGCAATCTTTACATGCCCAGGGTCCTCTCCTTTCCTCTTCTTGGGAATCATTTGACTTGCTATTTGTGTCTTGAGTATTTAGGGCTTCTGGGCTCATTAATATCCACTTATCAGTGATTGCATTTCATGTGCATTCTTTTGTGATTGGGTTAATTCACTCAGGATGATATTTTCCAGGTCTAACCATTTACCTACAAATTGCATGAATTCATTATTTTTAATTGCTGAGTAGTATTCCATTGTATAAATATACCACATTTTCTGTATCCATTCCTCCTTTGAGGGATATTTGGGCTCCTTCCAATTTCTGGCTATTATAAACAAGGCTGCTATAAACATAGTGAAGCATGTGTCTTTATTGCATGCAGGGGAATCCTCTGGGTATATGCCCAGGAGTGGTATGCCAGGATCCTCTGGAAGTGACATGCCCAATTTTCTGAGGAACCGCCAAACTGATTTCCAGAGCGGTTTTACCATTTTGCAATCCCAGCAACAGTGGAGGAGTGTTCCTCTTTCTCCAAATCCTCGCCAGCACTTGTTGTCTCTTGAGTTTTTAATCTTAGCCATTCTGACTGGTGTGAGGTGGAATCTCAGGGTTGTTTTGATTTGCATTTCCCTGATGACTAATGATGTTGAACATCTTTTAAGGTGTTTCTCGGCCATCCGAATTTCTTCTGGTGAAAATTCTTTGTTTAGCTCTGTGCCCCATTTTTTGATAGGGTTATTTGGTTCTTTGGGGTCTAACTTCTTGAGTTCTTTGTATATATGATGACCACTCTTATTCCATAGTGATCTGATAGGAGGCAAGGGATTATTTTGATCTTCTTATATTTGTTGAGGTCTGTTTCTTGTGACCAATTATATGGTCGATTTTGGAGAAGGTACCATGAGGTGCTGAGAAAAATGACTTCCTGCAGGTCAGACACTCCCCTGCAGGATATGTGCCCAGACAGCTATAGAGCTGCCCAGCTTGGGAGCAATGGAAGGAACCCAGGCGAGCGGCATCTCAAGAGATTCCCCCACTCTGGTGTTCCCTGAGCACCTGGTCGAGCTGCCTGCTTGGCCACCAGAGCCAAGATGGTGGAGACCTCAGACCACAGGTCTTTCTTTAACTGTGGGACTCCCTGCAGGTCAGATGCTCCCCTGCAGAATACTTGCCTAGGCAGCTATAGAGCTGCCCGGCTCCCTTATGTGAACCCAGGCGGGCTGTGTCCTAAGCAATCCTTCACTCTGGTCTCCTCTGCTTACCGGCTGAGCTAGCCGCTTTGTCCCAGGAGCCAAGATGGTGGAGACCTCAGACTGCAGGGCTCTGTCTGATTTATAGAATTCTTAAATCCGTGCTTTTTTCCTATTTTATTTGTTTTCTAAAGAGATAAGGAAAAAGTCACAGTGTTGGATGGGTGGAGCAGTGGGAAGGGTCTGGGCGGAGATGGAGAGGAAACCATGGTCAGGATATATTGCATGAATTTTCATCTTAATAAAGTGTTTTGAGACTATGTATGGGCAAGGGCAAGGTTTGTACTAGCGTCTGAATGCACTAAGCATTCTTCACTCTTGAACTACTGTCTTGCCCATGCCGTGTATTTTGTGGCAGCCATTTTTCATCTGTAAGAACAAAGAAGAGCACTGACCCTCAATATTCCCCTCTTGTCCCTGGGTTTTCTTCACAGTACAGCCAAACTTTTCCCAACTTGAAAACCACCAGCTGTCAACAATGGGCAGAGTACAGCTGCTACTCACAGCCATGAGGCCACACTGTGAAGGGAAGGCTTCCTCTGAAAACTGAGAGAGTGCTTCTGAACAAGTTACAACCTGCCCAACAGTATGCAGTCACCCCAGCAAAGCCCTCATGAGGACTTGAAAGGAACCATGCTACTTTTGAGGGACACTGGGTATTTTCCATTCCAAAACTATCTCTGCAGTCACAAGAAGAGATGAAGGAAACGAAGAGGAGAATGGAGAGGCAAGGGAGTCTTTCCTGCAGCAGGACTGGAGGGGAAGTCTGAGAAAACAGGCTAGACAAGGAAGGGGATTTCCACCTAATGCCCTTGCTCAAATGCAGTTGTAGTTTTAGCTGTTTGATCTCAGCTGGCGTGTAGGGTCTTCAGTGAGATTTCTGCAAGATGATATACTTTTCTCACAAACTTGCCCAAGGATATAATTGCCTTATGTGTTTTAAGAATAACAAATTCCTGGGCCCAAGCCAACCATGTTCACACTCATTTCACTAGGAAATGTAGTAAGTTCCAAATGAGAAAGAAAAGGGAAGGGAAGGGAAGGGAAGGGAAGGGAAGGGAAGGGAAGGGAAGGGAAGGGAAGGGAAGGGAAGGGAAGGGAAGGGAAGGGAAGGGAAGGGAAGGGAAGGGAAGATGTGGCCAAGAAACAACTTGAACCCTAAGGGGTGGGAGAGAGAGAGAGAGAGAGAGAGAGAGAGAGAGAGAGAGAGAGAGAGAGAGAGAGAGACCTTGTGGAATTGGAATTGTGATATTGTGATTTGGATCCTGTGTTCTTGGGAGGCAGTAATAAATATGAGAGAAAGGAAAGTTTATGCCTTTATTATTGCATTGGTTATCTGTCGGCATCTTTTAAAAGTTATGTACTCTTTTTTAAAAAAATCTACACCAAAGTTCAGCATTTGAACTTTCCACAGGATATGACAAGTGACTATCCTATCTTTTGATAAGGGAGAAGGCTGTATTGTTAAAATGTGACCTTACTGGGAGGGATCATTGGAAACAAAAATTAATGTGTTGGCCTTTGAATCAGATATACTAGAGACTGAATTTTGCTGTATATCTCTTTTATAAACATGGATAATTCCTTTCAGTTCTCTGATTTTAAGTTTCTCATCTGTAAGAGGATTTCACAAATTTGCCCTAAAATATACTATTCTAATCCTTATCACAAGTAATATTGCTAACTAAATATGATTATATATCACATAATATGATCATTTGTATATGCTAGACCCAGGGAGTGGCACTAGTGGAGGGTGTGGCCTTGTTGGAGGAAGTGTGTCACTGTAGGGATGGGCTTGGAGATCTTCCTCCTAGATGCCTAAGTATGCCCAGTCTGTTCCTGGCTTCCTTTGAATAAAGATGTCGAACCCTCAGCTCCTCCTGCACCATGCCTGCCTGGATGCTGCCATGCTTCTGCCTGGATGACAGTAGACTGAGCCTCTGAACCTGTAAGCCAGCTCCAATAAAATGTTGTCCTTGTAAGAGTTTCCTTGGTCATGTGTTGGGGAAGGCAAAAAATGACAGGGACTACCTATAATAGGCTGAGATGGAGACATTTCAGATGCCCAGGGCAGCTCCTTGTAGAAAAGGATGGTGTCTCGGACCCTGAGAAGCAAGAGATACATCTCTCCAGGGGACCTGCCATCTAAAATAAGGGACTGGCTGCAGTAGGCCTGGATGGAGACATCTCAGTAGCCCAGGGCAGCTCTTCATAACAATAGTTGTTTACATTTCTCCTAACATTAGCCCTGGACAATGGCTGTATAGATTTTATTTGTGTGACTGCTTTTCAGATGGCCTTGGTATTCATAATTATCCTATTATATCTGACTTTCTTACATCTTTCTCCTTCTACTCTGGTGAATTCTGTGAAATTAGATGTTCCCTGATGTAATGATTCTTAAACAATTAAAATTTGAGACATGGGGTACAACACAATGCAGTCCTAATGGCCCAGGTACATAGTATGTGTTCGCATCTTAGAAACAACGTAATAGTTACACAATGGTAGTTCTAGATTAATGTTTGACTTACAAAAAAGTTTGACAAAATTAATAAAAAATAAATTAGAGCCAACATTGGGACCCTGAGAATGTAAAAATGCAAGAAATAAAACACACATACACACATAAGAAAAAAACAAAGCACACAAGAGCATACAGAGTGTATACAGCCTCAAGCTACAAACAAATGAACGAGAGAAAAAGAGAACAAAGTGAGAGAAAAAAAACTTATGACTTGAAAAATTGCCTGTCAGCTTATATCCCAAAATAGTCTATATATATTTATTTATACCTTCCAAATATCCCTGCTTCCAGTTGAGAACCCCAATCCTGTGTCAAGGCTAGACCCTAACAGTCATGGTGTCTGTTCACAGCAGTAAAACCCTAACTGAGACATGATAAAATGTGTGGTAAATCAGCTTTTCCATGGAAATGATTGTCTCTTCCATGCAGACAAGAAAATTAGACACCATCTTCTACCTGACCCTGGAGCTGCTATTGATCACTGTTGATTATCAGATTAAGGAGCTGTTACTGATTGAGCTATTATTGATCACATTGCCTCAGTAGGAACTTCCTAACCAGACTGTTTCCAGGGTTAAATGAAAGAACAGATGGTTGGACACCACTTTCACCAATGCAGTTAATACAGACAAAAGTTCCCTCAGGGTGTGAACTTTCTGTGAAAGAAGCAACATCAAAGAAGATGGCAGTCAGAAGCAGCACATCCTGTAAAATGATGCTCACCGGGACATCCTGTTGCTGGGTCACCATTTTCATGGACCTGAGCAGTAATTTTCACAGGACAGAAAGCAAGGTCTAGATCTTAATGGAAACATTTTTAATGTAGAGTTCAGATATTGAGAAAACATCCACTCATGATGTGAAAATGCTAGACAATAATTCATCTCTCTTCACACTGGTAGTAGCACAAGACACTAAATTCAAAATATAGGCGAATAGTTTTGGTCTCTGATGTTACGGCCAGAGTTATTACTCCTTGTGAATGAGCATTATAGAGAAGCAGGTTTTCATCTCACATTTCTGCCTTAAAAGAGCAGTCTACCATCTGCATATGTTTGAGAATCTACCTTGGATTTAGATTAGAAAATGTGGGGGAAATGTGAAGGGAAATTAGTCTTAAAGATTTACCAGCATAATCTAGGCTACCAGTTAAATCCGAAAGACAAAAAGATAACCCACCTCTAATCCATGGTACTTATGATAAATAAGAGAAACATTATTCCTATCTACTTTCCTAAATTAGCACCTCCCTGTATTGAAGTTAGATACTTTTTTTGAAGCGTGCGTTAAAGCTGTGCTTTAATACTGTTATGAGTATTTCTTCAATCCGATTTCCCTTTGAGTATACTGCATTAAAAATATACTGCTGGGCAATATATGACATTGCAAGTTTTAAACTGTAATTGGTAGACATAAAAACATTACTAAATTAATTGAAAGATGAATTACAAACATTTTATGATAAAATTAAAGATTTATATGAAAAATATTTCTGTTCGTCTATGTCTTTTTATTGGGGAATTGAGTCCATTGATGTTAAGAGATATTAAGGAATAGTGATTGTTGCTTCCTGTTATTTTTGATGCTTTATTTGTGTGGGTATCTTCTTTTGGGTTTGTTTGAAGAAGATTACTTTCTTGGTTTTTTATGGTTTATTTTCCCCTTCTTGTGTTGGCATTTTCCATCTATTATAATTTGTAGAGCTGGATTTGGGAGAAGATATCGTGTAAATTTGGTTTTATCATGGAATATCTTGGTTTCTCAATCGATGGTGATTGAGAGTTTTGCTGGGTATAGTAGTCTGGGCTGCCATTTGTGTTCTCTTAGGGTCTGTATGAGATCTGCCCAGGATCTTCTAGCTTTTATCATTTCCAGTGAGAAGTCTGGTATAATTCTGATAGGTCTGTCTTTATAAGTTACTTGCCCCTCTACCATTATCTGCATTATTTTTCATGATAATCTTCAATTTTAACCTGTTTTTCTATATATTTCATCTATTTTGCCAGAAATTTTTCCATGTAAATCCCTAATTTTATCACAAAATGTTTTTAATTCTACCTTCAATTAATTTAGAAAAGGTTTTTTATATCTACTATTTTGTCTGTATAAGTTTCCATGAAATAGTCAATTTTAAGTTTTTATATATATTTCTTGAATTTTGTCAGAAATATTTTCCATGTAAATCTTCAATTTTACCTGAAAATGTTTATAATTCCACTTTCAATCAACTCAGAATAATTTTATGCCTACCAATTTATCTGTAAAAAATTTTATGATAATCTTTAATTTCAACATGTTTTTCTATATATTTCTTCAATTTTATCAGAAATATTTTCCATGTAAATCTTCAACTTTATCAGAAAATTTTATAATTTAACTTAAAATCAACTTAGGAAATACTTAAATCAGCTTAAATACTTTTATTCCTATCATTATTATATCTATATAAAAATTTTCATGATAACTTCTTCAGTTCTTTGTATATATTGGATATTAGCCCTCTATCGGCAGTAGGGTTGGTAAAGATCTTTTCCCAATTTGTTGGTTGCCAATTTGTCCTTTTGATGGTGTCTTCTGCCTTACAGAAACTTTGTAATTTTATGAGGTTCAATTTGTCAATTTTTGATCTTAGAGCATAAGCTATTGGTATTCTTTTCAGAAACTTTTCCCCTGTGCCTATGTCCTCAAGGGTCTTCCCCAGTTTCTTTTCTATTAGTTTCAGTGTGTCTGGTTTTATGTGAAGGTCCTTGATCCACTTGGAGTTGAGCTTAGTACAAGGAGGTAAGAGTGGATTAATTCAAATTCTTCTATGTGCTGACCTCTAATTGAACCAGCACCATTTGTTGAAAAGGCTATCTTTTTTCCCTATGGATGTTTTCAGCTCCATTGTCAAAGATCAAGTGACCATAGGTGTGTGGGTTCATTTCTGGGTATTCAATCCTATTCCATTGATCCACTTGCCTGTCACTGTACCAATACCATGCAGTTTTTAACACTACTTCTCTGTAGTATTGCGTGAGGTCTGGGATACTGATTCCCCCAGAAGATCTTTTACTGTTGAGAATAGTTTTAGCTCTCCTGGGTTTTTTGTTATTCCAGATGAATTTGAGAATTGCTCTTTCTAACTCTATGAAGAACTGATTTGGGATTTTGATGGGGATTGCGTTGAATCTGTATATTGCTTTTGGTAAGATGGCCATTTTAACTATATTAATGCTGCCAATCCACGAGCATTGAAGATTTTTCCATTTTCGGAGGTCTTCTTCGATTTTCTTCTTCAAAGACCTGAAATTCTTGTCATACAGATCTTTCATTTGTTTGGTTAGTCACACCAAGATACTTTATATCATTTGTGGCTATTGTGAAGGGTGTCATTTCCCTAACTTCTTTCTCAGCCTGCTTATCCTTTGAATATAGAAAGAGTACTGATTTGCTTGAGTTGATTTTAATAACCAGTCACTTTACTGAAGTTGTTATCAGCTGTAGGAGTTCTCTAATAACCCTATAAAAATTGAGGTACAGAGCTAAACAAAGAATTTTCAACTGAAGAACTTCGGATGGCTAAGAAGCACCTTAAGAAATGTTCAACATCATTAGTCATTAGGGAAATGCAAATCAAAACAAGCCTGAGATTTCACCTCACACCAGTCAGAATGGCTAAGATTAAAAACTCTGGAGACACTCCTGAGCATATACCCAGAGGATTCATTCCCCTGCATACAAAGACACATGCTCCACTATGTTTATAGCAGCCTTGTTTATAATAGCCAGAAATTGGAAGGAGCCCAGATATCCCTCAAAGGAAGAATGGATACAGAAAATGTGGTATATTTATACAATGGAATACTACTCAGCAATTAAAAATAATGAATTCATGCAATTTGTAGGTAAATGGTTAGATCTAGAAAATATCATCCTAAGTGAGTTAACCCAATCACAAAAGAATACACATGAAATGCAGTCACTGATAAGTGGATATTAATGAGCCCAGAAGCCCTAAATACTCAAGGCACAATTAGCAAGTCAAATGGTTCCCAAGAAGAAGAAAGGAGAGGACCCTGGGCCTGAAAAGATTGGATCCAGTTTTGTAGACCCAGAACAGAGAAATCCTGGGGGGGGGGTGATGATTGGGGAATAGTTGGGGGGGAGAGGAATTATGGGACATATGGTGGGGGGGAACTGGGAAAGGGGAAAGCCTTTGGAATGTAAACATAGAATATAGAAAATAAAAATTAAAAAAAATAAATAAGAAAAAAAAAAACCAAAAAACCTCTGGAGACAGCAGGTATTGGTGAGGATATGGAGAAAGAGGAACACTCCTCCACTGCTGGTGGGATTGCCAAGATGGTACAACCACTCTGGAAATCAGTCTGGCAATTTCTCAGAAAACTGGGCATGGTACTTCCGGAGGACCCTGCTATACCACTCCTGGGCATATACCCAGAGGATTCGCTGTCATGCAACAAGGACACATGCTCCACTATGTTATTAGCAGCCTTATTTATAATAGCCAGAAACTGGAAAGAACCCAGATGTCCCTCAATGGAAGAATGGATACAGAAAATGTGGTATATTTACACAATGGAATACTACTCAGCAATTAAAAACAATGAATTCATGAAATTTGTAGGCAAATGGTTGGAACTGGAAAATATCATCCTAAGTGAGGTAACCCAGTCACAAAAGAATATGCATGGAATGCAATCACTGATAAGTGGATATTAATTAGCCCAGAAGCTCTGAATACTCAAGACACAATTAGCATATCAAATGATTCTATAGAAGAAGGAAGGAGAGGGTCCTGGTCCTGGAAAGGCTTGATCCAGCATTGTAGGGACTACCAGGATAGAGAAATGGGAGGGGGTAATTGGGGAATGGGCAGAGGGAAGAAGGCTTATGGGATATAAGTGAGGGGGGAATTGGGAAAGGGGAAAGCATTTGGAATGTAAACAAAGAATATAGAAAAAAAATTCCATGATAATCTTCAATTTTAACATGTTTTTCTACATATTTCTACAATTTTATCGAAAATATTTTTCACATAAATCTTCAGTTCTATCATAAAATGTTTCTACTTCCTTTTTAATTAACAATGTTTTTTATACCTACCATTTTACTCTTTAATTTTCCATGAAAATTTTCAATTTTAACGTGTTTTTCTATATATCTCTTCTATTTTCATCAGAAATATTTTCCATGTAAATCTTCAATTTTATCATAAAATGTTTTAACTTCCTTTTTCAATAAAAGAACATGCTAAAACAAGAAAAGAAAAAAAAAGAAACCATATCTCAAAAATAAAAAAAAATAGGTTATTGAAAAAATATTTCACATACTGTGATTTTTTTCGTCTGCACAGCTGCATAACTAGGAACCAGCACCTGGGAGCGGAGCAGAAGTGGAGGGACTGCACGTCTGAAGTAGGCCTGTGCTAATCAGCAGCGCTACCTCAACATCAAAGAACACATTGAAAATAAAGCATATAAGCCTGTTTGAAAATTAAAAAAATAAAAATTAAAACAATGAAGTGTAATTGGTGGCATGATTTTACTGCATGCCTGGATCTACATTTTTGCCTTGGCTGAATCGTTTTCAATGCTTTGTTTAAGTGGATATATGTAAATCTTAAATTGCTTTTTAAAGATATATATATATATATATATATATATATATATGCACTACTTACTATATTACATTACTATCATCAAACTTAGGTTGTTTTTAAATTTTAACTGTTAAAATAGATGTCCAAGGAACAACCTAGGATAATACAAAAAAGTGGAGGTTCAGAAAATATTTTATGGAGGTAACAGGTAAATTTAGGGGAAGAAACACTGTAGCAACTGAAGAGTTTTTGATATTATGTTAATCTACTATTAATGTTAATTACATTTTATGTTATAGAGAGGATTTTTGTTTCTCAGTAGTTTCTTCATAAGTATTTTAACTGCCTGTCTTTCAATTCTGGCTTTTTAGTTTTATTCGATTTCAATCAAAATAAATTAACTGTCTCAGTGTTAATTCCTTAAAATAGGTTCAGACTTCCTCTACAGAATATTTCTTTCTATATTTAGCTCTAGACTCTAACTATTTTTAGGAGTTGAAACATGTATTTTTGTTAGCTACATCTTCTGTGCCCTCAATATTTTCTTTTGCTCCATCTGTTTTTATAAAGATGTTTTATAAAGATGTTTTAAAGTCTTCCTTTATGATTTTATGTAATTTTAGCCTGATGATTTTAAGTTTTTTTGAAGCTTCTCTAAGATTATGCGGTTTGATGCAAAGAGGGTTATGAGTATTACATTTTTGGTGGATGATCCCTGCTAATACCTTTTGATTAAATTCCATTTTGCTCAATATTAGCATTGTCATTTGCTTTTTTTTTTAAAGTTTAAATTTCACTAGTATGTCTTTTCTCCTCTGTCACTATGTTCTAAATGAGGCACAATTGTCTTTGTGCTTAATGTGCTGTTTCCTAGAAAGGGCACTGAATTTTTCTTTTCCAGAGTGTGATAACTAAGATCTATTAGCTCTCCAATGTTATTCACATTTTCTAGTTTCTTTTGTCCTCTGATTCTTTTTTCTTATTTATTTATTTATTTATTTATTTATTCATTCATTTTATATCCCAACAGCTGCTCTCCTTTTTTCACTCCTCACAGTCTTACCCTCACATAGTCCTTCCCAAATTATCCCCTCCCCTTCTCCTCAGAGAGTAGGGAAGTCCCCCTCCCTTGGGTACCACACTGCCCTGAGACATCAGGTCACAGCAGGACTAGGCACAGCTTCTTCCACCAAGGCTTGACAAAGCAATCCAGTTAGCAGAAGGGGTTTGATTCAACAGCAGGCAACAGAGTCAGAGACAGACCCCAATCCAATTTTTTAGGGAATCCCATGAAGACCAAACTGTATATAAACTACAAATGTGTAGGAGGCCTAGGTTCAGCCCCAGAATGCTCTTTGGCTGGTTTAGTCTTTGTGAGTCTTAATGGGTCCAAGTAGGGTGAGTCTGTAGATCTTCTTGTGGTGTCCTTGACCCCTTTGGTTACTCAGTTCTATATTCCACTCTGCCGTAAGACTGACCGCTAAGACTGAGCAGGCAGGTAAGGCGAGTAGCACAGGGAACACGGGAGTGGCAGAGCAGCTGGGAAAGCATTCTTCCGGGCTCCACCTGCACCCAGGAGATGGGCTGCACCACAGCCATCTGTGCACCAATCCTGCCAGGGAAGAACTGATCTGCAAGGAGTGCTTTGACTCCCGGGTTTGGAGGTGAGAGCACCGTTTTCTCTTGCAGACAGGTATGGCCAGGAGCACAGGGAACACAGGAGTGGCAGAGCAGCTGTGACAGGGTCTTTCTAGGCTCCATCTGTTCCCAGGAGCTGGGCTGAGCCACAGCACTCTGTGGCAGGGGTGCTGAGACAGGCTTGCAGGCCCACAGGAGGGACAGGCACCAGCCAGAGACAGCAGGACCAACTAACACTAGAGATAACCAGATGGCAAATGGCAAATGCAGGACTTTTACCAACAGAAATCAAGGCAACATGACACCATCTGAACCCAGTTCTCCCACAACAGCTAGTCCTGTATACCCCCAACAAATCCAGAAGATAGCAGGGTACCTGGGCTCTGGTGTTGCCTTATTGTCTTAGCTCTTGTTGATTGTGTTCTTATGCTTTTCTTTAGCAACCTGGTTGTCCATGGTGTTGGCCTGATGCTAACAGGACTCCTGGGACCCAAGTGGACACTCTGTTTGGGCCCTAAGTGGAGCAAACAGGGAGGAGATCTTCTGGGGAGTTGGTCTAAGCTGGATGCTTCTGGAGCCCCACGAGCAGGGACAGCCATTGGCCAGAAGATAGAGGCCTTATGATGTAGATTTTTCTTTTTCATTGCCACTTCTAAGATAATATGGCTGTCACTACCTGCGTACCCATTGCTTTGTTTTCTCTCTAAGTTTTATTTTTATTATATTTGAATGTGTGTGTGTGTGTGTGTGTGTGTGTGCATATTTGTATATGTGCATCTCTTTGTGTATGTGCATATGTCTATTGAAACCAGGTGAATATATTCCTTATAGAGCTATTACAGATAATTAATCTTGCCTCATGTGGGTGCTGGGAACTTAACTAAGATCCTTTCTCAGTACAGAATGTGATCCTAAACTCTGACACATCTCTCCTGCTCCTTCATGGTTTAGATTTCTCATCAATTTGTAATCTTCAAGATGGTTATGTTAGTTTTCAATCTAAGTCTGCATTTCCAGCTTTATTGGTTTGGTTCATTTATGCTATAAAATAGAACAGACATTTCAGAACACTGCCATCAAGTTTAGTGGGGAAGGCAGTATGGTAGTTTGTAGAAAATGATCTGCATAGGCCAACAGGGAGTGGCACTATTAGGAGGTGTAGCTTTGTTGGGTTAGGTATGACCTTGATGGAGGAAGTGGTCACTAGGGGCAGGCTTTGAGATCTCAAACATTCAAGCCACAATCAGTGTGGCAATCACTCCCTGTTGCCTGTGGATCCAGATGTAGAACTCTCACTACCCTCTCCAACACCATGTCTGCCTGTTTGCTGTCCTGCTTCCTGCCATGATAATAATGCAAATTGCAAGTCAACCCCAGTGAAATCTTTTCCTTTATAAGAGTAGACATGGACATGGTGTCTCTTCACAGCAATAAAAGCCTGACTATGACAGGCAGAATCAGAATCAAAGTCATTACAGAACACAGCCTCAGAGAACCTTGCAACATCCATTCTAAGGTCCTTCCCTCGTGTTTACTTTGATATCCATTTCTTACTCCAGAAACTGACCCCAGATTCCCATAGCATAGACTCAATAAAGACAGTCTTCTTGTTCTACATATTATTAAATTTACCTCTATTATTTTTGATTATGTATAATAAATGTGATTTCAGTATGGCCACATAAAGGGAGCAAGTCATTCAGACAAGGCAGCAGTAAACCAACTAGTGTTCAGTAAATACTCCAATATGTTACCAATCTTCAAGGAAATGCTTGTTTGTCTTGATGTACATAAATAAATAAATAAATAAATAAATAAATAAAGTAGCAATTCCCCTAAATGTTTGTTTAAACACAAATTAGTAACCAGTATATCATGTTGTGATATTATTGGTTTAGTCTTATAGTCTAAAAATTTTTGAAAAGGAAACAATTTATAGCTTATTATTTCTTTAAAAATTTTGGAGCTATTTGTTTTATTATATATTTAATATAATAAATTATAATATATAACATAAATTATATAAACATACACATATATACATATACATATATATATATGAATAATTTGCAAGCATTTGTGTTTGTCATTGTTGCCACAGAGGCCCGAAGAAGGAAAAAGATATCCTGGTTATGGATGGTTGTAAAGATCATGTGGATGCTGGGAACTGAACCTGGGTCCTTACAAGCACATAAAGTGTCCTTAACTGCTGAGCCATTTCTCTAGACACATCATATTGTTTCAATAAAAGAGTATCTATGACAGCTTTCACTTGGATTTTTTCATCCTAAATGCCTTTGAGAAACAGTACACAGAAAACATAAATCGGAAAAAGGAAGACAACGATAAAGAACGAACGACTGGAAATTTTCTATTTTTAGAAACAATTTTCCAAACAGGTCACCCATACATTAATTTGTATTCTATTATCTCTTTCAATAAGGTCAACAACTTAACTTTTTACTTTTGGAAGAGATTTGGTTTCCTGTTAAACACTAATAGAGATTATTTCAGGTTACTGATTTTTTTTCTGTATAGGTCACTGTTCCCACATATTGTAACTTAATCTACTCACTCTGTATATCATTGTCATCCTCAAAAAAATAGATTTGAATATTACCGTGCGAGTAAAGAAAGCACACTATTTTTACAGTGCAGAATTGCTAAGCTTTTGCCTCTTTTTTTTTTTTTGATTAATTTCATGCCTGACTCAGTCAGAGATTAGGCCTTGACACAGGTTATAATTAAATATTGAAATCATGAAGTGCAAGAATGTTTAATTTTTAAAATATGAGTTTTAATTTACCTCATACAGAGAATAGCTCTGGTCACCTGCAGAGATGCATTACACACTACATTGCCTAATGCAGGAAGCCTGAATGAGGCTGAGCACACAGTGAAAGTAAACTAATGCAATTTACTGAACAGCAGTCAAATATTTATCCAGTTGATGAAGCAGACTTTATGTGAAACTCAGACAATAATTAAAGAGAAGCCTTGCTTAAAACATGCCTACCTCTGTTTTTTACAAATATGTTATATCCTCCTTCCTGTATAGTCCATGTTTCTAAATATCACCATACACCCGAGGCACTCCACAGAGAGCATTCTAAGAATTATTTTGAACATAATCCCTATTATTTCACAGCATTTGCTGCTAGGAAGGTAGACTGACTGCAGAAGCGTCTTCTCACTCCTTGTTCCTACACCGACTACACTGTGACTCTGCTGTCTTCCATTAAAGGTAGATTTGTTTCTCTCGTCCTTTGAATCGGCCTAGGTTGTGACTTCCTTTCCCAATCCAATGTGGGACTCATATTGTTATGGTGTTCACAGCCTCTACTTTTTACACTGCATGTCTCCTGTTCTTCTCAGTCTCATGACAAGGCCAGACTGTTTCTAAGAGGATGATGAGAGGCCTCAAGGAGTTAGTGGATCAGGGCTCATCAACTCCCAACTATCATATTATTAACTAAGTCTGGACAAGCAAAACCCCAGGCAAAGAACCACCCAGACTACTTGCAGAGTCATGAGAAATCATATTTATTTTGTTAGTTTTAAGCCATTATTATTATAATTGTTGGTTATGCCAGAAGAACAAATGGAAGCTGGATTTGGAGGTCTAATTAAATCTCCCTGTTTTACAAATAGCACAACTGAAGCCTCAAGGGCTTCAATGGTTTAATTACATTCACACATTGGTAGCAGATCCAGGTTTAAAGATTACATCCCCCAGAGAGTCAGCAAAAACTCTTGGAGTTATAAACTACATATCTTTGTTCTCTTTTGTAGCAACAGACACCAAAGTGTGCCTACCAAAAACAAACCAACTAAACAAACAAAAACAAAAAAAAACTTTAGAATTAATGTATAATCAAATGACATTTATAAGTATAATTTTAGTGACCATATATGAATAAACATATGTGTTTTCTTAGCTCTCCTTTACTAAGTTATATGAATTTTGAATGACAAGATTGATTTCATGGGTAAGAATCCTACACTCTTCAATCAGTGTGATATTGACAATTACTTTTCTTTGAAAATTTTTCTTGTATGCTGAAGTCAGAAGATACCTTTTAAGAGTTATGTTTAGTTGAACTAAAAGTTTCCTGACTCTCTTTGCATACCAAATTGTCATCTTGAAAATAAATAATATACAGCATACCATCCTTGTATCATTTTGGAGATGGCAAGCCTTTAAGAACTATTTAGCTGCTTACACAGTATTAACTGACTGAACTGGGGCTGCCTATGTCTACAGTGTCAGGAGAGAGCATATGATGAATCAGGCTCAATCAAATTTGCTCTATAACTCTAAAAATATTAAAGATATTTGGTCTACTTTTCACACCAGAAAATATTTCTAATTTGAATTTATTTTACCTACAATTCTTGTCTCATAAAGTGTTAGTTTCTCCTCAGCACATCTAAATCACGATGATTGCTTGTGCAATCACAAATAACTGGACTCTTCCCCCACAGTCCCAGCTGAGGTTTTCCAGTTTCGAGAATTTAGGGTCCACTTTGTTAACGAGTTTTATAGTCAAACAAACTGTTGATCCAAAGAACCTCACTTTGAGAATTCCATGGATGCTAGCGAGATCTTATATAATTTGTGAATACTTTATTATAAGATATGCTATACTATGATATTTTAATGGAAGCTAAAGAAAGCACATGAGCTACATCCCAAAATTTGTACCATTGAGTAAATTGCATCATACAAAGTCTGTCAATCAAAATCAATAACACAGACACTGCACTTAAAGTTCGAACAGTTCTGGCATTTAAGTTATATTCAGAGCTTGCCCACAGGCCAAGGAATATGGCAGGAGGGACTTGTAAAAAAATAAAATGTTGTACTGTCACAAGACCCATAATATTTGGAATGCAGGCAAATTAGCTCAAACGATCATCTCCAAAGGGAAATCATTTGCCAGAGTTTTAAAGAAAAGCAATACCTACTTCCAGTCCACAGGCAGGGTTTTGTTTTGTTTTGTTTTTAATGAGAGTATTCACATAACACTTTCCATGACAGTTTCTGCTTTCCATCACTCAACTCTCTGTGAAAATAGTCCATTTTTGGCTTACTGACTTCGTTTGGGCTCCATCCAAAACTGAACTTCTTGAAAGGTTTTTAAAAAGTGATCTCAGTTATTTTTAATTCCTGACTGCTTCAAATAAAGAAAACAAACTATGAAACGTGTAGTGGGATTTTAATAGCATTTTCTTTGCATTTAAATATCAGATAACTTCCTAATGGGATTTTGCATATCTGTGTTCTCTGTAGAAGTCTCATACTTTCCTCCATTTGAGAAGACAACTGAGATTAGAAAAAGATTGGTGTCTGGAAAGGTCCCCTGAGAAAAGGCACACAAAAGCACATGTGTGTCTTGAACTCTTGAGTGTGCACACTTAGGAGGCGCCAGCCAACCCCATCTTTCTTCTTGGAGTAAACATGCCTCCTCCGGTATTTAGAGAGCTCACTTTCTGAGGGGCCTATTCCATATTGTTTATCATTTTTATCAGTGTGGTTTTTCTCCATCACCTCCTTAAAAGTTCATTTCTCCCATTTCTGCACTTCTTTGCAACTCCTTGAGGAGGAAAAAAGGGGGGGGGCAATTCAGATAACCACGCATTAGACAGAGATTTTTTTCCCCCTTCTACTTTCAACATTTTCTTGTGGAGTAAAAGCTCCTAGGTACAGGAGAACACAGACAGGATGCTAACACGATATATTTGAGTTAAGGTTTCTCACCTACAGACTAATACTATACACAGCTGGTCTGTTGTCAAAAAATTGTTATTTAATAGCATTCATTTAGAATCCGATTTATTGGTTAGTGAATTATATTATTATTGTGTCATTAAGAGATGCTGTAAAATGCCTTTTAATATTGTAAAAAATATTCTATTTCACATAAAAATATAATTTTAGCTGCAAATATTTTCCATTCCTTCTTGAAGGACTCCATTTTGCTGTGAACCTTTTTTTCTTATTTTATGTGCATTGATGTTTTGCCTGCTTGTATATATGAATGTGAGAGTGTCAGATCTTGGAGCTACAGAGAGTTGTGAGCTGCAATGTGGGTGGCTGAGAATTGAACCTGGGCCCTCCTGAAGAGCTCTCAATACCCCTAACCATTGATCCATCTCTCCAGCCCCAAGATCTAATCTTCTTAAAGTGACCATTTTAATTAAAATTCCTTCCTAACCCTTTAGTGATATTTTTGCTTTCTATTATGTGAATAGCTAGGCCTGACATGTGGAGCTCTTGGGATGAGGGTGCTGGTACAGGACCTTAGATACAGTTATATGCACTGGGACAAATAAATGATCATACTTGTCTGCACTTCCACACTGGGGCTTCTTAGTTTATTTTGTGTGACACAAGGAGTTTCTTTCATTTGGCAAATATCTCAGAAACTTTTTCTAGAATGAAATTTTTTGTATTGGTCCTTTTTATTCCTTCCTTCTTTCCTCTCCTCTTCTTCCTTTGCTCTCTTCTTGAGTCTTTTTTATTATTGTTTTTTAAACAAAATTTTGCACTGTTGCCTAAGCTGGTCTCAAACTTATGGTAATCTTCCACCTCTGCTTCCTGACTGCGTAGGTAACAGAAAGATGGAGGCTTTTAATTGAATGAAGAAAAGCAGAGGACTTTTTTTTGAAGTACCAAATGGTTATTTTTCTGATATAGTAATAAATGTATTTTTTTTATCATTAAATATAAGTATCAACAGATGGGCCTTATACAAACCAAAATTTTGATATACTAAGTATCTTAACTATAGTTACCATTGCGTTGATGAAACACAATGGCCAAAAAGCGTATTGAAGAGGAAAGGGTTAATTAAGCTTACACTTCTATGTAGCTGTTCATCATCAAAGGCAGTCAGGACAGGAACTCAAACAGGACAGGAATCTGGAGGCAGGAGCTGATGCAGAGGCCACGGAGAGCTGCTATTTACATGCTCCTCCTAGCTTGCTCAGTTATCTTTCTTATAGGGCCCACTACCATCAGTCCAGAGATAGCAACACTCAGCCCCATCAACCACCAATTAAGAAAATGCCTCAGAATTGGATTTTGTGGGGTCAATTTCTCAAGTGAGATTCCCTCCCTTCAGATAATTCTAGCTTGTTCAAGTTGATGTAAAACTAGCCAGTACACTAATGAATTCAAGTGTTTCAAAGTAATTACAATAATAATGTATGAAATACACCCCATCTAGTGATGGTATAATAACAAATTCTTAATATAATACTATTTTTCTTTATTACGTACATTCATTAAAATGTAAATTACTTTATAAACACAGAGTATATTTTATTTATGTATTTAGCGATATACATAACACATATATGTAACAATAGTTAAAGACAAAAGGGTCTTGAATTTGAAAGAGAATAGGAGTATGTGCATGGGAGGGTTTAGAATAAAGAAGAGGAAATAATGGAATCATCATCACAAAATATAACAATGTCTTAAAAAATTAAAACTAAAATGAAGAAATATCATTTAAAATTGAAATAAAATTTTATAGAAGTCAGTTGTGGCAAGTAAAGGTGAGATGTAATTTTTTCCCACCTAAGTTTAAGGATCCCCTGAATTTTATCTATGGACAGAACTATTATGCCTTATTTGTTTATGGAAGAAAGAAAAAAACTGCATGTCTTCTATAGCTCATTTAGTATATTTAGATTAGATAAAGTTCTTTCAACAAATTCTTACTTTCAAGTATACATCAATAAACCTAATAAAATTCATTGTTGCAGGAAGGAGGAAATGCTTCCGTTGTGGGTGATTCCAGACTTTGAGTGTGTGTGTGTGTGTGTGTGTGTGTGTGTGTTTGTGTGTGTGTGCATGTTTGTGTGTATCTGTGTGTCTGTGTTTGTATGAGTGTGTGTGTATGTGTGTATGTGTGTGTGTGTGTGTGTGTGTGTGTTTAGGTCTATGTGTGTATAGGTCTATGTGTGTGTATGTCTGTGTGTGCATGTATGCCTATGTATGTGTACATGACTCTATGTCTGTCTCTGTGTTTGTATGCATATGTTTCTCTCTGAGTGTATAGGTCTATGTGTATATGTACGTCTATATGTGTGTATTTGTCTGTCTATATGTCTCTGTGTTTGTATGCATGTTTCTGTGTGTGTGTATGTATGTATGTATGTATGTATTATGTATGTATGTATTATGTATGTGCTATGTCAGAGAATAGACTCAAAGAGAACCACTGATTGCAACGTGTTCAGGAGAGATGAAGAGAAATATCTCAGGGATGCCACTAGAGCGAGGACCTGAAGAAAGCAAAGTGTCAGAAGCCATGGAAACACCTGGATATAAGTGATTAAAATGCTATGTGAGACAGTGTAGCTTTTTATTGAATGGATTAATTGATAAATGTGAGCCACTGTAACCTAAAATTCATCAATATTACTAAAAATAAATATGTAATGTCTTCGTTGTCAAATTTGTACTTTTCCCGAGATTAATGTATAAATTACATTCTATCTCTATTTGAAAACTTATCTTTTCTTCCATTTTAATATATACAGAAGTTTTGCCATGTATTCTGTGCCTTATACTGTACTTCAGTTTATTCCTAATAAGGACTCCACAACTTAGCATGTAGCATGACCTTTCTTTGTCATTTAAAAATATAGAGTATCAGAACTGGAGAGATAACTCAGAAGTTAAGAATACTCAATGCTCTTCCACAGAACCCAGGTTCAATTATTCTTAGCAACTACCTAGCAGCTCAAAACTGTAACTCAAGTCTCCAGTCCCCAGGGTTATGATGTCCTCTCCTGGCCTCTGCAGTACCAAGTACACATGTAGTGCACAAACTCATACCAGGTTAAAACATCCAAATACACCAAATAAAATTGTGACACTACAAGACTAAGTCAGTTGCTTATGTTTACTAAGCATTTGGGCCAGAAGTAGGGTGTAGCCACTTACATCTATAAATTTAAACATTTTGCCCATGTTATTACACAACCCCATGAAGATGGGAATTTTGTTTAGGCAAGAGAGTGCTCCTTCTCAGGGACTATATTTAAAATATTCCTGAGGTACATTAGAACTTTGTGTTAAATGAGAAAAGTTTGTATTGATTCATTAAGGAAAATGTTCAAAGAATGAAAAAATGAACCACAAAGTGCCAGAAGAAAAGAAATTGCTAATTAGGGAGAAAATAATCACTAGAAAACTCCACTAGAAGGTTATAGTCACATATAGTCTTTAGTCCCTATGTGTGGTTAAAATAAAGAAAGAATTAAAAATTTTTCAGGAAATTAATGAAAGGTCCAGAAAAGAAAGTCCAAGACCTTTTCTACAGCTGAGGGGCATCCATGCCCCATGGTACTTGGGAAAGAGAGGAGTGAGTATGCTCAAACATAGGTTAATCTTTGAAAAGCCAAGAGGCTTTATAAATCAGATGAGAAGAAAGGACTGGGCCAGGGGACCAAGTTAAATCTTATAGAGACTGAGTGTGAATATTGACAAAACAATGAGTGTGAATATTGACAAAACATATCATTTTGGATTAAACTTTTATTTTGTCTTTATCTTTGAATTTGTTTCCTTTCTCCTCAACACCCTTTCTTTTTAAGATATGAACTGCAATAACTACAGTAAGAGGTGATAAAACCTGAAAAACAAAACAAAACAAAACAAAAAAACAGTCTTCCGGAGATACAGGTTATATATAGTATTTGATATTGAAAATCATCCAGGGTGGGGGAAGGTGGCATAGGGTGAAATCTAGCTTGGCTTCAGTTTCTGCACAAGTATCTTGGAGGAATTTATGTTACTATCAAGGTTGTGGATGTGAGAGAAACAGACAAAAGATTTGTTCAAATTTGGAGGTACTGATTTTTAGGTTATTTTGTGTGATCTAGATAGCAGTGATTCTTAGGCAATTGAAGACATACATATTGAACTTTTGTAACAAAATCTCCAAAGAAAATAGTTTCAGGAATTATCAACAGGTGAATAAATATATGAAATGATATTAATTATTTAATTTATGTCCACGGGAGGCTTGATGCCCCAGTATAGGGGAACACCAGGACAGGGAAGTGGTAGTGGGTGGGTTGGTAAGCAGGGGGAGTGGGGAGGGGATAGCATAGGAAAGGGGATACATTTGAGATGTAAATAAAGAAAATATCTAATAAAAATGATGCAGAGGTAAAAGAAGAGGAAGAGGAAGAGGAAGAGGAAGAGGAAGAAGAAGAAAGAAAGAAGAAGAAGAAGAAGAAGAAGAAGAAGAAGAAGAAGAAGAAGAAGAAGAAGAAGAACCTGCCAAAGCAAATTTCAGTGGAGTTTAGTGGATCAAAGTATCCTAAGAGACAGCCATGAACAGTGTCTGATGCCACACATAGAAGCCAAGTAAGACTTTGAGCAGGGAGCTTTGTGGTAGAGTAGTCTGTGTGCTGGTCATTTTGACAAAGCATTTGTGTTGGTATAGGGACAGAAAGTCTGAAAGTAATGAAGTGGGGGTGAAAAGAGAAGTTATAATAAACTTTAGTCTACTTATAAAGACTGAAGAAAGCTGGAGAGTAAAGGAGAGAGAAATCTGGAAGAGATGGAAAAGATGAAAGTGAGTGACCAGAGGCTAAGACATTGCCAGAGTGTGGAGATGCTAAAGTGTAGTTGAAAGATGAAGAAGAAGGAAGAAGGTTTTTGGTTTTGACAGCTAAAATTGTTGAAGGTCCACTGGATGATGACAACATGAGATCAAGGTAGCTGGATCCTTGCAATTTCAAAGAAATAGGAACTTACTGTGTTATGTGTTGTACAAACATCAACTATCTGAGAGTATATTTATGTGAATAATATATGATGTAAGTTGTATTATACATAGAGATAAGCAGTTCTATATTTTTATATTTGCCTTTCCTAGGAAAGTAACTATGCATATTGCATGGGAAGGTTTATTGAGTTCAATAGGCATTTTTACAAGAATTAGCCATATTTTAAAAAATATACAGCATCAACAGAAAAATGTGGTTTATGGTCATAAGTCACCAACAGTACATATCTGTTGCTCTGGTTTGAGTCATTCAATTTCTATAGTCTCTTCATAAACCAACACTTGAAAATTTGCATATTCAAATGAAAGTATAGGTAGAGATTATGTCTTTGCTTTCTCTCTTTTTTGTATTGGATATTTTCATTATTTATATTTCAAATGCTAACCCCTTTTCTGGTTTCCCCCAACTCCTTGAAACCCCCTATCCCATCCCTGCTCCCCCTGTTTCTATGAGGCTGTTCCTCCACCCACTCCCACCTCCCCAGCCTTGATTCCCCTATACTGATACATCTATCCAGCCTTCTTAGGACCAAGGACCTCGCCTCCCATTGATACCTGAGAAGGTAGTCCTCTGCTACATATGCTGCAGGAGCCATATGTTCTCCTTGGTTGATGACTTAGTCACTTGGTACTCTGGAGAGTCTGGTTGGTTGACATTGTTGTTCTTGCTGTGGAGTTGCAAACCCCTCAGTTCCTTCAGTTCTTTCCCCTCCATTGAGGACCGCTCGTTCAGTCCAGTGGTTGACTGTGAGCATCTGCCTCTGTATTTGTAAGGCACTGGCAGGGCTTCTCAGTAGAGAAGCCATATCAGGCTCTTGTCAACAAGCACTTCTTGGCATCCACTGTCTGGGTTTGATGACTGTCCATGGGATGAATGAGGTGGGACAGTCTCTGGATGGTCTTTCCTTCAATCTCTGCTCTACACTTTATCTCCATATTTGCTTGAGTGAGTATTTTGTTCCCCTTTCTAAGAAGGACCAAAGTATCAACACTTTGGTCTTCCTTCTTCTTGAGCTTCATGTGGATTGAGTTACCTCACTCAGGATGATATTGTCTAGTTCCATCCATTTACCCAAGAATTTCATGAATTCATCATTTTTAATAAATAAGTGCTTTTTCTTTCTATTTTAGAATGAAGAAACTATGTTGATTCTCTTCTTTGGCCCTCATTGTGTTCAGTAGATAGGAAATCAAGCCAATTACGACAACCCCATTGCAGAATAGCCATTCTTACTTTCCTTTTCTTGGTCAGTATCATCTTTCAATAAGAACCTTTGTATTTCAGTGACCATAATTTTTAGTATAGATAAAACAATCATAAAACTTTTCATTCAAATGGAAGGGCACTATTGATACTGAAGGATAACTAAAATGAATTTGGACTCTTCCAGGCAAATCAAGACATATGTCTACCCTAACTATACACTACAGGTATGAAAGAAAATGAATTATTTATTGATCATAGAAGACACCAGATATTCTTGACCTACGTGGCTGAGAAAATTTCCTCTTGAGGTTGGTGCCATCTAATTCATCATTACATCTGTACCAACTGGCTCAGTTCACAGTTGGAATCTGGTTTATGACTCAGGGAAGAGTTCCGAATTGAATCCAGTTAACAAAACCACTTGATATCAAAATAGTCGCTGGCCAGAAAATGCCATTATACTAATAAATAAATGGCCATAGCCTCTGAGACAAGAAGACAGTTTTTTTAAATAGACATGCTGGTAATTCTCTGAGAAACTGGGAAATTCTTCCTTGCAAAATGCAGAGAATTGGAATCAAAGAGAACAATAGAATTAACCTCAATGCTTTCTAATAGCACAGTCCGAAGCTGAGACTGCCTAAACAAGCAATTCTCAAGCTCAAGAATCACTTGTCAATCTTTCCCATATGCAAACTCTGTGAAGATAGTCTTCAGTAAGCGAATAAATAAAATCGCCTTCAGCAGAGCAATGGAATATCTATTCATAGCATTTACAAAGAAAACCCAAGTTGTCAAACTATTTAGTTACTCATCTTGTGTGACGAAGTGCTTGACAAAAAAGCCCCTTAAGAAAGAAAGGGTTTAGTCCACCCTGAAGTTCAGCTCTAAGTCCATCAGAGTGGAGGTATGGCAGTAGGACTGTGGGGCAGCTGGTAACCTTGCATCTGCAGTCAGGAATGTGAGAGCAATAAAAACCTGTGCTCATTTACATTTTGCATTAATGCAGTCTAGGACCCAATCTCGTAGGATGGTACCACCAACACTAGGTTTAATCTACCCATCTCAATACTCCATACATCCTATTCCTTTCAAAACCCCGTTCCTAAAGTAAATTTACATTATCTTTTTTTGTTAATTTATGTTTTATAGGATGTTTTATTTAGTTACATTTCAAATGTTATTCCCTTTCCCGGTTTCCCCTCCAGAATCCTATCCCATCTCCCCTCCCCCAGCTTCTGGGAGGGTGTTCCTCCACCCACCCACCCACCCACCCCTGTCTCCCCACCCTGGCATTCCCCTATACTTGGGCATTGAGCCTTCACAGGACAAAGGGCCTCTTCTCCCATTGATGCCCAACAAGGCCATCTTCTGCTACATATGCGGCTGGAGCTACTATGTATTCTCTTTCTTTTGCTGGTGGTTTAGTCCCTGGGAGCTCTGGGCACGGGGGTTTGGTTCATTGTAACTGTTGTTCTTCCTAGAGGTTGCAAACCCCTTCCCCTCCTTCAGTCCTTTTTCTAACTCCTCCATTGGAGACCCCATGCTCAATCCAATGGTTGGCTGCGAACATCCAACATCTCTATTTGTCAGGCACTGGCAGAGCCTCTCAGGAGACAGCTATCTCAGGTTCCTAGCAAGTACTTCTTGGCATCCACAATAGTGTTGGAGTTTGGTGACTGTATATGGGATGGATCCTCAGGTGGGCCTTTCCTTCAGTCTCTGCTCCACACTTTGTCTCCGTAATTTCTCCTTGAATATTTTGTTCCCCCTTCTAAGAAGGGCCAAAGCACCCACACTTTGGTCTTCCTTCTTCTTGAGCTTCATGTGTAAATTTACATTTTTCCATCCTCAGACAATCTTATGGGCTTAGTTCTATTTCAGCTCTTGAGCCAGAATGCCGACCCAAACCAATACTTCCAGTCGAGAAAACAACCCTTTGTTTAGTCCCTAACTCGAACTTGGAAGAACACAAAGAAGTGAGGCAGCCCTGTCATGAGCCCACCCAGGTTGTCTATGATAATCTCCTTTGCTCAAATATCAGCCCATTATATTCTTAACCACCTAAATGACTAATTCGCAAATGGTATTCACAAAAGCACCTTGACTGCTGCCTGAAAAACCATAGCTTTGGTGCAGTCATATTGACAAGGGGAATTGAAAGTCAAGCCACCACATAGTCACTTTGAAGGCCTCTTCTCAAAGACCTAATTAAGCTAGCCCTCACTCAGCTCCGTGTATTTCTTCTACGTATTTCAAGCTCGAAAACCTGCAGTGTCCATTCTTATATTTGATAAAATATTTACAGACGTATTTAATTAATTAATTTGTTTGTTTTTGTTTGTTTGTTCGGTCCTTCGTTCATCATTTGTGTTCAGTCACAGCCCCCTCCTTTCTTCCTGGTCCCAGCCTTCCAAATCCCTCTTCCAATTGCTCCCTCCTCCGAGAACAGGAGCTGCCCTTGGCCATCATCCCACTCTGGGACATCTGGTCCTAGCAGGACTAGGCATACCCTCTCCAACTGAAGCCCAACCAGGCAGTCCAGGTAAGTGGAAGGGGACCCAATGGCAGGGAACAGAGACCAAGACAACCTTGCCTCTGCTTGCTAGGAAACCCACATGAAGGCCAAGCTGTATATCTGCTACAAATGTGTAGGAGAGCTACATCCTGCCCCTGAATGCTCTTTGGTTGGTGGTCCAAGCTCTGGGAAACCCCCCAGTACCTACCTGCCCTTCCTCGTCCATGTTGCTTCCCTCTTCCTTCTCCCTGTCCCCCTAGACAATTTCACATCTACTTTCATGTCCTCTGTACATATGTACTTTCATGCATCTATGTAAAAAAGAATCAACACGTGATAGAAAAATGTAATATTTATTTTTTAAGAATGTCTTTAATAATATTATCTGCAGCTGCATATTTTTCTACCAATGACAAAATTTCACTTTTTTTTATGGCCAAAAAGTTAAAAGTACATATAAACCACATTTTCTTCACCCATTTTTTTGGTTAATAGATATTTAGGTTGGATTCATAATTTAGTTATTATTAAAAGTGCTATTATGTGCAAGTATCTCTGTGACATGTTGGCTTCGAGTGAGACAGTTGGGTTATATGATAGGTTAGCCATATTTTTAGGTTTTGAGGAAACCTCCTCATGTCTTATCTGTTCTCAATGTGGAAACAAATGTACAAGTTTCATTGCTGTGTCCATAATGGCTAGACTAGTTACATTCTCACATTACAACAAATACGCTTCTCAATTTCCTTCCCCTTAAAGTAGGATAATTTTCCAGAGTCACACTTCTAGAGAAAAGACCTAGTTATTCCACTCCACTCTGAAACTCTGTATGTCACATCTTGTCACAAACTGTATGTTAGCCCCCTTTCCTGTTGTAAACTTAGAGATAACTATTCCCTAAATGTCTCCTTCTCTCCCTGTGTTCTGTCAGTCTCTCCATTGCAGTATCATAAAGCTTTCCCTGGACAATTAATCATTCCAACTTCTGCCAACTTCTGCCTCAATAAGCATATATATATATATATATATATACCTGTTGTGAGATCTATCATCTATTTTCTGCCTACTAGTCTGTCTCCTTCCTACTTTCAAGAGAAGAATTCCTTGATGACAGAATGTAAGTTGAATTATTCATCTGTATAATCAAAGGAACAAAACAATGGTATGGTACAGCGTTTAGACAGATTATCTATTGGTGAAACAAAGGAATGAACAGGCAGATGCTGAATGAATTAGAAAGTCTCTCTTTGCAGTGCTGGAGTGTTAAATGGATTGTCTTCCTATAGGGCATCTGTGCCGGACGAATTTGGCAGGTTTCACAGTTCAAGTACTCTAATATAATGTCTCAGAAAAAAAAAATTAAAGAACTTGCCTAAGGTGATCAGATATTAAGAGCCAAAAAGAAGAAAAAAAGAAAGAAAAGGAAAGACACCACAGAAACTTAAGTCACCTTGTTCTTTTTGATGCAATGTGCTAGCCTCTGGTAAGTGAAAAGTGAGAATAAATATCTAAGAATACACTTTTGATAGCAGAGGAACTTCTCTAAAATCGTTGCGAACTTCTTTTGTTAACACTGTACCACAGCATGAAAGATTCAGCACTCACTGGGGAATTGCCATGGATGCAGGAAGTTTAAAAGAGCAGAGGAAAGAAATAAATGCCAAGAGGTTTATACAGTATGGCTTCCACAAAAAAAATAAATAAAATAAAATAAAATAAAATAAAATAAAAATAAAAATAAAATAAAAAGATGTTGGGAAGAGCAAGGAACTAGTTAACTATAGTTAATATATAGCTATCATGCTAATAATTCAACCTGTGGATCAACAAGAACTAAAGACATTTCCCCTGGTAGCATTAATATTCTTTCATCTCTAAGGGACATGCAGTCTTCTTAGATAATTATTGACTGAGGTGAACTCAGCGTAAATAGATAAGGAAAGACCTTGTGGTTAAATTGTGGTCAGCCTCTTGCTGCTTTGTTTGATGGTGATAAATAAGTTAATGCGGAAAGGGGAGTAGGAGCATCCTTGAAGTGGGCTCAGCTACTTAGTTTCAAAGTTCACTGATTACTGTAATAAACATTTCGATATGATACATCCATGTGCATTAAGCATCCATTCTATTATGGAAATCCATAGTCAACACAAGTAAGGTATGTAGGACCACAAAGGAGTCCATTTGCACTCATGCATTCTATTTTCCTTTCCCTTCCAGTAGCTTGCTATTGCCTACAATTAGTTTGTCCCTCCTCCGTCATTTCAGAGCTGGATCAAAACTTCCTTTCTCATTCCTGTCTTATTGCACCAAAGACATTTTGTTATGAGCTGGGAGAACAATCCTCCTACCCACAAGGCACTCCGTCTGAGGTGTGTCATGTGACTCTGTGTCTGCCATTGTTTTCAGTTTGACTATGAAACAATAATGTTCTTCTGTCTCACTGTAGAATGTGTACTGTAGTGTTTGGGGGCTTGGGGGCAATGGATGGCAAAAATGGTGGTTTCCTCTGGAGGCTCTGCATCTTGCAGACCTTTATCAGGTCTTCCCTTGTTACATTTACCCTTGTGCAAAGGAGGGCATGGGATTCTCCCAGGTGTGCAATGAATGTTGTCTGAATTCTACGTGTTTGCATGAACACAGGATGAGGGGCAGGTGTCATATGGGTATTCAAGATCTCATTTTTCCTATCTTGGGGGTTGGATTTCATGTAAGGCACAAATAAAGCTGATGACTAGGGTACAGGTCTTTTATGCATAAGATTAATTAACCGACAGAAAGCTGAACCACATGCTTTTGGGGATTTTTTTTTAAAAAAAAAGAATAAATGGCTAGAGATAAGACAAGCTGCTTAGTGGCAAGACTTCATGAGATCACGGTTGTGAAGTGAGAGATTGAGAGAGCAGCATCTAAAACTGGGCTCAGCCTTCAGCCTCTTTGATTGACAGCGGAGTAATATTCCCTACAGGGACTGCAGAGTTGAAAAGAGAAGTGCATGTTCCAGTAAAAAATTAAAATCTTGATCTTTGCCATGTTAAACATGAAGTGGTAATGAGACAGCAGGAAGCTACTTCGGTGAATCAGCAGGAAAACAGGACCAAACAGCTGGAGAGGGTGATGGTGCCGAGGTAAAGCTGTTTCATTAGGCAATCATACCTTGCATTATATAGCACCAAGCTGCATTATCTACAAACTCCATTGTAGATGTTACGTGAGTCTCACAACAACCTGGCATGTCACACATTATATATATCTTACAGATCTGGGGCTAGCTGAGGTATTCCTTTTTTTTTGTTTTTGTTTTTGTTTTTGTTTTGTTTGTTTGGATTTGGTTTTTTTCAAGACAGGGTTTCTCTGTATAGCCTTGGCTGTCCTGGAACTCAATCTGTAGAACAGGCTAGCCTCAAAATCAGAAATCTGCCTGCCTCTGCTTCCCAGAGTGCTGGGATTAAAGGCGTGCACCACCACCGCCCGGCTAAGGTATTCCTTTTACAATCTCATGAAGAATTCCAACAACTCTGTGACTTTTATTCCTAAGAAGTGGATAGGACCAAGTGTGTGGAATAGCTTTTTCAGTGCTAATTTCATCAGCATTAATATTTACATTTGAAAATTAATTTTTTAATAGAATATCATTTAAGGAAGATTATTTTCGTAAAGTTGTATTAGGACACACATTTAATTTCTCTTCTAAAATCGAATATCTATATTTTGTCAACAAATTTTGCAAAGATATAAATAAAAATTGGTTAATTTTTATTTGTATTAGTATTTATTTTGTTACTACTGCTATTATTATGTATTAAACAAAATGCAATTGTAAAATTGAGACCCATTCTCTTATTTTTCACAAGTTTTCTTAGCTTTGTAAATATGTATACTGAGGCAGACACACTGGTAGTTGATAGTTTATAGGCAGATGAAAGCAGATTCCTATAGAATAAAACTTGGTCTTATTCTCAGGGATCTGAAAAAGTGTAGCAGAATAATAAAATATAGAAAGAATATCTCATTCCATGCATTTTCCAAACTCTTGGTTTATCTTCAATAACCACCATTGGCTTTTTATTCTATCCAACTGTTAAATCTAGTAACGCACCAGTTTTCTATGATATAGAGTCCGTTATATCAAGTGTAAACTGTTGCTGAGAGTGATGTGAGTGCAGTAAGAATGTTGAGGATACTCACCACAGTGCGAAGCCAGCGCTGCTCTAGAACCATTACAATGCTGAAATGATGGCTTTCTGGAGCTTTCCTAGTAACTAACCTTATTTTCCCAATAATATATGATTGATATTTTGGGAATTTCACACAATGCACCCCTATCAGATTCAATTCTCACTCCTTCCAGGTCTATGTCCCCACACTTTTGACTGCCCCCCCCTCAAAAAAAGAAGAAAAAATACCAAATCCAATTTGTACTGCCCATATACTCCCCGGAGCACGACCAAACTCCCCAAGAACTTGAGTCCTTCCCGACCTGCACCTCCAGCAGAAGCCACCAGGTATGAGGAGCTTCTCTTCAACATCTATGTCATAATTTTCAAGAATTTTCTTCACTGACTTCCTGTCTAAACTGTTCCTTTGTTTTTGTTGTTGTTGATGATGATGATGGCTGTGGTAATTAATCATTTTAATAAATAAAATGGGGACCAACCAAAGACCTGATTGCTTTTTCACTGATAGAAATGATTTTATGTAAAACATGATCACAAATGTTGGCTTCTTCATATCACTTGATCTGGAAAGTATTTATGTTTCTTGGAGATTATTTTTTCCATCTTTCCTGTCGACCAGATGCATTAAATGTAAAGGTTTGGAGAATAATCTGACCGATTACATTGTTAAAATTTCTCATCTGATTTTCTTTGTTGGATTGGAAAAACAGCAACAACAACAACAACACACTTTTATTTAACAGGAAATGTATAAATGCTGCCAAATTCCTATTTGAAGCTGTTATACTGTTCTACCAGTAGAATGACAATGTGACTTATGCAAATCACTAGAGTTCATGGTAAGCCTGACATTTACAGAATTAATGAACTAAATAATGAAGTGACCCAGTAAGTGAATTGGTAAACCAGAACCGTTAATCTTTTAATGAAGTCTTTACTATCACTTAAATAATAAATTCTGCATAATTTTAATGGAGTACAGTAAAGACACATTAGAATAAGAATTCTGTCATTTGGAGAAACTTTACTTTTATAAATCCACTTTTGTGCCTGTTTTTATTTGGTTTTTTTTGTTTGTTTGCTTTATTCCATCTCTATGCAGATTTAGAAAACTGTCAATTCCTACAGTGGCAACTAAAAGTCTCCGGATTTGAGGACCTCTCCCGCCCCCACTGAGAACATGAGTAACTATCATTTACTGGGAAATAAAAAGCACGAAAACCTACACAGCTGCAATGAGTGACAAGCAGAGACTCTGCCTTCAGAACTCCTTTACTGGATGGCATACATCACACATGTTTCATAACTTTCTAGCTTCTCAGGACAACTAGTCATAAAATAAGGCCTTGAGCTTCTTCAACTTACAAAACATTTCTCTATGCTCCAAAATGGCTACTTTCAGTCTTAATTATCTTGCCCCTTTCTCTGCCAATAAGCAAATCACAGCTTTTAACTGTTCTAGACTAAAGCAAACTTTAGAACATTGAAATGTTTACTGTTGTATCAGTCAATATTAAGAAGAGCTTCAGGGAAAAGATTAGATTGGGCCTTCAATATCTTTACATTTTTACAAAGAACCACTCTTAGTAGCATGAGGAATTATTAAGTTATTTGTATCCAATACCTTTCTCTGAGGGGTGGGGGGGAGATTCAAATGTTTAAATGAAAGAAAACTGTAGGAAAGACGGAACCTGCAATGTTTGTCTCAAGTCATATGAAAGATGCATATTGCTGTTTGATTGACAAAAATCAATGTTTATTGAACAACTACAGGAAGTTCTCTGTGCCTGGCACATTGAAACTCACAGAAATAAATAAAGGCTGTGTACAAGTTAGAGAAAAATTATGTGGTAGGCAGGAAAGACCAAGGGTATATACACTAAACCAATAGCACGTTGATTAATCAGAATTCCAAAGATAGCATGGAAAATCATGGAACACAAATCCAGTGGCTTTATACGCTGAGAAGACCAATCAAAGTAACTTCAGTCAGAAACTCTGGGCATCCATGAATCTTTATTTCTGGCATTGTGTCCTACTAAATTGCCCAAACCTTTTCTTGACAGAGAATACAGAAAAGGATAGAGTATAACAACAAAGTGGCCTTCAAAATGAAGAACTGAATTCTTAGCAACCTACAAGAAATTCTCAGGATTTAATTTCTCTGAGGAATTAAAAACAGGCATAAAGGGAACTAATTCAGTGCTTCCTTTCAGGCACATGCAGTTTTGAGCATCAGTAATCTAAGATAAAAAGATGATTTCTTCGTGAAAGATTTGGACTGAGATCCCCACGTATACATTTGTGACTGTATAATGGATAGACAGTTCTTGAAATTGTCGATGAAGAAAGGTGCCCCCTCCCCCCACCAATAGCAAATGAAGATATAAAGGTTTCTCTTACTTCAGGCCTAGATTTTTAAGAGGGCTATCTCTGAGTACTTTGTAAACTTGGGATTTGGGAATTGAATTTGTATTTCCTGATAAATTTAGCAAATCCCAAACCAAGAAATAAGATAAATAGTTCCCAGATTGAGAGAACTCCATGATATTTAGCCAGCAATGTTAGAGTTGGAAGAAACTTATTTGAAACCTAAAGGCCTAAAGGATCCCACAGATAGAGTGCTGCTGGATTCAGTTTACCAGGACACATTTCCAGTGTATAGACCATCTAATCTCCACGGGTGTGCTGAAACTCTGAACACAGACGATGCACCTAACAGAAAAGATGATAACAATGTCCCATCAGAACAGAAGACTTGTGCACATTCTGCAAGGTAGGACAGTTATGGTTCTCATCCTGAACAATGGGTGGAGTAACCATGAAAGATAATAAACAGTAGAGGTGTCTCTGCTTTTGTTCAACATATGGCAAAATTTTATACTTTAAAAGAACTTACTACATCAAAGCAGAGTATGAATGTCCTAGACTGTAGTAAGTGTCTGACAAAGTTGTTAGTTCTCTTGACCAATTTAAGTATTCATCATAAAGGCATGGCTTGCCTTTCGACAGGTAGAAAAGGATGTTTAATACAATTTGTTTCCCTCTGCCCACATTGAAAGTATATGGCTTCACCTGTACTTTTCTAATGAGAGACAGAAAGGGCATAGATTGGGAGAAGTGGGAAAGAACTGGGAAGAATCTATTGAGGATACTATAATCAAGATATACTGCATTTAACAACCTAGTTCAATAAAATGGAAAAAAATAAATAAAAATACTCTTAAAGCAAAACAATAACAAAAAGAAAGAAAAACATATGGCCTAAATATTTCCTCACTTCTTGGGTGTCATATTGACTGAGTTAGTGGTTAGTTAAACTGCAACACAAATGCATGTTAAAAAAAAAATAAAAAAAAAAACTTTCTAATGTTCGTTGAAAGCCAGACTGAGAACAAAACTTAAGTATCTTCAAGTTTTTGTCTCAAGTCTTCTAAGTCTCCACTATGGTTTGAAGACTGACAAGAATATTTTGAATATAAATGTTGGAAACCTTTTGTCTGAGAATGCAAATACTCCATGTCATACTCCAACAAAGTGACCCTGAGTATAACTACCATATTTTATGGACACATAGATGCGTATATGTGTGAAGATTTGAGGCCAGTCAAAAATGGTTGCTTCAGGCTGGACCTGGGCCTCCTGCTCATATGTAGCAGATATGCCGCTTGGTCTTCATGTGGGTCCTGAACAAAGGAAGAAAGGGGCTATCTGATCGCTGTCACCTATGTGTGTGTTTTGTTCTACCAGCTGGGCTGCCTTGTGTGGCTTCAGTGGGAGAGGAAGAGCCTAGCCTCTCAGAGACTTGAAGTGCTAGGGCAGGGAGGATATCCAAGGGGAAATCCCACTGGCTCAGAGGAGACAGAGAGGGAAATTGGGGAAGGATTGTGGGAGGGAGTGTCTGAGAAGGGGCAGTGAGAGGGATGTCAAGTGAATAAGTAAAAAATAAACACATAAGTAAGTGGCTGCATAAATAATAATTATGAGCAATTTTAGTTTCCTCTTATGATTATATTCAACTAGTTAAATGTATCAATACCTGCTAAGCTTGTATCATTGGCAGTTATGCAAACATGCTTGATTTGATTCAATAGATCTACGTTCGAGATAGTTTTAAAAACGGTTTATTTTTAAATGTGAGATTCGTGATTTTCTAAAGATGTTTTAGACACACTGATGTTCATATTTTTTATAGCTCTTTCTGCAGTGCCTGTTCAATATTGTACCCAATGAAATGAAAAAACATTTATTTTCATCTCCGAGAAGTTCAGTGTCTGCCCTCACCTGCTGATAGTTCTTGCCTGAATCCTTGCTTAGTGATGCACACTCGGTCATGTGACCTTCATGCCCACTGACATGATAACCATTAAAAACAACCGGAGAGTGCTCCCTGGAAAGTGTGAGGTTGATGGCAGAAGGTGACCAAGTGAGAAGACTGTGACTTCAATGACCTCTGTGAATTGAAAGTAGTCATTCTCCAATGAACTTAAAATAAATGTCTAACTTAAGTAAACTGTGGTAGAAGTCTAATTAGAAAGTTTCTTGCGAGGGAAAAATCTTCCATGGGAAAATATTGTATCACAGCTGTTTCCCAGAGTCTCCCTTTCATTGAAAAGGGAAAGAGAATGCAACAAAACAAAACAAAACACAAAACAAACCCTGGAGAAAGCCAGAACCCATGTCTAAGCTCACCTTCCCCTGCCAATGTGATCCGCAATGGCTTCCACTGAGCCTGAAATTTTCAACGAGGCATGAATTGATTTTTTTCAGCGTGGTTCCAACTCAATTTTACTCTCTGGAAAAACTATGTGGCCACCTTCATAGCCTCCACAGCAAAACAAAGTCCATTTTATAGACTCTTGCTTTCTTGGCCCCTGTGTTAATGGACCTAAGCTTTGTAGGTTTACAGAAAAGAAGGGATACAATATTAAACAACTTTAAAGTACTCTAACCTTGAATACTGTCATGTTCCCTCCCTCACATCTCTCCAGAGAAATAGGAGCCCTTTGGAGGGTGTCTTAAGCTATCTGTGATCCTTAGGTTGCGTGATTTTTATAAATATAAGTGTATTGTTCACACTTCAAAGGTTGGGAGGTCTTGAGTCAAAGTGTCATCAGGTTTGATGATAGCCATGGCTCACTCCCTCTTTGAAATGCCACTGTCTTATCATTGTTAATGTCTACCCTCCTAGGGCAGAAGCATGGGTTCCCCATGATATTCTTCTTCATAAAGATAATACTATTCATGGACATAGATGCCTGATAACCAAATAAATTTCCAAAATCCATATTTCTTTTATTTCTTTTTACATTTAATTTTTAAATTCTAGTATAATGTATTTTATTCACATTATTTTCTCTCTTTCAAGTCTTTCCAGATCCTCCTACTCAACTTTTTGGTCTTCTCTCTCATCCCTAAAGTCTGATGTCCTAAATATAATGGTGCTTCTGATCTTTTAAGAGTGAATGAAATAGTTGCTGTTCCAACAAAAGGAAGACTAAAAAGGAAAGTTCACTAACAGCTCTGTGGAAGAAAAAAATCCTTGGAATACAACCACATCTATTTGTGGTTACTACATTGGACCATAGTCTAGAAAACTGTCTTTATGATTAATTCCCATCTTGCTGCTGAATCGATCATGCAGTGATCTGCATTGATTATTAAGGTGACTGAAGTAACCGGATCAGACATGGCTTACCAGTGCAAATTGGCTAATTCATCAACACATAAAGATTTCAGGCGAAAGATTAGTGATTGTCACATATCACCAGGAAAAGAATTACCCCATACTTATCAAATCTGCTGGGCCCATTTTTGCTGACATGAGTTGTATTTTTTTAATAAACACATTTTTTTTTTACCTTGGAACTATAGCCTTGATATCAGTCAGAACTGTAAAAAACTGTATTTAATCCTGAACCACCTATGTATAAATCAAAAGACTAGCAGTTGGGCGTTTGAACTATCTTTCACAAAATATCTTTGCAGTGATTTATCCTTTTACTCTAATCTCAAGTTAGATACTGGAGGGTTGCAACTTCTGGTTACTCTAAAACAAACCAAACTCTAATTACAGAAGACCTCAGCAATCAATTCTGAGACTCTATGTGTAATATAAAGCAAAATTAGCTTGAAAAGATCCACTTCCCCATTGATTTCTAATGACATATTCTAGTCCTTAATCTTATTTTTTTAACCATACGAATTAGGAACATTAAGTGGAAGATTAAAAAGAAATTGGGCAATCTTGTGCTACAGATTGTAGAATGATTGTAGCCGTGAGTTAGTTAAACCACTTTGGCTCCTGGTGGGTCGCTCTTTCAGCCACCCACCAGAGCCCTCTGGATTCACGAATGAAGTACACACACACACACACACACACACACACACACACACACACATACACACACGCCAGTAATTTTGATATGCCTTGATTAGGTCGATGGATGGACATTTTTAAACTTCCCCACAGCTAGCAAACACTCCCATCTGGTTAACACCCTCCAACTCTGTATTTTATCTTCCTTGCACTGTTACCTTTTGGGCAGCCCCCCCAATAGGGCTGCTTTACATTTATACTACATTAAGTTCCACCCTCCTCTCCCTCAAGGAGTGGCCCATCTTCCATCCCTCTCATGGTGCTTCCTGGTCTCCTTCTCTGTCCCAAGCCAAGGAATTCTAAAAGTCCCACCTCTGTCCGTCCTGCCCAGTCATTGGCTGCTGGTATCTTTATTTACCAATCAGAACCAACTGGGGAGGGGCAGGGTCCCTCAGGTCTGCAGACACTCATGTAAGCAGTTTTAGGCCAAAATTAACAATAGAATACAAGTAGTTTAGGCTAAACCTACTTCACTTGGTTGTCAACCATGCACAAGCCCTGAGTTAGAGTCACAGTGTCGATGTCTTTAAAGGAGCAAATAAATACATAGATAGATAAATACAATCTTTTATAATTATGAGAAGCTGAGTTCTGAACTTTCAACAACTAAGAGAGAAATAAAGACATGAGTCTAAGGATTAAGGTGTTCACCTACTCCTGTACCACTTTAAAGTACAAAAATATAAAAGTCTAAAGCTCCCTTCACACTTTTCTTTAACAAATATACATTCACTTCATTCAAGAAAAAAAGGTTAAACTATACATCTCATTTATTCTAATGTGTAACTTTAAAGAGACAAAAGGCAATGTATTAAAGAGACAAAAGCCATCAGTATTTCTAAGAATTTGAAATGATTCAGGTTTGGAAGATTTCTGTGCTTGGAGTGAGCATGGTAGAAGACAGTGGCTTCCCAGAATTCCTCCAGAGCATGTGACCTTGATTCTAGGTGCTTCTGACCTGGGGGAGTTCTACTGTGTCCAGGCATAGCACAGGCTAACTCTCAGGGTTTATTGCAAGGAAATGCTTAACCATAAAAGAAAACTTTCAATACAGTGTTACATTGACGGATCCTAGTAAGTGTCATATGGCGGAGAAAGATGCCAAGACCTGTTTCGCTTGTTTTTGAAGATGCAAATAGAGTGGGATTCCAAATTGCCACTGATTTTTAGTTAAAATGCCAACAGTTTAGACAGACTCTACTCAGCATAGGCTGAGATTCCCCACGCTACTTCTGCCTTCAAAATGAAGCTCTTCAGATTGGCGGAGCGGGAATAATTTCATTAAACTTTTAAGTAATATGTAAAGATGAAAAAAGATATAAATGCTAATAATTAAAAAGTAAATGAATGATACCCAGGATGGCATACTTAAAAGGCAGGCTATTTTTTTTTACATTCCCAGAAAGTAGAAGCCAGATGTGCTAATGTACGTTCCTTTCCATATTCCCAATTCATGCTAATGTGAGCAGTGAGTAGCACAGAAATAAGGTGAAATATCAAGAAAATTCTTGAAAAATATTTGCCACAGTTAGCAAATAAAACCAAACCAAACCAGTTAGCAAATAAAACCAAACCAAACCAAACAACCATACAAATGAAACAAGCAAAACAAACAAACAAACAAAAAAACAAAGAAAAACCAAACAACCAAACAACAACAGCAACAACAAAAACAAAACTAGTCTACTATTCTAGAGCATTTGCTACTTCCTCACATCATGGTATATATCATTCTACACCATGACTAAAAGAGGGAACCCTTGGCCTAGGGGTGAATGGATGAGCAGAAGAGGAAATGTTACATTTCTAGAAAAAGTCTATGAAGGGTACAGTGGGAGAAGAGGCACGAATCAAGCACGATAAATTATGTGTGATAACTACTCGCAAAAATTTGTTTACTTTTCGAGATAATTTTTAAAAGATAAAAAGTAAGGAGATAACAATTATAAGAAGCTTATAAACGATGATTTTATACTTGAGTTATGTGTGGGGAGAATGGCATAGTATGGGTTACTCTAAGGGTGAAAGTTAGAAGCGTGTAGAACTAATCTACAAAGCTACAAATTCTAAGAAGTTCTTAGTCACAATAAGTTTTGAAATTATATAGTTATGTTTGTTAATTTATTAGTAACCACGATTAAACATAGACAAATCTTTCAGTATTTTTGTATGCTGAATGGTTTGAGTTTTAGCCCGTATGTAAAAACGCTATACATTCATTAGTCATGTGCCTAAACATTAAACTAAAGTCTATGCATGTCCTGATTTAAAATAATAAGAGCAAATTAACAACTGAAATGTTTAACCTTCAAAATTCACTGAGCACAGTGGCTTCATGAGCTACATTTGATTTATGAGCTCACTGCCTAGTTATATCAAAGTTACTTGCTTGGGAGGTTTGGGACGGCTTCTTCTCCAACTTGACAGCTTCCAGAATGTTCTATTACTATCAATGGAGGGCCTTCACCGTCAGAGTTTTAATTACCTTTAAAAGTCAGCAAGACAACATGTGAACATCCTTACCTTATTAAATAACTCTGCAGATGTAAGGCTTTTAATCTCTGTAGAAGGAGCCTGACTTCCCTGCCCTCCAGGATTGTTATTCACTGGAAGGTGTGACCTGCATAAAAATCTCCATTTGCCCTTTGGTTTCCCAATAAATATCCAAAGGATGGAGGAAGGGATAAATTAAGAAATTAAATCAAGAATGATGGAAAAGGTTTACTGCTGTAAATAATTTGACAAGGAGACTAATAGTGAGGACAGCCGAGAAGCTAGGAAAATTAGTCCCAAGTAACACCTTTGGTATCATGGAAAATAACTTTAATAAACAGAAAGGTGCTTTTGTGGATATGTTTGAGCTAGCACCTAGTCCATTCAATAGTCTTCATGTTCTCAAAAAATGTTTTAACCATGTATCAAGCAACAGAGATTGTCTGAATAAAATAAGAAATGTTAGCACTTATGAGTGATACAGGCATGGGAATGAAAGAGAAGATTGGGTAGCGAGGTAATAAGGTGGGTATAACAGTCAGACTCTTATTAGTCCGCTATTTAGTGGCTAAGGAGGGATGGACAAAGGTCGGGAAAAGTATCTGGAGAAAGATGAGCAGAATTAACCAGAATGTATGAGAGAGACAGAGATAGAAAAACAGAGAGACACAGAAAGAGACAGAGAGACAAAGTGACAGAGAGCCAGAGAGAGACACAGAGAGAAAAAGAGAGAGAAAGATACACAGAGAGAGACAGAGAGAAAGAGGGAAAAGGAAAGAGAGAGCCTTGATAGATGCATTAGGGAAGGTGGATTGTAGAAGACAGCATCAGTGTTGCCTGGTTCCCCTGTGGTCATGGTTTGTGTAGACTCTTCGCTGAAAGCATTTGAAGGTGATTACAATGATTTAGGGAGGATGTGTAAATTCATACGTGTGTGTGTGTGTGTGTGTGTGTGTGTGTGTGTGTGCGCGCGTGCGTGTATGAATGCATGGGTGTGTACACATGTGGAGGCCAGAGATGCACCTTGGATACTGGATCGTACACATCAATTTTGTAAACGAGATCTCCTAATGAGACCCAGGACTCACCGATTCTGCTAGGCTGACCTGCTAGAGAAAGACAGACACAGCAGGTCACCCATCTGCATTTCCCAACTGCAGTGTTTGACAAGCAACGACACCATATCTAGATTTTTGGAACAGCATTTTAACAAGAAAAGATGTACATCCACAGCGATACATGACATCTAGATGGAGTACATCTCAGACTCCCTTCATGTTGCCTTTTCAAATATTCACTTCTCCAGGTGCCTTTTCTCTTTAGTCACCATCTTCTTGCCAACATATATATTTAATTTGGTCATTTTAATGCCCTTCATCCCTTAAGAATCAACAGTAGCATATTTTGACTAAATGTTGATTTAATTGAACACATCTGGCTCTTAGATAAATGGCCAACAATGTACCAAAACCTAGAGAAGGGTTCAGTTCCATTGGTGCACTTTCCACCTGGTAAATAGAATTTGCATGGAAGAGTTATCATTATTTGAAGTCAACTATATAGTATGAATTCATCTTCAGGGACTTAGTCGTATTTCTTACAGCTCTATGACATATTGGAAGTCTTCAACAGATGCTATATTGTTAATATTAATGGTATGAGTGATTTGACAACTAGTTATAACTGCCCATGCTGCCCGAGGAGAAGAAATTATGCTGAATATCCAAGGAAGTAATTATAAGAGGATAGTTTACTTTCAGTGAATTTATTCATGCCATGTATTTGCTTGGCTTGTGTTTGCACACTGCATCAGACTATAGTCCCAAAGTCTAATACTAATAATAAAAAAAATATGACTCAGCCTTTGACTGATTTGCAGAAAAGGTGAGGGGGTTGTCTAGGAGAGTCGAGGCTGTGAGATTAGCACACAGATAATAAAATTATTTCTAAGCCATGAAATAGGTCTGATGCATATGCCACCTGCATAGACAGTGTTGTTTGTCCCTGAGGATGCTCGGATCCCTAAGTTTTCCTGATGCAGCTGTTGAGCCTGAATATTGCTATAAACATCCAATCATCTCCTTGAAATACCTGCAGAGGGTCTCAGTTGTTTCCATCAAAGGAGGCAACTGGTAGCAGGAAAAAAAGCAAGAAAAATAATATCCAAGATGGGCGTCTATGCTTTTGCAGCTTCCTAAGACATGACAGTGACTGCTATTTGCTTGCTCATAATCAATTGCCAATTTCCAATATTTCTTTTAAATCACAGGATGCTGTGCGTGGTAGAGGAAAGTAGGTTAGTAGGGCACAGTTTATATATATGCATACATATACACATACATGACCTAGCTCCAGCTTGTAGCACACAAGGAAACATCTCCAGTATAGTATATTTCTGGAAGATCCTTAGCTTTACCAATAAAAGTACTTGCCTTTCTTCCTTCTTCCTGAAATTTTTTTATTCCAAATGCAAAGTTGAAACTAAAATGTGGCAACCTTCTTGTGACTGTGAGGCCCCAAATCAGACAGTGGAAACTGTGTGTTAAAGCTAAAAGAACAAAAGTGGTAAAGAATTAACTATCATAACATCGAATCTCTTATCAGTCGAAAAAAAGAAAAGCCAAAATGATTGAGTTTTGGTTATGGGCATCCGAATCTTAGGTGATATTTAGGATGACCCAAAGAATAAAGACAAAAAGCAGAACCTTGTGTTCGGCCACGGAACTGCCTGCAGCCTTTGTCATGTAGGGCGGAAAGGCTTTCAGAAATAGCTCATCTAGATCCACTGAAGATTGTTCTGTTGTTGCTACTGTTCCTGTTTTTACTTTTTTTCTTGTGTCATGCATAATATGGAAAATGTTTTTTCTTTGAAAAAAAAAAAAACAAAACAAACCTTTTAACCTTGACTGTCAAACCATCGGTTAGGAGATCAATGTCTGGGCAGACAGCCAAAGAAGCCAGAGAGACAAGTCCAAAGGAAGGTGCTGAAGCTCTTGGGGAGTAATTACTCAGTCTTTACTGTGATTGGTGCTGTATCCCTCACTGGCAGCAGAGTGGACCAATCAGTTTCTACAGGGCGTGGTAAAGCTGCCCTCCTGGCCACACTGCACTAATGGAGTTCTTAGAAATATCACTTCCCTGACCCATGCTGCAGTTCAGCATCCTCATGAAAAGTTTCAACTTGCCCAATGTAGCCACTCAGAACCAAAAACACAGGCTATCCTAGTAGTGTCATCTGCAGGGGTTGAAAATCCTGGAACTTACTGCGGCCGAGATCAGCACATGAACATGCTTGGTTTGTAATACCAAAGCAGTATTCGTGGTCAGTGACAACAGATCATGGCGACAGTGAACACCGTGTCTAGAGTGTTGCCTCCCACACCTGCCTTCTTCATGACGTCACGTGCAGTGTGACAGGTATTATGAGAAAAACTACACAGCCTCTTGGTTCTAAAGACGCTGCTGCAATATTGCCGGACATGCTCTGTCAAATAGACTGAGAGTCAGTGAGAGTGCTCTTGTGATATTCCAGACTTGGGCTCTAACGCATAGACGCTACAATGCAGTGCCCAAAGTACACATACTCCCCCTGACTTTGGTAAACCGTTTTCTCAAAGAATGTTCGTTCTTCAGTTTGCCTTTTCTATCACATTTATTAAGCTGTTAGGTATAAAAGAATCAATTGGTGTTTGGACAAATGACTCGGTGATTAAGAACGCTTGCTGCCTTTGCAGAAGACTTGGGTTTGGTTCCCAGTACCTACATGTTGGCTTAGAACCATCTGTAATTCCAGTTCTGGAGGCAATTGGCGCCCTCTTCTGAACTCTATGAGCATTGCATCTAAGTGCTATACACATCTGCATGCAGGCAAAATATTCGTACATAGATAATAGATAATCGAAATAAATCATATGATAAATCCTAGAAAGATTTGCCTCTGCACAAATAACAGTTCAGGTGAGATGATAACAGATAATATGTGACCCATTTGTAGTATTTTACTTCATGAAAACACCTGTACACAGCACGTTCACACACGCACGAGCGAAATCAATTTGAAATAGGTAAGGCATAGTGCTTTTCCTCTGCCTGACTCTCCTGAGCTCTTTCTTCCAGGAATCCTTCTTAGTATCCACCTGCCTCTGCCTGTGCAATGAGATGGTGTAAAGCGGCAGGCGGGCGGGGTCTCAATAACCTGCAGCGCTCTCTAGTCTATGGCAACACACGTCACACAGCTCTGGGGTTGGGTTACTGGGGAAGTCCAGGACTGTGATATATCTGGGTCTTCTGAAAAGAAAGAAAAATCAAAACAAGTTTTTAAAAGGAATCCTTAAGGGCCAGGTAGACGGCTCAGTGTTTAGAACACTGACTGCTCTTCCAGAGGTCCTGAGCTTAATTCCCAGTAATCACAGGATGCCTCGCAACCATCTGAAATGGGATTCAATGCCCTCTTCTGGTGTTTCTGGAAACAGGGACAATGGGTGTACTCATATCCATAAGATAAAATTAAAATCTTTTAAAAAGCTGTCAAATCTTAAGTTTGGGGGTGCGGGGGTGGTCAGGCAAAACATGCTTATGTGTTAGATTCAGTGCAGTAACTATCCAACTGGAAAAACATTCACGGTTTAAAAATCCAGAATATGCTCGTACACGGCCGTCAGCCCAGCACTTCTGAGGCCATGGCAGGAAGAGCAGAGTGGATTGTGGCCAGCCTACATTACATCATAAGACCCAGACCAAAGCCATTGTGAGGATAGACAACTATAGAAAACATTGGTGGTCTTTGCATCTGAATCTTGGTGCCTTACCTGATCCCTTGCCCAGTCATTGAAAGATATTGACCTTTCTTTCATTCTTTCTGTCTTGCTCAACTCGACTTCAGTTGGGATTCAGCTCTGGTGCAACTATTTCCATCAAAGATATCTCTCCAATTAAAAAGTCAATTATGGGAAAAGATTGGGAGGACTTTAGAGAAGCATTGCAAAGGAGAACCACAGGCAAGGTGATTCCGTTCACTACCCACAAGGTTCTCTCATCTGTGCATTATTGTGTGCACATTCTTTCCTTCAAATCCAAATACGGTCACATATTTACACACATTGCAGCAGTTGTGGCTGTTGAGATAGCAAGAAAAAGGATAAACAGATTCCTGGATGTGTAGGAAAGACACAGACTGTAAACTTGTTGGCACATTTATGATTGTTTCCTGGGTTGGGCTTTGTTTCTGTTGAATCTACATGAAATGTTATGATGGAAAAAATCCATAACTGGCCCACAACTCACATTCCAATTGGGATCCAAGAGCCAGTTTCAGCAAATCAAACTAGAATTCAAAGAGACATGTTTGGCCCTGTCACTGCATAACAATAATAATTGTAAAGCCTTCCAAAGCAGAATGTTTCTTCAGGATTCGCCCAGTGTTTGCTACTTCATAATTCCATTGGTCCGTGAGCCTGTGAAATAGCTTACGTTTGCAGGCCTGCCCCTTAGGTGAATCATTTTTAAAATTACTTTGTAAAAGTTGCCAGAATTATAGAAAATTTTCCGGTCCACGTGGCCATACAAAGACAACTGAGTCATTCAGTTCTGCATGGCACTGGCATCCATTTGACTCTGCTGAGACTCACCTGCCTAGTGACATCACAGTGGCAGAAACATTTATGAAAGAGGTAAGATGCATGTGTAAACAGAGGCTCAGCAATGACATGGCTTTACTTTTATTAGCCAGTGCTCATAAGAAGCAATCCAGCCCTGATAGATCTGCATGAAATACGTTCTAATGGAAGTGCTTGTATGCTAATTATCTTTCTGGAGGCTCCACCTCTCAGAGGTTCAGTCACTGGAATGCAGCATACTGTGGTTCATGCTTCCAGCATATGGAATTTCAGAGCATGTACCCAAACTATAGCTGTTCCATAGAAAAAGGACATATTAGTTTAAACATATATATCCTTTATTGACTCCTTCAGGACACAGACCTGGCAAGATTTCTCAGTGGACAAAGACACTTTCTGCCAAACCTAGTGATCTGAATCCACATACCTGGTTCCCACATAGTGGAAGGAGAGAATAAACTTCAACAAGTTGCCCTCTGACCTCCTCATATGTACCAAAGCACACGCATAGGTGTGTGTGTGTGTGTGTGTGTGTGTGTGTGTGTGTATGTGTGTGTGTAGGGGTCACTCACACAGAATAAAGAAATGCTAAAAAGCAGTGGTCTCATTCCTGAGTGAGGTCTGCACTCGAGAACTCTTTACAGTTAATTATCGAAGTGTCAGTGTGTTCCTTCTGAGACTGGATTATTAAAAACCCAAACAAAATCTTTGTTTGGGGGTTTTCTTTTTGACTTAAAACACTGGCTGTGTAAGGAAACCAGAGGCTTCATCATGAGGATGTACAGGTGCCTGTGGAGAAACACAACTGCTGAGGGTCAGAGGCCTCCAGCCAACAGCCAAGTCCAGAAACTAAAGCCTGCCAACGGCCGACTGCCAGAGCAATGAACTTGATGGCATGTTTTGGACTGATCGCAAATCCACACGACTGTGCTCCCGGCCAATCACTAAATAAATGTAACTCAACGAACAACTCTGAGACAGAGCCACCAGGAAGCCACTCAGATCCTGACCATGGGAAAGTCCATGATATCACAAATGGGTGTGTCTTCAGCTGCCAGGATTTAGAACACTCCTGCCATACAGAAGGTTCTCAGGGGTGCATGGGATAATTATTAATGTTGGCACAACTGGATACTCTTGTGGAAAAATATATTTAGACGCAAACTTTCTACCAGTGAGGGGGAGTCATCCAAACAGGATCAAAGACTTCTGGGTAAAACTAAATGTTCCAAATGTTTGTAAGTTCATTCAAATGCGCATTTCTCTGTTTGGCGCTTACATCTGGGGCCTTTGGCACTTACATCTGGGGCCGGGTTGTTCTAAGATGCTGCATTTTAAGCTGCTTTCCAGTGAGTCATCGCATGGTTAGCTTCAACCCAGGCTCACAGGCCCGGTGCTAACAAGCCATATCTACTGGAGACATCAACCATACTTTTAGATATCACAAACATGAAAAGCAGTCTTCTAATTATTACAAAGAATAAAATACAAAGTTAACAGACAAATGGTCAGCTCAGATGGGGTGGTGGCGCTATTCAGTGCTCATGTCATAGAAGAGTGACCACAGAAGTGACGGAATGGGAGCAAAGGCCAGCTAGAGTGGACAACCCCTGGAACAATGCAACCTGACCTTTCACCATATGAAGTGGTGCTCAGTCTCACTTGAAATAAAAGGAAATGAAATAAACTGATGGATTTTAAATGTATCCAGCTGATTTTAAAAAAGTCCAAGTTTTATGCTCTATGATGATGTTGTAGGGAGGAGAACGAGAGACTTATTTTTATGCATTCCTCTTAGAAATACAAAGTGGTTTCGCTCCAAAGGAGAACAATTTAGAATTCTCTTCGAAAATTACCGCAGCATTTATCCTTTGACCTGACCATTTTGATTTGAAGGATGTATTTTAGACACAAGCCCACTCTTGCCTCTGGCTGGCATGTGCTTGCCTGGGTAGAGACTGCATTTCCTGCACTCTGTTGCAGCCAGCAGCAGCCATGAGAAAGTCGCCGGGAGTACGTGATGCTTGCCATCCCGGAGTTTCTGCTGACATCATGAATTTCTGCCAATTCCATTGTTTCTGTCCTGTAGATTGAGAAGAACATGTCCCAAGACAGCAATTGTTCTTTTGTTCAGATCTGGAAAGGAGGTGTGGGGAGCTTTCTGCTGTCAGGAGCAGAGAAAGGTAGCCCCTCAAAAAGCCGAGGCACCAAGTAAGAGAGAAAGAAAACGTAAGCCACTGACGTCCCGTGACTGCTGCTGTTGATACGGAATGCCCGAGTGAAAACAGATGTGGATCCAAGCTTCTCCTACGTAAGATAGGGATCACAAGAAGATGTTCTCATTTGGGGCTAGAGAAATGGCTCAGCAGTTAAAGGATGCAGACTATTATTAGAGAGGACCCAATTTGGCTCCCAGCAGCCACTAAGGACTGTGGACAACCATCTGTACTGTCCCTCAGCTCCAGGGGTGTGGGACAGACACCTCTGGCCTCCCTGGGCACTTGCACTCATTTGCACAAGCCGATACACACACAAACACACAGTGCACAAAATTAGATATAAGATCATTTGAAATAGAAAGAATTTGCATTAGTTGAATAAAAAAACAAAGTTTTCAGGCATCTGAGTTCCTTTGTAAGTTATTTTCTTGTTTTAACCTTTATCATAAAAATCAAGAATATTGAAGACACTATAAATAAAAGAGCAATGGAAACCATTGTGATACCATCCAAAGTTGGCACTGGTAAATCACCTAAGTCTAGTCTTTTCTTCTGTGTGTACTTTAAGATCGAAGTCAATTCACTGCATGTACTGTTTTGTAATCTTTCATTTCTACCAAAGGGTATACAAAGGCATCTCAAATGCCTGCAACTATTTCAACAAACAATGCTGACCTCACTACTCCAATAAATTATTGGAAATTTATAGCACGGGTCGGTGCAAAGCAACTCATGCAAACAAGCCCCAGCCAGTATTCTGTCTTCAGGGTATCTAGTGTGCCTGAACTCTTGTTCTGTCTGTGTGTGAGGCTCTTCATGGACACATCAGCAGGAGGAAGTGTGGCTTTCACTCTTTTGGCTACATCAGCCTGGAGCCTTGGGTGTGACTCCAGCTGTGTGCAGGGAGGAGGCATTCTAGTCACATTTTACAATTGGGAAGCATCTGTCTTCAAAGTTTTGGATAAAGCCACAGAAGAATATACCATTCCTACACTCTTCTTATATTCTTTCTCCTTTTATTAACATCTGAAAATTTCACCTAAACCAAATAGGCTGATACGTTTTTTTTTCCATATTACTTTTAAGGATAGCCATGAATTATATATAAACATCTTTGTATCATCAAATTCTTACGGCTGAGGTATCCTTGGTAGCCATGCCCAGTATTGGCTTACCACAGCAAAGCTGCCCCAAAAGCTTCACGGTGAACTGTACACGTATTTCCTTCCTGAGGCACAGGTCACTTTTAATCTCACATGTATCACCTTTGCACTGACAGTAGAAAGAAGGACATTCCAAGAGTATGCATGTGTATGTTTTAAATAATATACACTTAAAATCCTCATGTAACATTCAATTGCCAGCATGTAACATGGTGAACCCAATGGAGGGAATTACTGTCAGGGTGTGTTTCTCATTTCACGAAAGATCCAGGGAATCGACTCAACTGGCCTGGAGGAGAGGGTCCCAGCAGACATCCTCGTGCTTTAGAAGCCCCAAGGCAAGATTTTCAATGCTAGAAGGTGATTTCGAGGGCTATATTAGCCCATAAGCATGCCCATGAGGACTAATGGGAACACTGTAAGATGAAAAAAAAATATTACAAAAGACAAGGTGAAGATGAAACAGATTCCGACGTCTCTGCCAACTCTAAATAATTTAAAAGCACAAAGCACAGGCTGCTAGAATGGGTTAAACACGCCCAGCTGGGAACCAGAGGACCCGCATTTTAGGGGCCTTAGCATTTTAGATAGTAACAAAGAAGGCGAGGGCTTGAAAGTTATTCAGGAAGAGCAAAGGAGCGAATGCTGGATTCTTATTCTCTGTTTCTGACTGGGCCATGACATTGATGAGCACCCTTGATAATGGAAGCAGTAGCTGCTCAACTAAACACAGAAGAGCCTGTTTGAGAAAGAGCTCTCCAACGAGCCCTCATCATCTGGGCCCTGTCTAAGCAGGCGGTAGATTCCCAGTGTCCAGGTTTGCTGTTTGTTAGTTAGAGAAGTTCATGATGCGTTCCTAAAGGCACTTACGCTGCCAATGAACAATGATACTACAGAGGCTTTTATAATTGTGCATTTCGATGTCAGCATTTTCACATTGAATGTATGTTCTCACGACTGAAGAGTATTCTAGTAGATAAAACCTACCTGTGAATACTATGATGTGGTAGGTTAATATTCATTTTTAACTTGACAAGACTGGACTAATGAAGGAACGAAACAATGGCCTAGATAGATTTTTCTAGAATATATTAATTGAAATGGGAAGAGCCATCCTAAATATGGGTGGCATCATTCCATGGAACAGGGTCCTGCACTAAGTACAAAGAACCAGAAGTGAGCACCAGGAATCACTGATATCTGCTTCGCTGCTGTGATCTGTGTGTCTCTTCACTTGTAAGCTGAAATAAACTCTTCCTCCGTTATGTTGCTGCTTTAGTAGGAATTTAGTCAAAAGAATGAGGAGTGATGAATAGGATACTATTCTCCAAATCTCTATGCTGTGTGTGTATACATGCATATATATATGCGTGTATACACGTATGCATATATTATATACATATATACATGCACGCATATGTGTATGTCCTATATGTGTATATATTGTATATATGTACATATGTATATATGTTTGTATAGATGTATATGCGTAGTATACATACATATGTATGTATATGTATGTGTGTATATATGTATATGCTCTATATGTATATATTGCATACATGTATATATGTATGTCTATGTGTGTACATGCATGAATGCATGTCCTGCATGCATATATTGCCCTATCTGAGGATAATGAGGAGAGAAGAAATTCAATAAAAACAAGCACCAGAAAGCATAAAAAAGTCAACCTTTCCCTGTCTTCATCCAGGGAATTCCCGAGCATTTGTTCAGAACTATTCACAGTTGAGATTCTCCTTCAGCACAGCCCAGCGTGTACCCCAGAAGGGAAGTAGCTGGGAAATGCACTTTCAGTTGGGCAGTCACCGTTTTCTGTCAGTGCTCTAGTGCTCTGTGTCCAGTGACGTCCACTCCTAATCATGACCCTGAACGCCTCTCCCAGCTCTGGCAGCAGCCCCCTGCAGCTAGTGTCCCTGTAAGGCAGTTCCATAGTGGGGGATTTTCCCACCATGCATTTCCGTCCTTTGACAACCTTCTGAAGCTTATTCAGGAAGGCATTGTTGTTCCTGCAGGTGTTCTGTGTTTATTGGCCCTGGGCAGCCTCTGGCTAACAGGGATATTAACTCCATGATAAAGCCACAGAGGGAAAAACTCATACTTTCTTTGACACATGTCTCCTAAACTTAGTAAGAGTTATTGGCTACAGTTGGAGCCATATGATTTTCTGCCAGAGGTACCAGCCATCATAGCTAATATTTCCTTCAGGTCCTCCTGTTGTCTGTCATTTCTTTGCTCACACAGCACCTTTGTTCTGCCCTGATCGAATGATGTTGGATGCATATATCGCAACTAAACTGTTGAGGCCAAGGTGTGATGATGTCATTATGGAACTGAAGCACCGCCTTCCGAATTACTGTCAGATTCTGTGTGCTTCTGTGTCTATAAACATTTTACGTTTTCTTTTCCTCTCTTTCTTGTTTGTTTGTTTTGCCATATTCCAATGTGTTAGATTTTGACTTATCTTTCATTTTGTCTCATTATTATTCCTTAGATGCCTGTTTGTTTTCTCAGGAGAGACAGAAAGGGTGTGGTTATAGATGGAAGGGGTGGCGGAAAAGGATGGGGAGGATTAGCAGGAGGGGAACCACAATCAAAATATAGTATATGAAAAAAATCTATTTTTAATTAAAGAAAAAAATTATGCCTAATGCATCAACATTTCAACAGAAGACAGTGCCATGCCCACCCGTTATGACCTGTGTAAATGAAACACTGAAGAGAATTTATGGGTTTGCTGTTTAAAGAGAAGCTGATTTCAAAACTATGTGTATTGCAGAGATAACTAGCACTGCTGTTGTTAAGCAGTTTCAATGTAGCATTTCAAAGGAAAGGTTACACACTAGAGTATTTCAGGAGTCACCTAGTAGCAAGACACACCATTTTTTCCTGTACTATTTTCAATTATTTCCAAGTCATTTTCTTAAATAAGTCATAATGGAAGGAATTCCATTGGATAGCTCACTTTGGACTCTTATTAAATGCAAATGACAGCCACTTGCTCTGTGGATTCCTCTGTACTTAGCTCCTGTAAACAAGTGCTGTGTTAGGAGATTCACCTAGGGTATCCTCTTCCTTCTGACCACAATGTGCCAGGTTTTTGACCATCATGTATGCTGGTCATGTCTGCATCTACAGGTCTTATCTAGTACTTTTTTTCTATTTCTATTTTTATAGAATGAAGTTTGTTATGTGCGTAGCTTTAATCCAGTAAAATATGCATATAGGACGTAAAATTCATCCTGCTAAGTGTCCAGCCCTGTTGCATTAGATACACCCGCAGTGCTGTGCCACAACCATTTTCACAATTTTCTCTTCATTCCAGAGACACTGGGATAGTTTAGAGGAAAATGGCCTCAGCAGCTCATATATCTGAGTCATTGGTCCGCATTTGGTAGAATGTTTTGGAAATGTTCAGGATCTGTGGTCTTGTTGGATGGGCTTCGAGTTTCAACATCCTGAGCCATTCCCACCAGTTCTTTCTCTCTAGCTCTAGGCTTCCTGCCGATGGATGAGATAGATGTAAGCTTTTCACTGTTGTTCCAGCATCATGACTGCCTCCCTGCCACCATGCTAGCTGACATGGTAGTCATGAATTCCTCCTCTGAAACTATAAGCCAAATAAATTTTTTTTTTTATCTAAGTTGTCTTGGTCATGGTATCTTATCACAGCCATAAAAAAGTAATCAAGGCCGGGCGGTGGTGGCGCACGCCAGTAATCCTAGCACTTGGGAGGCAGAGGCAGGCAGATTTCTGAGTTCGAGGCCAGCCTGGTCTACAGAGTGAGTTCCAGGACAGCCGGAACTACACAGAGAAACCCTGTCTCGAAAAAAACCAAAAAAAAAAAAAAAAAAAAAAAGTAATCAAGGCAGACACTATATATTGAGAACTTGTCTCAAAACAAAGAAACAACAAAACCTTGCATCTCTTCCACACCCATTCAACCTCAATCCCACATTCTCTCCCTTCAGGCTTTGCAAAATATTTTGTTTATTGACTTGAGGATGAACTGACCTCCAAGACCTGAAAATACCCCAAGAACAGAACAAGACATGGCATCACTAAACCATTGGCCTGTTTTCTTGAGACTGCTATCTTCTAAACTTCTCTATTCAGAAGGCCATAGAAGAAACAATCAACAAAATTAGGATGCATACAGCTGTCAGAAGCTACACCCATAATGTCTCACAAATATGTCTGCCTAAACATGGGCTGAACAAGGACAAAACACTGGACATGCTAATGTGGAAGAGGGAAAGCCCACGAGGCCTGGACCCTACAAAAATAACTACAGGTAACTAAGAAATGCTGAGAATGGAAGAAATAGTCTTACCAATGGAAGAACATGCCAATTAGATTAGATTTCCAATACCAAGTTGTCATCCCTGAAAATGTACATACAAGCAACAATATACAGACTGAGCATGCTTTGTTTACATATTTAGGAGTACACGCACACACGCACACACGCGCGCGCTCACACACACACACACACACACACATGATTTCAAAAAATAAAAAAAAAATTATAAGAGGAAATCCATACAATGAGAGAAAATACATATAGCCAAAGGGGGGTCTAATATCCAAAATAGATAAGGATCTCAAAAACAGAAAAATTTTTAATGATATTAACAATAGCCTGTTTTTCAAAATGTTAATAAATGTGTATATTTAATCTCAAAACAATACAAATTGAGCCTTGTGGCATGTCTTTAGTCTTTAATCCTCCTAGAGATAGTTAGTTGTGGGTTTGAGCCCAGCCAGGTCCTCAGGACTACTACCATAGTGAGACTTTCTCTCAAAACTAACAAACAAATTAGTTAATTAACTAGTCTGCCAGTTGGAATTTAATATAGTTTTGTGGAGAGAAGGCTACCCTTGTCTTCACTGGGTCAGGGTCAGAATGTTCTGTTCACACTCAGTTTTCTGCTGTCCTGTGATACCTTTCTCCAGTTGGCACTTCTCTGCTGTATCTTACAAGGTCCCTCTTGTAAACAAAGATTGAAATAACTGATACACAACAATGAGGAGCTCTTACAACTTGAGGCAGTAAGACCTTATTACAACAGCAACTGTGTATTGGAAAAGAATAAATATGAGCTCTAGGGAAAGAGCCTTCTAAAGAAACATACTACAGTCTCTGAGGGTAACTGGAGCTATTCAGACAAACACAATGCTTATTATTGTTGTGTAGAGATATTGGTTTTACTAATTCTGTTTTGTTTGTGTGTATGTGTGTGTTACTTATTTTGAAGATAGAGTTTCTCATAACCTTGAACTGACTGTTTAGCTGAGGATTACAGTGAATTCTATACTATCCTTCAGCATGCTGTTTCCAGAAGTGGGTACCAGGGGTGTAAGGAGAAAAAGGCTGAGAATCTGTTGTAGGAGTGGAGGTGAGGGGGCTGGTGATAGGCATAACTCACAGTGGCTATGATCCTCACCTACGCGTGCCTCCTGCTGGTGCTCATCCAATCACAGAGTGTTTGAATGGGGGGAAAATGGCATATTAGAAAAATCTCCTTAAATAAAAACAGGAAACATCGCCTGTGTTGTACAGACAGTATTTTGTAGCATTGCAGGATATGTATTCTTATGATACATGTGCGTGATATTTTGGAAGAACTTCTCACCATTATAACAAAATATAAGATTTTGATGCCTTGAAGGTAGATAAGATACTAACAAGGCGGACACACTTACTGCAAAGGTTGCCTCTCAGCTATCAAGCTGAGGGTTTGTGGGAGGAAAGGAAAAAAGAGATGTCCTACATCCTCGTGGTATGTCAAGCTGTAAACCCTTTTTTTTTTTTTAAGGGGGAAGGGGTGGAATGGGAGAAGAAAAAAGATATGCTGTACATCTTTTCAGCACGCCAAGAATCCTACACACAAATCAAAAGCCCAGGGTTACCTGGCCGTCAATACATACCCCATTAACTAATATGTATCTTTTTCAGGAAAAGTCTTTGGGCACATAACATACTACTACAAGGGAGGGGAAGCTTATCAAATGTCAGATACAGATACAGACACAGACAAGAGAGAGAGAGAGAGAGAGAGAGAGAGAGAGAGAGAGAGAGAGGAAGGGGAGGGGGATAGAGAGGGAGGGGGAGCGAGACAGAGACAGAGAGACAAAGGGAGGCAGGCAGACAGACAAACACACACACACACACACAGAGAGACAGACACACACAGACACAGACAGACACACACACACACAGAGACAGAGACAAAGACAGAGAGACAGAGGGAGGCAGACAGGCAGATACACACAGAGAGAAGAAGGGGGATGGAGAGGGGGGAGAGAGACAGAGACAGAGACAAAGGGAGGCAGACAGACAGACAGACAAATACACACATACACACACACACACACACACACACACACACACAGAGAGAGAGAGAGAGAGAGAGAGAGAGAGAGAGAGAGAGAGAGATTCAGTTTCAGCTTCACTGTGATGGGTAGCCCACTCTCCTGGCAATAAATGGAGGAAGAAGCTTTAGAATTGACAGAAACCATAAAAATCAACTTACGTGTTATATGCTATGTTGAAAAATGTGAAAACAAGTTGGTGAAACTTATACTAATTATTAATCTTATTTAATCTAGTATAACCAGAATAATCTTCCAACATGTATTAATAAACTTACTAGTAAGTTATTTTACAATTGAGATGCCCAGCAAACAGCTGGGTAAGACAGATATCTACACCCAATCATTTGACTGAAGTTGGGGACCCCTCTGATTGAATTAGGGAAAGGCTGGAAGAAGCTGAGGAGGAAGACCAATAGGTCTCAACTAACTCAGATCCCAGAGATCTCTCAGATACTGAGCCATCAACCAGGCAGCATACACTAGCTGGTCCAAGGCGTGACACATACACAGCAGAGGACCGCCTGGTCTGGCTCCAGTGGGAGAAGATGCACCTAACCCTCAAGAGATTTGAGGCCCCAGTGAGTGGGGAGGCCTGGCTGGGGGCAGGAAGGATCCTCTTGGAATCAGCAGGGCAGGAGGAATGAGATTAAAAAAAAACTGTGGAAAGGAGGACAGGGAGGTGGCAATGGCTATACTGTACAAAATAAAAGTAATAAAAAATATTTCCTTCAAAATAATTTCAAAGGCATACTATGTTTATAACAAAGCAATTTAGACTTACATTTCTAATAGCTAATAGACGTAGAGGCCCAATGATTAAATTACACTGTCCAAACTATTACGACAGATCTAGAGCATAGGAGACTAGTTAATGTACCACCAAAATAAACACACAATAAACAAACAAACAAGCAAAGAAGCAGGCTTTAGTTTTGTGCTATGATCTGAATGTCATTGTGTGGAGAACTTAATGGTAACTAAGAGAGAAAGGATAAGATGGGCTCACAGAGGGGTCAAACCTCTCTTATGTAACCATTTCATCTAATTTTTTTTTATTAAAAAAATATTGATTGAAGATCTCCTCTGGAAAAGACATTGCTCTTGGCATTAGGGACATACTAGGAAAAGGAAGCGAAGAGATATCCTTTCTCCCATGGAAATTTCTGGTTGAGTAAAATGTTGAAAAAGCAGTCACTGATAAGTGGATATTAGCCTAGAATCTTGGAACACCAAAGACACAATTCACATACCAAATGATGTCTGACAAGAAGAAAGAAATGGACACTAATGCTGGAAAGGATCAAAGCATCAGTGTAGGGGAATACCAGAACAGGGAAGAGGGAAGGGGTGAATGAGGGAGCAGGGGGAGGGAAAAGGGCATGTGGGACCTTACGGGGGTGGGGAAACAAAAAAAAGGGAAATGAAATGTAAATATAGAATATATCCAATAAAAAAAGAAAAAAAAGAAAAAAATACATAGCAGCATAATAACAATAATAATAACAACAACAACAAGTATGTGGAAGATGAATAAACAAGGAAGGGGAGGAAGTTGGGAAGCTGAATAATTCTGAATGGAGTAATGGGATGAAGTGGGGTAAGAGAATGTGAGTATAAGGACAGATGCTTCTGTTATCTTGTCTTCTTCTCTTTCCTTGGTACCCATGGTGGAGGTGAGGCCTACAGAAGGGCTGGACACAGGGTTCAGAGCAGTTAGGAGAAACGAACTGCCTTGTATTTATGACATGTGTGCACCGTGTGATTAAATTGGCTTCTTCAACTCATATATATTTATGTGGGGAAGAGGAAGCATATGTCTTACAAACTATTAACTGCGCTCTCCTCTGGGGATGGCACTGAATTCATGTGCGCTGTACTTTGGAGCAGTTTTCAGCTTTCACTGAAAGCACGGGGAAAACGGCCCTCAAAGCGTTCTTGAAAAAGAGCAATAAAAAGAAAGCTAACTTCCTCTGCCGTGGGATAACGTTTGTGCCACCAAGGTGTTTACATAATGGAAACTTCAAGAAGTGCCTCCTCTCTCCTTGTGGTCTCAGAAACACCAACTTTAGCCACTTTTTATCCAGTTTTCCTTCTCTTTCTTTCCTTCCTTCTTTCTTTCCTTTCTTTCTTCCTTCCTTCCTTCCTTTCTCCTTTCTTTCTTTCTTTCTTTCTTTCTTTCTCACTTTCCTTCTTTCTTTATGTTTTTAATACACTGTAAGTTTATTGAACTTGAATATTGCCACATTTATTTATGTATTTATTTATTTATTGGCAGGCAGCCTGCGGTGTCAGCTTGTGCTGACTGTGCCTTTTGTGGACTGCTGACAGATTTCAGTTTGGATGTGCAGTCACTGCCCCTGTATATACATCATCTACTGTGACATCTCTCCCAGCCTGCACCAGCACCTCGTGGTGTGCTCTCTTCTGGAAACGTCTTGCATGGATAAAGTCCCCCAAAGATGTTCCCATGAACTGCCATCTGGAATTTTGAAGGTTGTCATCATGCTACTTCATACAGATTTATTTGCAAGCACCACTGTGAGCTTAAGGTATGAAAACTTGCTGAGAACCGGCTTGGGAGTCCTTTCCAGTCTACAAGAGAGAAAAGTGATGAATGGGTCGAAACACTTAGAAATGCCGCTTCTTTTAAGTGATCCCATTTTGTGCTCACACAACATTTTTATTCCATAAGCCTCTGAAAACAATACGAACACTTTGGTGAAAGGATGAGCTTGGACTGACATATTATTAACCTGCTAATCCTTACACTAACTCTTCTTAGTACACACGATTTTCAAAGCCTTTTATTCTTTATGGTAAACATAATGAAAATATTTAAAGTATTTATATGTCCAAATCCCATGACTGATTTTTGTGCACTCAATTATGTGTGTGCTGGGGGATGCACAGTGATGTTAGTGCATGCACAAATCCCAACCTCAAGTGTTATTCCTCAGATGCCTTCTACCTTGTTTTAGGAGACAGGCATATCATTGGCCTGGAGATCACAGAGTAGGTTAGCTACTTTGCCAGTGAGCACCAGGGACCACTTGTCTCTACCTCACCTATCCTGGGATTATCTGCAAGCACCTCTACTCCTGGCTCTTTAATATAGAGTGCTGAGAATCAAAGCAAAGCAAACACTTTTACCAACTCAGATGAATTCAAGGTCGTCTGCATATTTCAGAAGCAATTGGAAGAGTTTGTAAATGTATTGACAATTTTGATTGTTTAATAAGAAATCTATTATAAAAATGATAATCAGGTAAAACGTATTTTGAAAAAAAAAAGAAAACTTCTCCAATAAGTGTAATGCCTGGGATCCACTAGAGGGAAAACATGTGAGATGAGTAAACCTTTCCATTAATCTTTCCTTCCTCTTATATGTCTATGGAGTTTGTATTCTGAAAACACTGACCAGACATGACACAAGTGGTCAGTTCCATAACTGTAGAGAGCCTTATTGGGATGCCATGACACCTGTCAGGAACTTGACATTGACCAAGGTGAAGTGCCTCTCCCAGCCTTTGAGCAAGAACTCCTGTGTTAGCCATAATCCCCTCCACCTAGGGTGGAGTGCTCAGACCAAAGTGAATTCCATTGTTCTTCAAAGGTCTGCAGTTTCCTGAGAACAACTAGCCACCTGTGGAGCAACTGAACCAGTTCTGGAGAAGCTTCCAGCCTTTGGGGGAAGGGTTTTCCCCTGTATATATATTTGGAGTTCTCCATTAAACTTTGAGACCTTGAGCAGCAAGTGTTGTCTTGGTCTCCATCTCTTTTTGCTGCCTTCCCATACATCCCCACCTTCCCTTCCAGGTAGCCCATTTGATGTAACTGTGGACAGTTACACACAACAGTAAAGATGTGGCCCCGAATTCAACCAGGAAACCTAAATAAGTTGGTTTGTCCATTTTTCTATTCCTATGTTATGTTCTTACCAACAAAATATATGGCAGATTTTTTTTAGTCCACTTACTAATTTTTAAAACAAATAGAACAAATAATGAAAAATAAAACAAAGATAAAAGAACACTAAGCACATAGAAGATGTAAATAAAATAGCTACTAATTAAAAAAATGACTTAACTGTCCTATAGGGAGCCCTGCACTTAACAAGGACAAGCTTGGTCTACCTCTCAGGTACAAATGCCCCGTGCCAAAACTGGTAATATGTTGGATAATAAGAATTGAATGTATTTCCAAGAATTCAATTCCTTAGAGCATGCATATTCTCTGATCCAGTGGAATCACTGTAGCTATAAATAGAAATTTCTCCAAATTGTGCTTTTAGAAATATTAAGTACTCAGGGTTGTTTTGATTTGCATTTCCCTGATGACTAATGATGTTGAACATCTTTTAAGGTGTTTCTCAGCTATCCAAATTTCTTCTGGTGAAAATTCTTTGTTTAGCTCTGTACCCCATTTTTTGATAGGGTTATTTGGTTCTTTGGGGTCTAACTTCTTGAGTTCTTTGTATATATTGGATATTAGCCCTCTGTTGGATGTGGGGTTGGTGAAGATGTTTTCCCACTTTGTTGGTTGCTGTTTTGTCCTTCTGACAGTGTCCTTTGCCTTGCAGAAACTTTGTAATTTTATGAGGTCCCGTTTGTCAATTCTTGATCTTAGTGTGTACAGTCAGAATGGCTAAGATTAAAAACTCAAGAGACAACAAGTGCTGGCAAGGATGTGGAGAAAGAGGAACACTCCTCCTCTGTTGGTGGGATTGCAAAATGGTAAAACCACTCTGGAAATCAGTTTGGCGGTTCCTCAGAAAATTGGGCATGTCACTTCCAGAGGACCCTGGCATACCACTCCTGGGCATATAACCAGAGGATTCCCCTGCATACAATAAAGACACATGCTCCACTATGTTTATAGCAGCCTTGTTTATAATAGCCAGAAATTGGAAGGAGCCCAAATATCCCTCAAAGGAGGAATGGATACAGAAAATGTGGTATATTTATACAATGGAATACTACTCAGCAATTAAAAATAATGAATTCATGCAATTTGTAGGTAAATGATTAGACCTGGAAAATATCATCCTGAGTGAGTTAACCCAATCACAAAAGAATACACATGAAATGCAATCACTGATAAGTAGATATTAATTAGCCCAGAAGCCCTAAATACTCAAGGCACAATTAGCAAGTCAAATGATTCCCAAGAAGAAGAAAGGAGAGGACCCTGGGCCTGTAAAGATTGGATCCAGTTTTGTAGAGAAACTGTGGGGGGAGGGGAAATGATTGGGGAATAGTTGGGGGGGAGAGGAATTATGGGACATATGGTGGGGGTGAACTGGGAGAGGGGAAAGCCTTTGGAATGTAAACATAGAATATACAAAATAAAAATTAAAAAAATATTAAGTACTCACTTGTGGTATAAAATAAAATTCAAAAATCTAAAAAGCTGGAAAGAAAAAACTTCTCAGGGGAAAAAATTCCTCGCACTGACAAATGGTATCCATACTACCATACATTGCCAGAATGTCCGTGTTTAAGAATCCCTTATAAATTGTATGCAACAGAAAATATTCTATAAATTTTAGACCCAATGCCATTTAAATTAGTGATAAAAAAAACCTCATTACGGAGGAAACTCATACAAGAAATGTCTGGACATCTACAGAGAAAAACCACAAAACATTGTTGAGCAAGAATAAAAAATGTGAAATTAACAGAATTGTATAATATGAATGTTCATGTTAGAACGACAAAGATATTTTTACCAGTTTCTAAGCTCATGTATAGGTTCAACTTAACACCGACATAAATCCCAACATAGATTTTATATTGTGAAAGTTATCATTTGTTGCAGTTTTATAGAAACTGAGAAGGACATGGAGAATGAATACAATTTTGAATAACAACAAAAATAAAACAAGGTTGGAGAACTTGTACTTCCAAAAATTATGACTTCTAAGCTGGATAATAAAGGTAGGAATGCAAACTGTGGAACAGAAGGCCTACGCTCTGCATAGATGTGATAGAATACACTCACTGTCTCTCCTACCATAACTCACACAGAGGAAGGGTCTTTCCAATCAAGAGTACCAGATCATTTGAATATCCATATGGAGAAAAATATGAATTTTAGCTAAGATTAGTTCTGTATCCATAGGGAGAAAAATATGAATCTCAACTCCCTCACACGAATCATTTAAGTCCCAAAATATGTTAGGAATGCATTTTAGTTTGAAATATAAAAAAAAAGAAAAATGACATCCATAAAACACAACATTTATGCCCAGGAGTGGTATGACAGTGCCCTCTGGAAGTGTCATGCCCAGGTTTCTGAGGAACCACCAGACTGATTTCCAGAGCGGTTGTACCATCTTGCAATCCCACCAACAGTGGAGGAGGGAGGGTTCCTCTTTTGCCAGCACCTGTTGTCTCTTGAGTTTTTAATCTTAGCCATTCTGACTAGTGTGAGGTGGAATCTCAGGGTTGTTTTGATTTGCATTTCCCTGATGACTAATGATGTTGAACATCTCTTAAGGTGCTTCTCAGCAATCCGAATTTCTTCAGGTGAAAATTCTTTGTTTAGCTCTGTACCCCATTTTTAATAGGGTTATTTGGTTCTTTGGGGTCTAACTTCTTTAGTTCTTTGTATATATCAGATATTAGCCCTCTGTCAGATATGGGGTTGGTGAAGATCTTTTCCCAGTTTGTTGGTTGTCATTTTGTCCTTCAGACGGTTTCCTTTGCCTTACAGAAACTTTGTAATTTTATGAGGTCCCAGGTCCCAGCATATACCCAGAGGATTCCCCTGCATGCAATAAAGACACATGCTCCACTATGCTCATAGCAGTCTTATTTATAATAGCCAGAAGTTGGAAGGAGCCCAGATGTCCCTCAAAGGAGGAATGGATACAGAAAATATGGTGTATATACACACACACACACACACACACACACACACACACACTGGAATACTACTCAGCAATTAAAAATAATGAATTCATGCAATTTGTAGGTAAATGGTTAGATCTGGAAAATATCATCCTAAGTGAGCTAACCCAATCAGAAGAATACACATGAAATGCAATCAGTGATAAATGGATATTAATGAGCCTATAAGCTCTGAATGCTCAAGGCACAATTAGCAAATCAAGAAGAAGGAAGGAGAGGACCCTGGTCCTGAAAATACTGGATCCAGTTTTGTAGGAGAGTACCAGAACAGAGAAATGGTGTGTGTGTGGGGGGTGATTGGAGAATGGGAGTTGGGAGGGGTGGATGAGGGAGCAGGGGGAGGGAAAAGGGCATGTGGGACCTTTGGGGGGTGGGGAACTGAGAAAGGGGAAAGCCTTTGGAATGTAAGCAAAGAATATAGAAAATAAATTTTAAAAAATTAAAAAAAAAAACACAGCATTTAGAGTTTAGCTTCCAGAACCTTGTATACAATTTGTACACAATTCACATACAAAAGGCATTAAGGCATAAAGCACAAAGTTGGTAAGCTAGATAATAGAAAACCAGCAATGGTCATTTATCAGGATGGACTATTAGAAGATCAATGTAGGTCGCAAAGTAGGAAAAATATCTGAAGCGTGCTATGTAATAAGTCATCACTTAATAAATAATAAAGGGAACTTTTGTGTGTTGATGTGAAAGAGTGAAGCAGTTCCCTTGGAAAATGAGTTAGCAGCATCTTCATAAAATTCAACCATCAGCCAGACAGTGTCATGTGCAGTGTTAAAGCAGAAGGATCTTATGCAATCCCAGAGAGATTAGTCCACATATGGAATTCCACGCAAGCCAGGGCTACATAATAAGAGTGATCCTATCTCAAAAATAAATAAATAAGATAAAATTTGCATACTCAATCTCCAAATACTCATCAGAAGTATATATTCATTTGTATTTTATATGAAAAGATGTATAAAATATATGGCAATTAAAATGAGTGTCTGTAGACTTAAAAAAAGAATGGCTGGTTTAATAATCAGTAGGTTTCTATATTTAACTTGAACATGTATGTATATGCAACAAATTATCTTGGTGATGCCTTATGTGTTTAATAATACTTAGCATTTTTTGTGTACTATATAGTATATCAATATATTAATTAATTAATTAATCAATAATTAAATATACTATATAATATATTTAATTCAGTTTTAAAACATATTTAATATGTCCTTCAGATATTTAAATCATTGAAGCTTGAGAACTGCTGTTGAATGAGTACCAACATATTTTTAACAGCTTTATTCTATTTTTATTATTGTATTGGGGAGTGGCTATGGATGACAGGAAACTGTTAGATCTCCCAGGTCCCACCCTCTCTCTACCTCCGCGATTATTTTGATCCTCCTTCTAAGGTGGACTGAAGCATCCACACTTTGATCTGCTTTCTTCTTGAGCTTCATGTGTTCTGAATTGTATTTTGGGTATTCCAAGATTTTGGGCTAATATCCACTGATCAGTGAGTGCATATCATGCGTATTATTTTGTGATTGGGTTACCTCACTCAGGATGATATTTGCTAGTTCCTTCCATTTGCCTCTGAATTTCATGAAGTCATTGATTTTTTAATACCTGAGTAATACCCCATTGTGTAAATGTACCACATTTCTGGTATCCATTCCTCTATTGAGGGATACCTGAATTGGTTCCAGCTTTTAGCTTATATAAATAAGGCTTCTATGAACATAGTGGAGCATGTGTAGCTGAAATAACCAACAAAGGGGAGAGAGAACCTGCAGAGACCATAACCATGCCTATCCATATCCAGGTTAGGCATGGTCCCTGGTTGAGGAAAGGGATCACCCACCCATCTCAAAAATATTAACCCAGGATTCTCCCTGTCTAAAGGAAATACAGGGACAGAGAGTGGAGCAGAGACTGAAGGAAAGACTATCCAGAGACTGCTCCACTTTGGGATTCATCCTATCTGCAGATACCAAACCCAGACACTATTGCTGATACGAAGAAGTGCTTGCTGGCAGGAACCTGATATAGCTGTCCCCTGAGAGGCTCTGCCAGAGCCTGACCAATGTAAATGCAGATGTTAGCAGCTAACCATTGGACTGAGCACAGGGACCCCAATGCAGGAGTTAGGGGAAGGACTGAAGGAGCTGAAGGCATTTGGTACCCCATGGTAAGAACAATATCAACCAACCAGACCCTTCAGAGCTCCAAGGGACTAAACCACTAACCAAAGAGTGCACATGGAGGTACCCATGGCTCCAGTCACATATGTAATAGAGGATGGCCTTATCTGGCATCAATGAGAGGGGAGCACCTTGGTCTTGTAGAGAGTCAATTCCTGTAGGGGAATGCTAGGGCAGTGAGGCAGGAGTTGGTGGGTGAGTGAGCACCTTCATAGAAGCAGAGGGGAAAGGGTTAGGATAGGGGGGTTGTGGAGGGGAAACCAAGAAGTGAGATAACATTTGAAATATAAATAAATAATATAACCAGTAACAACACCCCAAAAAACTCCATGTTGAAATGATGTCAAGCAGAATGATGCCCATATATAGTTCCTTTAATATAACAAGTTGTAGAGGTTACATGTCTCTTGACTCTTAACTTTTCAAATTCTTCATCTGAAGAAAGAAACAAGAAGTCATAGATGAATAAAGGCAAGGAGAAGCATAAGTACCAGGCACAGGACCATGCCTTTGAGAGAAGTGATGGATGACTGAGTGGAATTTCTTGTTTTTAAAATATTCCTCTTATGATTCCCTTTGGGCCTATCCTTAGTAATCTCAGCTTTGCTTGATTCATAAACCCAGTCACTCCAGAATTAATTAACACACATAGTCCTAATATTACGCTTCTTCCATAACCTTCTATTCTGACCTAAGCCTTCATGGTCAATCCAGGTTCCTGTAAAGAGCATGTTTCTCCTCATACTAGTTCTAATTTTTGTAGCAAATGACTTTTAATTTCATTTGTATAGCTCAAGAACACACCATGCTATTTTTACATTTTTTATAGCACTCTGCTCAAGTAATTGTTCTAGTTACAGGTCTCCTAATTTTTTCTCGAGCTGATTAACTGGAGAATAATCCAAATACATTTCAAATGATAAATCTTTCATGATTTGAGAGATTTTATACAAATGTACATTTGACAGTGCTAATGTAAAGCAAATACCAAAGTTGATTAAACATTCTCAAGATAAGACGGATAAACCCATTGGATTATTTTATAGATTTAACCACCAATCATAAGCTGGTATAAACATACATATTTTGATGTTCATCTCTTTTTAAAATAATTCTTAGGGAAATATCCAAAGAGGACCATGAAAGAAGGTCACGAATGTATGCACAAAACATTTGTATTCTTTACTGTGTAAACACTAATTTATTTATTGAAATAATACACTATTAAATATTTATTAAATAAATTAGCATTTTGCTAAGCTTCCCTCTAAAATCATTACCATGGTCTATGGCTATTGACATAGCCAGGGCTGGGCATGTTTCCCATGTCTGCCTTCCAACTGTTTGCTACGTATTTATTCACCTCACTCCATCCTTCAGAGTTCAAGTCATCCCTGCAACCTTTCTCTGGAAGTTTCCTGGAGTAAGAGACTGGGAAATTGTAAAGCTTTAATTGAATCATAAGACTCGTGCTATCCCACTTTCACTTTTGCTGATGAGTGTGAGAATCATCTTAGCAATGGACACTGGAAGAAACATTATCTTTTACATAAGGGTAAAACTTTCTATGTGAAGGACAAAGTTATTCATTAAAATTTAACTTCTTTTAGAAGTTAAAGCCCAGGCAGCCTTCATAAATTTGAAAAGGAAAGCTGCACCCCTCACCCCTCATGGTTTGCTAAAATATTGCTTGGTCCTTTAGCCAATTTCAAGTTCAAGAGAAGGGATAAAGAAATGAATCCTCAAACGAACCTAGGATAACATAGGAGGAGAGACGAGGAGATTTATTTGTAGATATTGTCTATCCACCCGACAATTCTTAGAAGCACTTGCAGGGCAAGCTAAATGCAAACAATAAATAAGTAAGCAGACAGGTAAATAGAAACAGCCAAAGTGAAAAAGTACACACTGCCAAGAAAGCATTAAACCTGTCCTCCTGCTGAAAATGAGCAAAACGCATTCAAGAGCTGAGAATATGCAGCCGCACGGTGCTCTCCTAGGTAATGTGTAAATGAGACACCGCATCGAGGGATAGCATCCTCTGAAAAATATCAATTGGTCTCTCCATGTCTCTGATTTAAAGTAGAAATCATGCATTTCTCTCTTGATCTGCGTTAGTTAATTCCAGAAAAATGTTTTTTGTTTCTGTAGTAATGTCACACAATATATTGAGAATATTTTGTATACTATTAACATTATTTCCAAGCTTATTTGTAAACATTCTAAAGAACCATATATGTTTTACTTAAGAACACATAGACAGATGCACACACATATACAGTGCAATTTTTACTGGTTTTATTGCCTAATATATTAATAATTTGTGGTATTCTATTAAAATGCTTGTTAAGATAGGTATTCTGCAAAGCTTCAAAACACATTGAATTGTAGTTAGTAGTTATATTTCTGATAGAAGATAATTTGTACGATCTCTAAAGAAGTTTAGCTAGTGATTTACAATAGTGTGACCACTTTTTTACTGCAAGACAAATAACAAAATCTTCCATTGTATATTTTATTAATAATAAATTGAGGTCTTAAACCAGCAAGAGTAATCATGCAACATTTTGTTGAGTTACAGTCACCCTTTTGTAGCTTACTGTAGTTTTCAAAATAATTATAACCAATACTTAGTTTTAGGCAAAGAAAAAAAACACTTGTGTGTGTATATCTATATCTATATCTATATCTATATCTATATCTATATCTATATCTACATATACATATATATATATATATATATATATACATATATATACGTACAGGACTTTATGTAGTGTATTAGGAACAAATAAAATTTTAGTTTCTCATATTTTCCATCTAGAATGATTTCTATACTTTCTATACCATATGATCATTTGAATTAGAATGACCCATAATAGGCTCATATATTTGAAAATGTACTTCTAGTTGGTAGAAGTGTTTGAGAAGGATGTGGAGATGTAGCTTTTTGGAGGAGGTGTTTCACTGGATGTGGGCTTCGAAGTTTCTAAAGATTTGCATTCTTACCTGTGTGTGTGTTTCCCCCCTCTCTCTGCTATTCATTTTCAGACCCAGATGTAAGTTCTCAGCTGTGCCATGCCTTCACTCAGCTATCAGAGACTCTAGTCCTCTGAAAGTGTGTGCCTAAATTAAATGTCTCCCTTATAAGTTACCTTTGTCATGGAATATTATCATAGCAATTGAAAACTGGATAAAACACTCTGTGCATTCATAATTGCTATATAATCCAAGTGTTATGGAGCTGAAAATTGGATGTCTATTCTGGGTAGTATATAACTGCTTTCCTAATAGCTACATAGAATTCTGATAGTTATGTTATTGTTGATTAGTGATTTTGTGATTAGTAAACATTTTCTGTTTCTACTTTCTACCACTAGTAATGCTGTAGATAGCACATTAAATATATTTATTATTGTATATAAAATATGAAGATATATACATATATATGCTTTTCTCTTTGCATTGCTAGATGATTTGTTTAGTATAAGCTTCTAAATATAGACTATTTCCAATTTTTTGTCAAATGCTTTTCATTTTAAATTACTTATAAAGATTTTCAGTTTAGTTGTTTTCTTGTATCTCCATCAATGTTGAGTATTGTTGATTTTGATTTTTGTTCACATTTACAGAATGATGTATCCTTTATGTTATAATTGTCCTGTTTCTTTATTATTTATAAAGTTGAATGTTTATATCATACAAAACTATATTTCAGGACATTTTGGTGTGGTTTTCGGACACTTTGCACATACTAAACTCAGAACTTAGAGCTGAGAGAGATAATAAAGAATAGAGCATAGCGAGTTTTACTGACATTTTCCTTGGTTTGGTTTCTGAAACAGCAGCTTCACTGCCTAGTCCCAGCCTGCATAAACTCACAGGTGGGCTTCAACCTTACCCTCTTTCTGTCTGTCTTTCAAAGGTTGGGATTAGAGCTGCACACTATTGTATCCAGTCTAGAAAGCATGATTTCGACCTTGAAGAGCTCACAGAGTAGAATATGTTTCTGCCTTTTGTTAATTACAATGGAAATGCATTTCTTCTTTCTTCACAATTGACATTTTCAATCTTTAACAGGATGTGCTACCTTACCACAGGTCCTCAAAGCAACAAAACCAACTAAATGTGACCTGAAATTTATGGAAACGTGAGTCAAAATAAACCATTGCTCATTCTAAGTTTCCTAAATCATGTATTTTGTCACAACAGTAGAACTCGACAAAACCATCCAAATAATGATAGACTTAAGTTTTCACCAACTGGACGTGTGACTTCTGGTATTGTTATTGATCTGCATATTTGCTGATGATTCCTGATAGAGACTAATACTTTTATAGATCTTTCCTTTGGATTTCTTATCTGTTTATCCTTCATATAACTAGACTCATTTTTCCATTGCATCTTGAATGCTGCTGCTGCTGCTAGCAATAATGATGACTGCAACATAATAAACACACTGCACTACTTAACATAACTGGTCTTAGTGTAGCATATGTATTAACCTAAATGAATCCTCAGAGCAGACACATAAGAATGGATGAGCCAAAAAGATTAACTAACTGACTCAAATTTAGACAGGCAATCAGATTTGGAAATGTAGTGCAGTTCTAAGTAGTCTGGTTTCAGACTACTAAAATTATTGTTTACATTGGCAAAAATACTAGTTAAAAGAATCTTGGAACAGAAAGACTGAATGAACCTCAAGCTCATAAGATTCACACACAGTAGTCAATCATTCTCTACATTTCTTGCTCTTTGAAACCAAAAACCTATATATGTAGAACAAATGGACAAATAAATATAAATGTATCATATACCTTTATGTTTATAACATGTAAAAGTAACTTTTATTCACCAGATGTGACTGTACTCTCAGGCTTACTGTTGAATGAGCTCATTCAAGTTCTTCCTGAACTCCGGATGGTTCTACTCAGCTGTTCTGGTTCAAAACTCCTCTTCTAGCTGACCGATTCAAACTGGACATACTTTGTTTCTTACCGAATTGCTCTGCTTGGAAAAGCTGCCTCTCAGTGCCATGAACTGAACTGCACTAAGTACACTGGCTCTATGAGCAGAACAGAATTACAGAACTCAACTGAATTCAACTGCATTTAACTGAACTGCAATGAACTGGACTCAACAGAGATCAGTTGAACTTCACTGCATTGCCTGAACTGCATTTCCTCTGACTTACTCTGCCCCTCTAAAGCAGCTTCTCTTTCTTGTCTGTTCTCTTGAGAGCTCAACATATCCTATCTCTGATTTATTATGTCAAATCTATCTTGATTCATTGCTTTGCCTGTCCCTCACTTAAAAGTCATTGGGGGAGGATTTAAAGGTATGTACTAAAAGCATGTCTATATTCTAGTTGGAGGAAATAAAGGTATGTTCTAAGGTCAAGTCTATATTCTAGCCAGAGGGATTAAAGGTGTGCTGTGTCTGTATTTTAGCCAGATCACACAGAGGTCGTTCTTTGGATGTGATCCCTTGACAAATTGGCCCAATTGTTGTATTAAAATTCCTCTCCAACAAGACACTCTTCTTTTTTTATATCAGTCAGAATGCCCAGGCGAATTTTAAATATGTAAAACCCATATATTTACCAACAACCAGTCTATTGAAATTTACTGTTATCTTTTAAAATAAAATAACTGTTTAATTTTAATGAATAGATGATTTCCTTTTCTCACTCTATCGAGGTTAAAAGGTTTGAAGTAAGAAATTGTTTTAAGTGTAAATAAGGAAGCAGTAACATGCCAAATTGAAACATTCACAGATATGGAAAGAGGATAATAAATTTAGCCATATAGAAGGAGGAAAAGCCAGCTCAGCTTGGCAGGCAAAGGTACAATGTACCATTAAACATATGAAGAGAGGACAGACAAACAGAACTCAGCAGAGCAACATGGCTTTGCTGCTATGGGCATAGGTTCAAGTTTCTAACTTTGGGCAGAATAGAATATGATTTTTTAACAGCTTGCAAAAATAAACAAAACTATTTGCAAGTATATTTTGTCAGGCAAGCAATCCTGCCAGAAAGCCAAAATGGCAAAATGAGTCTTGCCTAGACATGTTGAGTAGAGAATATGTTTCTCTGCTGGGTATGGCCATCAAGAGACCGATCCTCATCTGACAGTAGCTAAAGCAGATGCAGGGTAAGTGCTGTGTGCTGTGCCTCAGATGACATGTCAACACTGATAGCCTTAAGGAGTCCAATTTCTTTGTCACTGTTGTTCTCATCAAGCATGAGCACTTGGACTAGAAGGAACCCAAGCTTGGCTACTCCCAGGTAACTTAGCTCTGACATGGCTCCTGCTCCCTCTCTTAAATGGTGTTCAATTTGCTTTGACTTCCAAGACCAAGTATTCTACTTAGAAGACCCACCTTACATTCAATCCTATTAATCTTCCATAGGGGTGAATTTTCTTGCTTGGACAGAGTAAAATATACTGAACTATTACTGTTAGTAATACATGTTTATGTGATTTCTAAGAATTGGTGGAATCACTTCCTAATGATAGTAAGGAGAAAATATCTAGAGTAGCATTTACTCTACTTTCTTGGTGGGCATCAGTGGGAGGAGAGGTCCTTGGTCCTGTGAAGGCTCAATAGATGCCCCAACAAAGGGAAATCGAGGGGAAGGAGGTGGAAGAGGATCCGATGGAGGGGCATTTACTTGGAAGCAGGGGGTGGGCAAAGGGGTTGGGGGGTTGCAGAAGGGGGGGGAACTGGGAAAGGTTTTAGCATATGAAATGTAAATGAAGAATATATTCAATAAAATAGTCTAGAGTAGCATTTTCTCAGATTGATTCTTCCAGAAATAGTTTAAATGTTGTAAATATGATTTCTTTAGATGATATTGGCTTTTTTTAACTTTATTTTTCATTATTTATTTGTCTGGTTTTAATTTAATTTTATTTATTTTGTGAGTGAATGTCTGATTGTATCCCATACTGACCTTGAACTCACTGTTGAGCTGAGGCTGGTCTTGGGATCATAGACCCTTCTTGCCTCCACGTTCTGAAACCAAGCATTGTAGGAATCTGACTCCAAAGTGTAATTTCCATGGGAACCTTTTGATTTTGGATGTTAGTGCTCCTGTGCGTGCACTTGAGAATCCAGGGGTTCAAGTGGGGTGTTTTATTCTCTTACTCTTCTCAGTGTTTTTCAGTGTCTCACTTACTCAACCCAAGGATTACTGCTGCTGCTAAGCTCCAACAAATTCTGGTGTCCTCATTTCTATTTCAGCACTGGGCTTATAGGGATCATCATATAGGTTTTTTCATATAGGTTTTACATAGGTTTTCAGGATCCAAATGAAGTCTTCACGCACACACAGCAGCAAGCAGCAAACATTTTACCCATAATGCTATTTTCTCCGTCTTTGTCTGTTCAGAGACAGAATTTCATGTAACTCAAATTGGCCACAATCTCACCATTTACTCCAAGCTGTGTTTGAACTGCTCATCTTCCTATCTGGGTCTCTCTCACTTGTCCTGGTATTACAGTCATGCCTATTTTAGCTTGATCGTTATAAAGTAAGCAGATACACTGCCCCTTTAAAACCTTTGAAAAGTTTAAAATTACAGTATGGGGTTAAAGAAAAAAAAAAACGCTTTGCTTTCATTTTTCTGCATTTCCCATGAGTGAAGACTGTAAGAGCAGAGTGTGTATTTACAAGTTTGTCACTAGGAAGCGTCATCATTGGTGCAGCAGAAGGCCCACCTCTCACGAGATGCAGGCTCTTGGCTAACGTGACTGACAAGTCTGAGAGAGGAAAGTTTAAACCCCACTGACAAGGCTAGAGCAGATACACATGCAGGTAATTATTTCTAATTAGAAGAAACCTCCAAAGTACGAGACACAGCTTTAAAAATATTAAAAATTAAACACCCCTGGTCAGAAGTAATCATGTTGAGTGTAGCTTTTCCTGATGAGGTGTAATCAGGATGTGATAGGGACACACAGAAGTTAGTGCTTCAAGTCTGCCACTTACTAACTACATGATGTGTGGGAAATTTGTAAATGTGAACTTGTATATAAATGCCAGGCATGAGAGACTAAGAACGCTGGGTTACTCTCAGGATAGCTGGGTCTTTACCTGCGATACCAAATAAATTAGATGAACAGGACTTTATAAGTTATCGTTTTAGTTTTTAATTTTGGAGCTGTAATGGGCCAACTAGTTATGAGCATTTTTTTGCATCATTTTTTATGTTAGGCACATTTTGTTTGACATCTTACCAATTTTAGCTCAAAAATTGAGTTAATATCACAGTCAGTTCATGCCCTCATGTACATCCCTGCTTATAAGTCATCCTTTAATATAAAAATATAAAATTAGCATAATTCTTTACTTTCTTTTTTGAATATCACTTCAAAGTTCAAATACTCTATTTTCCACGTTACCTTTACACCTTCAAAACCCATGGTATTCCATTAGGAACCAGAGAAGACTGTAGATTAATTTTTACAATAAATAGACATTTTGCCATTTTGAAAGCTTTAAAAAACTTTTCAGTTTTTTTAAAAGCTACTTTTAATTTATTGAATATATCATGGATTAAACATGGTAACAGAATGCCAACTGACCCTTTCGCTGTCTGATTCGCTCAAATTACTGCCACAACGTAGAGGGGTAGAAAAACAGGGAACAGGGAGTAAGAGGACACATCCGTTAAATTTCCTTTCCCATGAGAAAACGCGCTTACAAAATAAAGGGAGTGAAAGAGTTTGCTTTGACTAATGGTACAGTCCATCATGGCAGGGAGAGCAGTGGCAGGAGGGTGTGGGAACTGATCACATAGCATCTTCCCAGGTACTCACCACCTTCAGGCAACAGCAACGCTGAGCTGGCTTTCTTCTTATGTATACAGTGCTAAAGCCCAAAGAATGGTAATGCTCACTTTACTCTGGGTCTTTCCATCTCAGTTATCCCAACCAAGAGGAATCCGCTGAGATCCGTCTAAAGGCTTGTCTCCCAGGTGTTCTCAGATCCTATCAAGTCGATACTCATTATTAACCATTAAAGAACGAATTGCTCTTTTATTTCTTTACTCAGATTTCTTCATTTTGAACAGACATGTAAACCCAAAAGTTTTCTGCCAATGTTACCTGTTAAGTTCCCTCTTTGATCTCCTCTTCCTCAAGCTCAGATTATCCTGGGGATTAAATATGTCCTTTGTGATAAGAGGTTAGATCTCACAGTCACATCGGAATGCAGAGGAATTCTATGGAGGTTTACATATTTGCAATCATTTTGGTAATGCCAAGCTTTTTTTTTTCCCTGTGTTACTCTGTGAAAGATAACAAAGGGATCCAAAGTAGAGGGTTAATTCTTAAAATTGAAAGTGTAATAAATGATAAAAGTAGACAGGACATTTTCTATGTGAGCAGTGGCTTACCAAACCCTGAAAGATGCATTTCATTAGAGGATAAAATACAAGGATTGTTTCAGCTACAGTATTTTTTTAAGTGTGGCTCTGATGGACAACACATCTTAGAAAGTTGAAGATGTGCTTTGACATGCTGCCTAGCAAGAGACGCCATACCGACTTTCAGGTACCCTACATTATACAAGAGGTAAGTGTGAGTCCGTGTGCTCTTGCCTGTGTGAGTCCGTGTGCTCTTGCCTGTGTGAGTCCGTGTGCTCTTGCCTGTGTGAGTCCGTGTGCTCTTGCCTGTGTGAGTCCGTGTGCTCTTGCCTGTGTGAGTCCGTGTTCTCTTGCCTGTGTGAGTCCATGTGCTCTTGCCTGTGGCCACAAACAGCAGCGGGCTCCACAGAGCCCTGCTAGCCTGTTCTTTCCTTCTTTGATCCAGCTACAGCTTTTACAGTTCTGTTGATTTCACCCAGATGCTCGTCCCCCTTGAAATGGTCTTCATGCACAATAATCAGACTTACCCACTTGTTCTCCTTAGCTCCACCCCCATCTTCACTGTCCCTCCCTAACCCCACCCTCAGCTACAATCATAGTTTATTTAGTAAATGCTTCTTCACATTCCAGTGTGAACAAGTCTCACCACAGGTGGATGCACAACAGGACTCATGAAAACTTTATATGGAAGTTTTCTCAGATATTTATATACTATCGTGAGCCTTAAACTGTATAGCAGAATACTAGAGTGCCTAGCTTATACCCAAAAATTCTCCTCCTTTTTCTCTCTTTACTGAATGCTTTGATGAGAAGGAGAAATATGTATACACACTGAAGGAAATGCTTTGCGGTTATTCCAAAGAAGAGTGTACAATGTGCAGATTCTGCAGTACTATGATGACCCAATATGGATTCTGAAGAGAGGGTGCCTGGATTGTAATTCTACTTTTACAAGCTATCTCAGAGAAGTTATTTAATTTCTCTTTAATTTGGTACCCTTGTCTGCTGATAATAACTTTACTTACCTCACGTGGTTGTTTTTGGCTTGAAATAATCAAAAGAGGTAAAACAATTTGAAAAGTCCCTGACTTATACTGAGTGCTCTGAAGCCATTATCTCTCATAGCAGTAATTATAATTATTGTTGTTATTATATTAACACTACAGACTGAAGAATATGACATTTACTTTGGGTCTGCCTGATTTTTACTAAACCAAATATCAGTTTTTATGATTCATTGTATAAACAGAGAACGGAATTAAAATCATAGTCCATCTAATAACCACGATTCTCCTTTTAGAAAATGTTTTAATAGGGTTCAAAATCCTCAGAAGTAAAGTATATTAAATGTGTTATAACCCATTGATTTCTCTTTACTGATATTTTGGTTATTGAAAGTATTATTGGGGTCTTCAGAGATACGTTCACTGTTAGTAACCAAGTTTCAAAATCCCATGCATACGTGGACTGCAGACGTTTGTGTGCTCTACTCACATAGCACCTCTGCCATTCTACTCCCCATTGTAATCACAATTACAATAATAAAGAAACATTTTGCACTCAATGAAAAAGCTCTGGTATTTGTATCCTAGGTCAACTAGCTAGAACCATGGCTGCTGAACTAAATGAATTAAAGACTGGACTGTTGTATTTAAAAATAATAATTTGCTACCTGAAACAATCTGTAAGCAACATCCAGATATATTTTCCTCCTGTTACTATATAAACTCTTCTGTCCATCCACAGCTTACTCAGCAACAAGCTGTGAGAATGTTACCTGTGAACAGGCCTTGCACTGATTCCCGGGAAACAATAGGAGCAGTTGAAAGACAAAGAAGCTTTGCCAAGAGGAGCAAGCCTAGAGGCTGGGACCCATTACCTCACGTTTCCTGATGCTTTTTATTCCTGAAAGTATGAACAGGATTTCAAAGAGGTATTTACTTTTAGTAGAGGCAGCAAGATTCCAAGTTGAAGGTGACTTGAGATTTCATCCTCGCGTGATGAATTTCAAACCACATCTCAAACACAGTACACAACAACAGTAAAGAAGAGACGGGGCAGTTGCTCTCACAGAGTATATTGAAGTCCTAAGGAGAGAAACAAAGGATAGAGTAATAAATCCACACAAGAATCACAAATAAGCAAGAAGGGAAGCTCATTTTTATTAACTATATTAAAGTAAAATAGGAATGAAGTTAGCACACAAAAGTGAAGTTTTACAGTGACAGTCATCAAAAATATATCAACAAAAATATAGAAGGGGCACTGGAAAAAGGAAAGATAGCCTATATTCATGAATTGGAGGACAAAGATTTTTACAGTGTCTGTAATTACCAAAAGTAGTCTACAGATTCTGTTCATTGCTCATCAAAATACAATGACTTAGCAGGGTCCTCTGGAATTGTCATGCCCAGTTTTCTGAGGAACCACCAGACCTATTTTCTAGAGTGGTTGTACCATCTTGTAGTCCCACCAGCAGTGGAGGAGTGTTCCTCTTTCTCCACATCCTCACCAACACCTGCTTTCTCCTGAGTTTTTAGTCTTAACCATTCTGACTGGTGTGAGGTGAAATCTCAGGGTTATTTTGATTTGCATTTCCCTGATGACTAATGATGTTGAACATTTCTTAAGGTGCTTCTCAGCCATCTGTTGTTCTTCAGGTGAAAATTCTTTGTTTGGCTCTGTACCCCATTTTTAACAGGGTTATTTGGTTCTCTGGGGTCTAACTTCTTGAGTTCTTTGTATATATTGGATATTGGCCCTCTGTCGGATGTAGGCTTGATGAAGATCTTTGTACAATTTGTTGGTTGCCGTTTTGCCCAATTGACAATGTCTTACAAAAACTTTGTAATTTTATGAGGTCCCATTTGTCAATTCTTGATCTTAGAGCATAAGCCACTGGTGTTCTGTTCAGGAACTTTCCCCCTGTGCCCAGGTCCTTAGGGGTCTTCCCCAGTTTCTTTTCTATTAGTTTCAGTGTGTGTGGTTTTATGTGGAGGTCCTTGATCCACTTGGAGTTGAGCTTAGTACAAGGAGATAAGAATGGATCAATTAGCATTCTTCTGCATGCTGACCTCCAGTTGAACCAGTACCATTTGTTGAAAAGGCTATCTTTTTTCCACTGGATGTTTTCAGCTCCTTTGTAGAAGATCATGTGACCATAGGTGTGTGGGCATATACCCAGAGGATCCCCGGCATGCAATGAGGACACATGCTCCACTATGTTCATAGCAGTCTTATTTATAATAGCCAGAAGATGGAAAGAACCCAAATGTCCCTCAATAGAGGAATGGATACAGAAAATGTGGTATATTTGCACAATTGAATACTACTCAGCAATTAAAAACAATGAATTCATGAAATTTTTAGGCAAATGGTTGGAACTGGAAAATATCACCCTAGGTGAGGTAACTCATTCACAACAGAACACACATGGAATGCAGTCACTGATAAGTGGATATTAGCCCAGAAGCTCTGAATACCAAAGACACAACTCACATATCAAATCATTCTCAAGAAGAAGGAAGGAGAGGGCCCTGGTCCTGGAAAAGCTTGATGCATCATTGTTGGGGATTGCCAGGACAGAGACATGGGAGGGCATTGATTGGGGAAGGGCAGAGGGAAAGTGTTTATGGTACTTATGGAGAGGGGGAAACCGGGAAAGGGAAAATCATTTGGAATGTAAACAAAGAATATAGAAAATAATAAAAAAATACAATGGCTTTCTTTGTAATGAAAGAAAAAATAAAACCCTAATTCTCATGCAAAGCCAATAAATCCTCAACATAGTCAAACAAAGCCACCACAGTACCCAATCTCAAATCAAAATATAAGAATGTAGCAGTCAAAGCAGCTTCCCCACTTTAAATGAGGTAGGCTTCTTGAAACTGATATAGGATACAGGGAGGGATATAGGAACACTGAGGTCTATAGCACCTATGGAAGTTAATCAGAAGAGAATGGTGGCAATGGCAGTATTCTCAAAAAATCAAACAAAATATTTTCTTTTCAAGATCGCAATATAATTACATCATTTAGTTTTTCATTTTTTTTTCTCCAAACACTTCCATATATCCATTCTCCTTTTGCTTTTTCAAACTCATGGCTCTTTTCCCATTAATTGTTGTCACATGAATATACATACATACGTACATACATACATACATACATACATACATATATTCCTGAATACAACCTGTTCAGTCTGCATAATGCTACTTATATATGTATTTTCTGTGCAGAGCATTTGATGTTAGATAACCAAATGGTATGTGTTCTTCCCTGGAGAAGATTATTTCTCCTACTCTCTGTACCCCTCAGTTTCTCTGATTTGAATGAAAACATCCACTCAGAAGTAAAGTGTTGAAGCATTTCAAACATGACGAAAAATCATGTTCAAGCTTTTGGAGTAGGGGTAAGTTTTACTTTGTGGCTAGCAGCAAACGAAAAGAAGGCAATTAGGATAGGGCATTGGCCCTTGGAGAGATCTTGCAAGTACAATTGTTGGTTATTCCAACAGTGTACTAGCTAATAGCACAGTATAAATGAACCTAACATCTTAAAAATATCAGTCTGTTATGGCAGTCCAGGGGAGAAGAAAAGAATCACAAAACTGATAAAGCCCCAATGGATGGATGTTGATCAGGCCAAGTGGTGGCAGAGAGAAGGGATCTGATTCAGTGGAATCACATATATTCAGAACTAAGTTCATAGGACTTGAGAAAAGCCATCTGGGGGTGAGAAGGTGGAGAGTGAAGAGTAGAGAGAAATGAATAATTCCTGAACATGGCCTAAAATCCCGTGTGTGGGAACAGGCATGCAACTGCTGCAATATGAGCGCACCCCACTTTTAAGTGCCCATTCATGATTCGATCAAAGAGTGGATAATTTTGACAAAGGGAAATGCAGATTAATAGCAGGAACTCAGAACAAAGGCTCTGTCAACTTCATCGTTTCATCTCCTGTGGTGCTTAAATGTGCCATAAACACTGTACAGGTGCAAGAAAATAGCAATGAACTAATGAATGATCATAGATGTTCCAGAAAAAAAGTGTCTAAAAGAATAAAGAATAACTTTGATTACCAGACAGCCAATTTATCTGGCATCTCATTTACTGTTTATTTGTTCCCTAAACACATATCTTGTTGGTGCTTGGCTTTTGCCCCTCAGGATGCTCAGCACAGGTGTATGTTAGGCATGGAGTCCACGTTGGTCTCAAGTTCTGGATCCTTCTGCCTCTGTCTCTCCTGAGTGCTGAGAGAAGGAAATGATAAAGAAAAGCGCTAAGGGCAGACATCAATTGTAAGCTTGCATGATCAAATGTGTTCTTGTATTGTATCTAAGGTTTGTTTTTTGATTGAACCTTGTTGTCTCCTTCAGGTTTTCAGCCCATTACATTTTAATAATTAAATATAGAATTTTTTTATAATTTGTCAAAAAATAAATAAATGAAATAAAATTAGAAATGCTCCTAATTTATTAATGGCAGTACCATTTTGACAAATGAACTACAGATAAATCTTCCTAGATTTATACATCTACTGTTGAGAAATCAGGATCATCCAAATCAGCAACTTCCTAGAAATATTTTTCCTTGCTCACACATGAGAAATAGGGTAGCTAGAACAAAACATCCTTTCCTTCGCCTAGGAATTAAATGGAATCACGGCATGCTAAGTCGCACATATTTTTCATTAGCACTTTGCTACTGTGTCAGTACTAACATGCATTTATCTCCTGCATTTCTTCCCTTTACAGATAAAACTTTCAAATGCTTACATTTCGCTGCCTGTTGGTTGATTGGATAATTTGAACATCAAAGGAAACTTTCATTTAATTTAAGCCGTAAAGTTGTCTTTTGCTTTATTAACTCTAGATCAATAAACAAGCAATTTGGAAATGTAATCAGGAAATGCTTCCGATTGGCTGACAATGTATCAAAGCCAGGCTTCAAGGCAACAGCGGGCTGTAACAAGCAGTTTATTACCAGTAGCTGTTACTGACATTAGTCAAAACCAAGAAAGATAAAATGGAATAAGAAATGTAATGCTGGCGGAGCCTTGGGCGCTGTGTTCTCTTCTTCCTTTTGAAAACTGCAAGCCTGTCTTTGATATGATAACAAATATAAACTGTTTAAAAACACCAAATGCAGAAAAACTGAGCCTAGCCTGTCATGGAGTTAATCCATTCCAGAGTGACACACAAATAGGGTAACATGCGGCAGATAGATGTTATGGAAATATTTTGAATTGGATTTACATGTAGTGAGCAAATTGGAACTCTTGATTTTTACCAGATATTGTAATATGCATGTTCTCGTATTAACGGAATGTAATCCTATTTGAAGATAATGAGTTTTCAACAGGCTTTGCAATTGGAAGCTAGGTTGGGGGAAAAATGTTTAGTTTTTAACTAGAGAGAGGCCAAGAGAATTGGACCCTAAATTTGCAAGATAGCCTCACTTTGTATCCATAGGAGCTGTGTGTTATTTTGCCCTTGGGTACTGCTGACCAAGAGATTTCTGGGATTGATGGGTTTTAGGCTTTCCCTCACCTTTATCTCTGGACTGTCCATCGCCATGGGCAATAGCAAGGCACAGAGCACTTGACAGGGATTTTCTCTGCACACATCTCTCCTCTCAGTCATTCTCAATAGTCTCTGCATATCTTCCATACAATTAAAAAGGAGCAAAGGGAAGCGGTATTCTTTATTTTTGTTGGTCTGAAAATTCTCTCACATACAGAAGGTGGGTTTGCAGAATTCGTTTTCAGTATACTCGGAAAACTATAACCCACATGGATAGCAAAATCAGATTGATTTAACACAAAGGGGAAATTTATTTTGAGGGCTTTTACTGTTGTTTTCTTCTCACTTTCACAGTCAGCTTGGCCCTGGCACATTCGCTGCCTTTTTGACACCACTTCAGGAGTGTTCCCCAGAGAGTCAGAGGCCTCTTTGTCACAGAATAAACAGGCAATGTGTAGTCCGATGAAGCCTTGCTTTAGGGGCCCTTGTATAAAATTGAGTGCATGAGACCTTGATGCTGGATTGTTACAGACTACATTTAAGGGGGTGGAGGGGCATATCAGTTGGAAGCATATTTCAAATGGTCAGAAAGCTCTCTGCACAGTTCCCTCCCCATATGTAAATATATACACTGAACCATTGTATAAGCCCCTTATTATGGTACTTAATCCCATACATGATATTTCGATCTTGATATTTTGATCTTGAAACATCTCTTCTATACTTTCTGTTGCTAGGTTCAGAATGCATGATGCAATTAAAAAGTCCATACCAAGCAGACTCACTGAATTTCCTACTGTGAAAGACTTCTCTAGTGGTGAAAGAAAGTCCTCTGTGTTGTTCTGGTGACTTGGTTTTTAACTGACACCTCCTTGTGAGTAGACTGAGATAACTTAAGGGCATTTACTCACATGGCACATTACAATTATTAGGAAAATTTGTTTCTTTCATGATTGCAACTCAAAGCTCTCACACAGTGAGGTAACACAATTCTCAAGAATTATCAGCAAGAATAAGTTTGTTTTTAAGATACTTTGATTAAGGTGCTTTGAAAAGCACATTTCAAAACAAAAAACAAACAAATGAATTAACCAAGATATATTTGATTCTGATGTCTTAAAAGTCACACATCCCTTAAACTACAGGACAGCATTTCAGTGACTGCTGCATTTTGAAGAAAAAAATCACTTTCTTACTCAGAGAGGAAAAAAAATGTTATCAGTGTGTTAAAGTCTCACCAAAATTCAAGTTGTTTGTTCTTTCAGAAGCAGCAGTAATAAAAGTCTCTCAAGCTTTGCAAGGAGAGGCTGAACAAGCAGTTCAGACTCGGTAAAAGCCATTTCATGAAAAGCAAGTATTCTGCTCCCATGTGTTAAACATGTGGAAGTAGACAGGGCTTTCAGATGCCGAGCCTTCTCTGGTTTTCCGCATCCACTGTGCATATAACTTAATACCTATCCATATCAGTGGGAATATGTGAGAACCGAATGGTACTTTGAAACAGATTTATCCTTCATCTACTAGTACTGAAAGAACAAAGAAACAAGTCAGCAGTTTAACACGTTGGAAAGATTTTTTTTTTCTTTTTTAAGATTGATCCGGACCAAAAAAAAAAAAAAAATCTATGTGAGGTTACATATATTGTCTGGCGCTTAAAAGTGTCTAAGACAAAATGTGAAGACATCAATGGTGGAACAAGACATTGGAGGGGAATCATTAGATATTATGGAAAGAGACCTTCCAGTTGTTGAGAGACCAGCTGTAGTGCAGTGCTGAAGAGAGAACAGAGTCTTACATGGCATAAGTTACTAGTTCTCGAAGATTTCCGGGCTTCTCAGTGCTTTCACTATGCTTAATAGTGAAGTCGTTTTTATGAGAGTATTTTGCTTGAGATAAGTAGGAGCACTGAGGCAATGGCTGTGAAGATTACTTCATAATAGCATCACTTATGTAAGAAAGGAGAAACATTGCCAGGAATATTAAAAACTCCTTACAGTATTGTTTTGCTTCTTATAGATGAAAGGATATGATAGACCAGCAATCCCTTGAATTATAAGCTAAAGAAACTGAGGGGCAACCACAATTCTTTCTTCTTCTCCTTCTCCTTCTCCGTCTCCTCCTCTTTCTTCTTCTTCTTCTTCTTCTTCTTCTTCTTCTTCTTCTTCTTCTTCTTCTTCTTCTTCTTCTTCTTCTTCTTCTCCTTCTCCTTCTCCTTCTCCTTCTCCTTCTCCTTCTCCTCCTCCTCCTCCTCCTCCTCCTCCTCCTCCTCCTCCTCCTCCTCCTCCTCCTCCTCTTCTTCTTCTTCTTCTTCTTCTTCTTTGTTTTTTTGAGATAGGGTTTCTCTGTGTAGCCCTGGCTGTCCTGGAACTCACTTTGTAGGCCAGGCTGGCCTTGAACTCAGAAATCCACCTGCCTCTGCCTCCCAAGTGCTGGGATTAAAGGCGTGTGCCACCACTGCCTGGCTATGTTGCACCTTCTAATCCATACATGATGTATCAAGCTTCTAAAAGACACAGTGTGGATACATACAATACCTTACAGTACAGCTCACAATTAATGAGATACAGGGAATGTCTGAACACTCAAAAATTTTAAAACATGGAATATCTGGACATCTAGGAGAAGTTTTTAGTGCTGAGTTGAAGTAAGCCTATGAAAGACAGTATCTTTTCCTGTGATGCAGGAAAAGAAGTATTGGAGAGAAGAACTAAAAATTTACATTTTGGAAAATGTATATTGAAAATTCTAAGTAATCCTGATTCAAGTATTGTCCCAAAGGCTGTTGAAAATATATGAATAGTGGTCAGAAGAAATTCAGGGGTATAAATGTGAAAAGAGAGGACATCTTAGTTAGGGTTTCCATTGCTGTGAAGAGACACCATGAAAAAGACAAATCTTATAAAAGATAACATGTGATTGGGGCTGACTTACAGGTCCAGAGATTGTGTCCATTATCACCAAAGTGGGAACGTGGCAGTGTCTAGGCAGACATGGTGCTAGAGGAGTTCGGAGTTCTACATCTTGTTCCAAAGGCCAAAAAGAGAAGACTGTCTCCTTCTGGACTAGGAAGATGGGCTCAAAGCCCAGCCCTGCAGTGACACACTTCCTTGAACAAGGCTATACCTACTCCAACAAGGACACACCTCCTAATAGTGCGAAGTCCTAGGTCAAGCATATTCAAACCATCACATGGCGGGCTCATCAATATGGCAGTGCCAAAAGTCACCTAGAGACAAGATAGAGAAAGAAGAGAATCCAGAACCATGAGGTTCCTTGAATACAGAGTTTGGGAGATTAATAAAGCTGTGAAGGACAGCAGAAGATGTCACCAGTGGGAAAGCAAGAATCCTACCTGAAAGCATAGTTGTAAACAGGTCATACTAAGACTCGCCCCACTCTCATATGGCTCTGGAGCCCATGAAGAGTGAGGATGCAGTGTTTTGACTTGGTCTTCCAATGGATGATGAGAAGACACTTCAGACTAACCTTGATCTGCTCCAGAATAACAAACTCTCATTGCATACAAAATGGCAGGAAAATGATAAAGTAAAAATTTCTTTGGCTTCTGTTCCTTTTCCTCTCTTTCTCTTTTTTTGTTATCTTCATTGAATTACATAATTATGTTTTTCTTTTTGTTTTGTGTGCAGCTAGGGATAAAATGCAGGAACTCACAGATGCCAATCAAACACTCTGCCACTGAGTAGCAGACAATGCCCTGATTTATTTGTTTTTCTCTCTTTATTTATTTTTAAATACAGAAGATGGAAGAGAAGGTTTCTGTGCTGATAAGAATGGTCTGGTACACGGAGACTGTGTACCATAATATGAAACAATACCAGACAAAAAAAAATAACCAGGAAGGGAAACTGGGATTTCAGAGAGCCACATGCTTCACTGCATGGGAAAGAGAGATGATTGACACGGGCAAGTCTCATACATGCCAATAGTTACTGCTGAGTGTACACATGCATGCATGTGCAAATGGTTGTGTTACATAGCAATAATGGTATATCGAGTGAATATTCGAAACAAAATAAAATTCATAGAAGAAAGACATTAAAAAACAGACAGCTGGGCTGATTCTAAAGGTCTGAGCTAAGAACACAGTTGAACAAATGCAGGTTTTGATTACTTCAAGATTTCAGGACAGTCCTTTATTTTCAAACTAACAAATTATTGATCACGACTGCCTATCACTCATCCTTAGTATCTATTATTATAAATTATAAATTACTCATGGTCCATGAAGTCTTGAATCCCCTGTAAGGATCTTTTATCCCTTTTAAAGGGTTTTGAGATGTCTTACCATTTTATCTGTTACTTATCGACAAATGTAACAAAGGTAAGCAAATGTAAAACGTTTTGAGAACATGCCCCCCTTGATGAAGAAGCCACTGCAGCAGGGACAGAGGTGGTGGGTCAGCTCCTCCCATCTGCAGTTCAGGAAACAAAAGGTAAACAGTGGTGTCAAATTTCCTTTCATCTTTTTAGGCAGGGACCCTAAACCAAGGAACTGTGCCACCCTGACACTTAGAATGGGTCTTCCCATCTCAATTAGCTCAATTTAGAAACTCCCACACACATGGCCCCAGAGGTTTGCTTCCTAGGTTATTCAACCTGTTGGTTGACCATCTGTGTCATCCATCACCTTACAACCTTCTCTTCGCCTTTTATGCTAAGCTCACACCTGTGCCCATGGCACACTCTGTGATGATGGGTGATACTCTTGGTGCCTTAGCCCATATCCAGGTGGGGATACTAACGATCTGGGTGTATCCCTTAAAGCATATCCACTATATAAAAGCAAAAAACCACCTTTGTTTAACAATGACCTTGGAGGAAGAGTAGCAACCACTCATCTTGTCCAATTAAGTTTTAAGTTCTGTAAAATTAATCTTTGAATGGATTGCTTTCTAACCCTCCATGTGATAGCGTGGGAGATACACAAAACGCTCTATTGCCACCTATTACAGTATGCTGGTGACCTTGAAGAAAGGCTATTTGTGTTGTTAAAGCAGCTACCTTCATAGGGAACGACATTGTTACTTTAAGAAACATGTTCTAGACCAAGAAAGGTTATTCAGATATGATATTTAGTAAGGTTTTATCAAAAGTGCACCAAATATGCCAACCATTTCAAGGAACCAATAGAGAATTCTTTTGCCAATGACCAAATTCAACTTTTCTTAAAAAAATAAATAAGTTTAGAAAATCTTCATTTATTCCAAACAGCTTGTCAGCTTTCTAGTGTTAAATGGTTCTTCAAAAGTCACTAGTGTTATTAATACACATAATGCTACACAGTGAGTTTCTCATGGACTCAAGGCCAGCCTGGAATGTGTGAAGCTATGCCTGAAGTCAAAGAATCAGTAGAAATACCTTTTTCCAAAAAAAATATAATACATGTTTTTAAGAGTTACCTGACTTGAATAAATAATTTGTAAGGTAATTAAAACTGTACAAAATATACATCTACCCCATAAATATGAGTAACTGTTCTGTTTCAATTAAAATATGAGTTTTTAAAATGAAAATAACACAATTCTCAACTTTTGGGAAATGTTTTTTTTTTATTAAAATAATGTTCATAATGCTTAACTGATGGTGAATGCTTATAAACCCACCACTCAGAAGCCTGAAGCAGGAGGATTGGTAGTTCAAGGTTAGCCTGGTACACATAGCCAGACTGTGTCCCAAAGATAAATAATCACCAGTGAAATAAAATATAAGAACTATTTGAGAGAACTTAAATCAGAAATGTTTTAAATAGTTCTGCTTCTGAATTCTTATATGTTAAGTGCTCTTAGATTTAAAAAAAAAAAAAAAAAAAAAAAAAACCAGACAAGGTAAAGTGAGCTGAAGTCCTTACATCTTTCAGATTCTAATGAAGCTTAAAGACTAGAAGTTTAACTTTCGCGGCATTTCCACATTAAACAAGGTATTAAGGGGAAAGAGTGTTTGAAATATACCTTTTCCTCTCCCCCCTTCCCCATTTTTAACTTATTTTATGTTTGATTATCGATGTGAATTATACTCCTCTAACAGGTTATTCTAATATATCCCATTTTCATTACAGTTCTGTTCTAGGCAAAGGCCCACTGTGTTCTGGTTGATGGGGAATCGGATGAGTGACTTAACCTTGATTTAAATGCTTTAACAGCAAATGTCCTCACAAGTTCAACTGAAAATCACAGTCGTCTGGAAATCTCCTATGCCTCAGTGCTTTGTCTCATGTTCCCGCTTAGCCATTGGGAAGGCAGTGACAGATATCTTGCAAAGAGGTAGGTACCAGTATTTGATTTCTAGACCAAACTCTATTGATCATATGCATCAAACATACAGGGTCTGAAGTTTGTCATTTATAATAAAGACACAGATCCACAACTTTTCACTTCCTTAGAGAAATTTGAATTTCTTGTAATTAAGAAGTGGGGATTCCATTTCATATACAATCACCAAACCCGGGCGCTATTGTGGATGCCCGGAAGTGCTTACTGACAGGAATCTAGTACGGCTGTCTCCTAAGAAGCTCTGCCAGAGCCTGACAAATACAGAGGTGGCTGCTCGCAGCCAACCATTGGACTGAGCACAGGGTCCCGATAGAGGAGTTGGAGAAGGACCTGAAGGAGTTGAAGTGGTTTGCAGCCCCTTGGGGGAGCAATAGTGTCAACAGGCCAGACCCCGCTCCAGACCCCCCCACCTGGAGCTCTCGGAGGACTGGACCACCAACCAAAGAGTACACATGGCTCCAGCAGCGTATGTGACAGAGGATGGCCTTGTTGGATATCAGTGGGAAGAGCGGTCTTTAGGCCTGAGGGTGTTCGATGCCCCAGTGTAGGGGAATGCCAGGGGGAAAGATGGGAGTGGGTGGGCAGGTGGGAGAGCACCCTCATAGAGGCAGGGGGAGGGGTGATGAGATAGGGGGCTTCTGAAGGAGAGACCTGGAAAGGGAAAAACATTTGAAATGTAAATAAAGAAAATATCCAATTAAAAAAAAAGAAGTCGCCGAATAGTTCAGTCTAAAGTTATCCCAATATCAGGACTGAGTGAACAGAAGCTGTTTCAAACTAACACAGAAGCCTTTTTTCATCACCTTAGCCTGTTCATTGAATCAGATTTAAGATTCATAGTTGGGTATTTTATTCTCGTTTGTTTTTATCTGCAGATTCCTGGCTTCCATCAGTAAGGGCCCCCAGCTCTTTTATAGTTTCATGACTGGAAATCCAAAGAACAGGTGTAAGAAGGCAGGGCTCAGGAGGCTCCGCAGATCTTCTACCACACAGACACAGTGTTCTGAGTAATATTCCACATAGTGAACTTTCTATGATTTTCCCGTTCAAACTCATAAAGAATTTTCCAAATATTTTATTCACTGTGACAGCCTGCAGAAGCACATGGATGTGTACGACTGAATTATATTCTAAGATTACTTTTATGATGAATTCATGAAAAAGGACTGTTTTGTAAGTTATCTTGCTAGAAAGATGGATACATCTTACTATTTCTTTGTGTAGCCAAAGCCTCTGTCCTTTAACACACCTATTTAAGGTGTGACCTAACTTATTAAAAAATAGCATTTCATACAATATTAACTTGGTTTTCTTGGCTATCCTTCGTTTCTAAAAGAAAAGTCGTTCTTTTTCATTTGTTTTGTTGTTGTTGTTTGATTTTTTTTTGTCTTGCTTGGTTTTTAACCATTATTCAATACCCATTAACTCATAGGCTTTTGTTCCTTTACAAATCACACACACACACACACACACACACACACACACACTTTATCTATATTTATATCCATCTATACGTACATACATTACCTTCATTACTTTATAAATTACACATATTTTCTCAGTCTTTTGTTCTCTTTATAAAAAAAACTTTACGGAAAATGTTTCTGTTTAAGAAGATATTTTAAATATTTCATTTGGTTTTATCTATCAATATATTTTCTATAGCTTCTTAGTTTTATCTTGCTTATACACCTTAGCCATTTTTATGTACAATAATCTCCAAGCTTGTTCCTGGCCCTTAATGATTTCATTCTTATGCTCAAATTTTGGAACCAACTAAGATTCGTTCTGAATAAAGAATGAAATAAAGCTCCACTCATATCTTTTTCCAAATGATCAGCCAGTCGTCTCAGCACCCTTTATGGAATAATCCATCTTTTCCATGATGCTTTGAAAGGCTACCTTTATCATAGCCTAAACTTGTACATTTTTCCCCTCTGTCAGAACTCTCAGAATGGAAAATTAAAGGTGAAAGATGAGAACCTATGAAAAAAATAATTAAATAGAAAAATTACTTGTTAAAATACATTTGGAACAAGATAAAATAATTTTAAGAGGAAGACTAAAAGTGCATTACTGTTTTCTCTACATTCCTTGGCTCCAACAGTTTACATTTGTTACTTAGGACATGAGCCATTAGAAATATTTTAATACATTTCATAATACTGCACTCTTGCAGCAAATAGTGTAGGTGAGTGCTATTTGTCTTTTTTCTAGACAAGGGCCCTTGTGGCATGGGAAGATCATGGACACCATAGGAATATAATACCTAAAACAGTATTTCATTGCAAAGATGTGAAACATATCCTCACTACCGTGAGAACTTCCTGTCCGAATATTCTGTTTTCATGGAAAGAGCCATTTTCGTTGCCCCATGAAAGGATACAATTGTCTGTGTCTTGAATGCCAGATACTAAGAGGGAGATGCACAAGCATTCCACCAGCAAACATGTTTGAGCAGATATTTGTTCTTCTTGAGAAAAAGTTTCCAAGTCAGAAGTAGATGCAACTTTCAAAAAGGATGAAATAAAGAAGCTCGGTAAGTGTGGGGTTGTGCATTGCAGTTTCTTGGGTCTTGATGACAAGGTGGGTCAGAATGGGGATCCACATTCCTCTGCTCTGCACAGAACCTGCACAAGCAAGACAGCATCTGAAACCCCAAGGACAGAGCAATAGTGAGGATGTCACTGAAAATACCCCTTTCCAATGTCACTAGAAAGCCTGTTGTGGAGTCTATTTATGGCAGGTATGTAGAAAAGTCTTGTCATAAGCACAGGAAGCTCAATAGTTCCCAGTGAAAAATGTCCTCTGCTTTCCCAGGAAGGAGACACCTGTAGGGCAATGGGGAAAGACAGCATAACAAGCCAATGACCTGTTACTTCCCCCAGTGCAGGCTGCTAATAAGATAATACATGGAGTCACAATTATTTTGAGAATATGAATAATTTCCTATAAAAATCAGTCACCTTTAACCCTAAATTATTGCTCTTTTTTAAAGATTTATTTTATATATTTCTTTATTTCTTTATTTCTTTCTTTCTTTATTTATTTATTATGTGTAGGTACACTGTACCTGTCTTCTGACACTCCGGAAGAGGGCGTCAGATCTTGTTATGGATGGTTGAGAGCCACCGTGTGGTTGCTGGGATTTGAACTCAGGACCTTCGGAAGAGCAGTCAGTGCTCTTAACTGCTGAGCCATCTCTCCAGCCCCCAATTATGGCTCTGATTTGGAATGAATGTTTTGAAATTTGTCAATTTAGCAAAACTTGCAATAAATACAAGCTTTGAAATTTAGACATTAGATCCAGTTAGAGGATTGCTGGTTATTTAAAAATCTTTTGGGGCAGCAGCTGGTCATTTCTCATCGTGTTTGTGAACATGTTTTGATCACTTCTTTTTCCAAAACAACATCTTTACTCATTCCTACAGAATTTCATACAGTGTCTTTGATCAACACCCTCCAATCCAGTTTGACAATTTCTTACCATCATCTATGAGACAAAGAATAATCTCTTCACTACTATCAAACTGAGTTACAAATACTCTGCTCAGAAATCCCGGGTAAGGCTCAGGGCCAGCACCACAGGCAGGTGTGAAAAACCTGGGCACATTATTGCTTGATGTTGTAAGGTAAAGGGCATTAAGTAGGCTGGAGCCTGTATCTATTTTTGTCTTACATGCCTGAAGATCCTTAAGCTTTTTTCTCATGCGGAAGAATATTAGATGGTAAGAAATAAACCCCAGTCTGAACAACTGGAGACTTTCTTGATGAAGCACTATATTATTCCCTTAAACCTGATGACACAATGTGTAGAAACCAAGTTTAAGGGACCTCCTCACAAAAACTTAAGCAACCTTTGTAAATTATCATTTTCCTAATGAAACAATGATCTATACAATTAAAGAATTACGTGGTACTATCATATCTGAGGATTGTTTTGAGCATAGCTTTATTAGAATGTTGAGAAAATAATCAGGTACATTGAAGAATATGCTTCTCAATTCAACTATTTTACTAGGTACCCCAAATTAAATGATTGCTCATAGAACATAGTCAATGTTGAAAGTATTTAAATTGAATATGCAAAAAAGAGGATGGACATTTGCTTGAATTAAGTAAATACCGAAAGAGCTGAGTAATATTCAACAGAAGCACAAGTCAATGACAAGACACATGATCTTATTCTGTATGGGAATTACCTTATGAAAAAGTATCTATTAGAGGAACATCAAAAGGTTCTCTCAGAAATTACATGGGTGAATTTCTCCCAGCACAATAAAGGCATCATGCTGGAATCTACACAAAGCACACATGGGTACTTCAGATTCAAGCACATAGAAAATCTTAAGTGATTTATAAGATGCTAATTTAAAAAGACAATTTCTTTTTTAAAGCATAGAATCACTTGTTGAAGTAGTTTTTGCCTTAAGGGCTAAAGGAATCTTGAGACTTCTGTTCTGCACAGAACATGGAAAGGAAGCTGTGAACTTCTTGTCTATATTAAATCAATGCATGAAAAAGAAACCCACACTCCAAATAAGATCTTAACAAAAACAGTATACTGAAAGCAAATGTTTTTTTAGAGAGATTCATCTTACAGTAAACAAAAATTTGCTACTTTAATATTGCAGAAGACGAACTGAGACATTAGGTGTGGATGTCAGGAGAAATTTAATTTTCCCATTGTTATATTATGATTGCTTAGTTTCTTCTCTGTAATCTTCTTTGACAACATCCCACGGTTTGAATGATTTGCCAAAGCCTGGTTTTCTCTTAATCGCCTAAATTTCCACAGCAAAATGTAGTAGCCTCGACGATTCTCCAGAGCGTCCATGGGTTGCTGCCACAGACAGTGTATCTTCTTTGGGAATTCCTGTCAGGAGTTTTCAGAAGTGAGTTCATTCCCCAGATCCTTATCTACAGGGTTTGCAAATGCCTTTTCCACGTGTTTTACGTCACAGTAGGTTAGAGCAGTACACACCAAGTCTTGCCTACATGTAGGGTTGGGCCACCTTGGAAATATATACTCAACAAGGCAGTCAGGGAGCAGGCCCAAGACTTGTCAATGTTCATGGGTTCAGAAATTAATCCCCTTTCAGTTGTTCGTATAATGTACAAAAGAGGGCGAAACACACTGTGAACTACTTGGCACACTAGCGCTTCTGGCACATTCTCCCTGTGAGCCCGCATGGGAAACCTCAGGACAACACACTGCAATTCTTATTTCCCAGCATGCTGCTCACCTTTCGTCTTCATTTTTCCTTCAATAAAGATACCAGTTTTACATGCACAGTGTGCTATCGGTATCTGTTCAGATAAGCACCAAAAACTCAGCTCATTTATGGTATTGAAAGATAGACATATATTATTGATTAATAATTTTAAATACATTGAACAAGCTTTGAAAGTAGCAGCAACAGATGGTGACACTCTTTCTAGTCACCATTGCAAATGGTGAATTACACCGAGATAAGCATGGGAATGAGGGGACTGTGAGCCACGTAGGTATTCTGTGGTGGATAAGTTACTGTTCTTTAATAGGACTGAGATTTTGCTTCCATATTAAATGTATGATGGGCTTACAAACCAGTGGTACTAAAGTTTAGGCCATCCTTCCATTAATAAATATCCTTCTCATGTTAAGTTTTGACATTTCATATAATGTTCCTGTAATCATCATTAACCACAATAACAACAATAACAGCAGCAACAACAACAATACCAAAAGAACCTCTTAAATCCTGTATCCTTGATAGACAATCAGAAAAATTAACCTACTTTTAAAAGATAATACTGAAATCGTTTCTGGGTTTTCCATTCCCATTGTTTTTGCCAAGCTACCTCGGAATCTCAGAACTATTGAAAACATGCTCCGAGTGTCTGTAAGTTAACATGATCGTATAGAAATGGTTATTGAATCAGAACATTAGCTGGTGGCTGTTCTATTTGCTTATCATACAATGGAACTGCTGTTTGGTTCTTATTCAATAAAAGACTGGCCCTCTTTCTCTCTCCAAACAGTTAAAGAAATCAGATGAGAAATTATTCCAAATGAACTGTACACAGTTAAGATTAGCCTGGCTGCAGAACATGGTTTCTGAAAAAAAAATCATCAACATGCAGAGGTCAAATGAATTCTTATTGAATAATAAATTGGAGCCTCAAATGCTTCGTGCAGTGGCATATTAGTATATATGATTCTTGTTAGCAATGTAGTAAGTATTTTAATTGGCTAGATATTTAGCAGGATTATTTGAAAGATATCCAATTTAATATCACAACTCTGCAAAAGACTGTGTTTCAGTGGTCAGAACTGATATTCATATACAATGGAGAGCAGGCAGCTACTCTGCTGACCACAATTACCATTATTGAAGATTTTTACACCTAAAATTTTTCTTTCATGTATACAGTCACTTCATCCACATCACACATATTTCAGGGGATACAATATATGTTCACAGATAAGTTTTGCATCAAAATTTACCTAATCATAATAATAAAAAAGACATTCTTATAGGCGGTAGAGAAGAAATACTAAAAAGCATTTGACAATGATAATCATAGCCCCATGTCTTTTGTTGCTATGAAATAAAGTTGCTCATTATTAGAAATCTAAAATAGCAATTATACACAACCACAGATTTTTGAGGAGACTGAGTATGTTTCAAAACTCCAAGCTACTCTATCACCAAGTCCTGAGTTTATTTCCAAATAACTCAGCATTTGTTGGGGATATGTATGATACTTATGTGTATGTCTGCGTAAAGTTAACACTGAGATTCCTTTTTATAAAAAAAGCAAACATGTCTTAAAAGAAGTGGGAAACCATTTTTTTCCTTTATAGCGTTGCATTTTTATCAGTAACCTTCTAGGGTCTCAACCTGGTACTTAACCAGCGATATTAGGCATATAGTTATATTTTTGGTCAGCCTACAGTCATTTTATTTCAGCTCCAATGTATTGTGCTACAATTTCTTTTATGGGTCTGAGGGTATCCATATCATATTCTGTATATTTTTTACATTTTGCTGAATTCTCATTAGAAGTGGAAGAAAATCCAAAACATAAAAGTGGAGATTCGCTCTGCAAGAAACTAAAATACTCTGATTGACAGTAAAAATGCTCCCTAGCACGTGTGGGTGAATTCTACTTGGTGGAGTTCAGGTTAAGTGTGGACAAAGAAGGCATGAGGACTTAGTTGGCCAGAAGCATTTGATAGTGCAAGCGATTGACACTGTACGTTGTTAAGGATCACATATGCTTGTCTAAGTCATTTACTTATTAGAACAAATAAATAAAGAGCTAGAAGTAGCAAGCACAATAGAACAACACATGTGCATGTCTGAATTTCAGCGAAAGCCTTCCTTCTCCTCTTGTCTTCCCTCTTCCCTTTTCTCTGCCTGACTCCAAGCACACCTTTCCAGCTCATTACTGCAAATCATTTGAATTCCAGCACACAATGTCACCTGCTCTGTAATCTGATTACTTTATGGGGGAATTAGTATGTATATTTAATGTAGAAGGGTTTTAATCTTGATGAAAACAATCCTAAGGAACTCTGATAGGGCTGCTCATATGTCTGGCAGATATGCCAGTAACATGCTAATAAATGACAGCTGATTTATGTATCTGGATTCTTTTATTTATAAAAATAGCAAGTGGACTGATTTTTGATATTAATAATACAAGTGAATCCACTTTGATTAGACTTCTGTGGAGAGCTGTGCATATCCGGCATTACAATTAAATCTTGTGATGGGGAATGGGAATGACATGCTAATGAAGCAAGCCAGTGAGCCCGAACCAGGAGTGTCCAACATCATTATGGGATCTCTCAGATGAAGAGTAATTATAAGAGGAACACTGAAATGTCATTAAAAATCTTCACTAAGAGATTTAACCTACTATTTCGTATTAGTGCTGGAATTTTTTTCTTTTCTTTTCTTTTTTCTTTTCTTCCTTTTTTTTTTTTTATGGCACCATAGCTGAACACAAAGTTCTTTTTCAGAATTTACAGGGGAAGGGTTTTTTTTTTAAGATAGGACTGGATTTAAGAAAAGAAACAATCTCGTATCTTAATTTAATTTGCTCCATCAAAATTCAATGGTAGTATGTAATTGAAATCTCTTTTTAATAATTTCAGATGAATTAGCAATTAGGACTTGATCCGATTTCCATGAAATTTATTAAAATTGAGGGTTGAAGCCCTTGAAAATTTTTATTCTTTTCACTCCATTAGCACAGTACATCTCGTCTAAATGACTCTGTCAGTTGGTATGCGCCGTCCTTGTTTATTTATGAGAATTTGTTTCAAGGAGGTTCAAAAGAGGTAACTAATGCATATTCATAGAATTTAGTTTATAATATATGAATCAAGACAACCCTCAAAGCTTTACTACCCTCCCTCTTTTGGAAAAGATGTACTACCCTCACCTTCATGACCAGATGTGCTCTGAGCAGCTTTCCCTAGGGCCCTGCCCTTGTGTGATTCATTATACCCCTGACCTCTACGAGAGGAAGACTGCTGCCTGTCAACTGGCCACTGGCCACTATTTGAAGAAGACACGAGGGGAGATGAAACAGGGCTGACTCTGGACAACAGAAAACATGCTTCGAACTGTTACTTCAACTTTGTAAATTCAGGAGGCTGAGAGTACAAGACCACGCAATGGAAACCGCAGTTGCTATCACAATGCTGTGGCGCTCAGCAGGAAAAGCAGAGTGCTTCTCAGTAGCAAACAAATAAATTACACACATGCTGAACAACCAAAAGAAATATGCCAAGCGTTTGTTCCCCTGCTCCGGGCTCATTGTGAAGAACGGCAATTACGCTTAACAAAAACAACACAGAACTAGTTGGCATCACTCTGAGACATAAATGTGTTTCTATTCCAAATATGCAGCATTTTTTTCCAGAATGTTTATATGTATTATGTGCAATTTGTTCAGTGTCTCATTCTGCGAGAAGCAGGTCCTAGCTGGGTAATTATGAGGAAAGGTAAACAGTATTTTCCAACTGTGAGCTTCCCTTGCTAAAGTTGAAGCAGAAAATTCTTATTCTTTACCTTTTGTAAGAAAGTTGAACAACATAGTCCTTGCCTATTTGCCGTCATAAAATTTGATTCTTGCAAATGAAACCTCTTTATTGTCTCACGTCATGAATGTCTTTCCCATATGGATGTGGGAAACATGGATTTCCAGTAGACTGTGAGGGAGTTGTGCATCGCAGCTCATGGGCTTCACGAGGGAAACAGAACACGTTCCAGAACACTCATTAAGGAACCCTAAGCTTTCCTATGTAGGAAGCTTTATTCTGCAAATTGTTCCCTCCAACTTTAGTGTGACACACTGGTTCGGGCCAAAGTAATGGTTCACTATGATGTTTCCAGTTCCGCAGTAGAAATAGACCCTGGGTGCTGAACTGGATGTGTGGTACTGGATTAAGAAGATTCCTGGAAATTGCAGTGTGAGGTGGGAAGGGCTGAAGTGGATGATAAACTGGAAAGGACAGAAAGGGTAGAGCAAAAGCTTAACAAAAGATCTGAATACTGTGTCTCCCAGGTACGTAGTAACTGGTAGGACAGAAAATTGAGAGAAAAGTGGTCCATGACCTTTTGGGTAGAGGACGAGGTGAAGAATAAGAAGCACTGTAATATTCAATGGTTGGAGCATCTTATCTGTTATTGTCGTCAACCCCAACTCTGCTCAGTAATTGATGGGTTAGCCATCAGAAGGAGTTAAGCCTATTGAAAACATGGTTAATAAACAACCAAAGGCTAACTATCCTTCTTTAACTTCCATTTTAATGGCTGTGCATCTTGGGGCCTTTTGTCAGAGTTTAACATATTTAGTTTCTGCTATTTTAGTGAATCACATGAAGATTAGACAGTGCTTTTCTGCATAACACCAAAGGAGCATGTTGAGGACTATGTAGTTGTCGTGACTCACATAATGGTGTCTCATTCATCTTCTGACACTGCTCCAGCTTCCTTGGTTTCCTTGACTATATTTTAATCTACGGTGTGTGTGTGCGTGTGTGTGTGTGTGTGTGTGTGTGTGTGTGTACTCCTCACTTTGTCTTTGAGACAGGGTTGTTCAGTGATTCTGAAGCTCAGCAAACCAGCAGCAGCAGCTGGCCAATGAGCTTCATGGGTCTTTCTCTCTCCCTGCCTCCCCAGCTCGACAATACAACTACAGGTACAGACTACCATGCCTGGTATTTTATATCTGTGTTTGGAATTTCAACTTATGTTTGAATGCCTGCATAACAAATGCTTTACTAATTAAGCCACCTTCTCAGGCCCCACATGCAGCTTTTTATATGAGAATAAAAGAGATACAGAATAAAGACAGAGAGAAAGGGGGTGGAGAGAAAGAAAGAAAGCTGAATCTGAAGCCAGCCAAATCCAAACCAGTGAATATAGCACACATGTCCAAACTGCAGACATTTTCATATAGAGAAGAGGGCTATGAAGAGTTCCTCGTGGGAAGGGCTTACACATGCGCACAGTCCCTGACATCCTCCCATCTGCCCATCAGCTGCCTTTAACAAGGTCCCTTCTGAGCACTGGGCATTCAGGAAAGGTGGGTAGGATGAGGACAGGCAGCAGAGAGCAGATAACAAACCACAAAAGACTAATGGAGTCAATTATTAGAAATTAGAAATCAAACAACATGATTCAATGAAAACAGTCAAATCTTTGCATGTTGGTTGCCTTGCCAATGAACTTCAAGATGCTTACCTGCAAGATAGTGAAGTTCTCAGATATTTGATATTAAAAATACACAGCAGTTTTCATGTTACTTATACTTTTACAGTGTAGAAATAGCCCTTCTGTACTTAATTTTTGAAAGAAGTATGACCTGGAGGGTTTTCTGGTGTTAAAACTGAAAACTTTGCTTTTTATTTATTTTATTCGATAAATTCTTAATTTACATGTCATATGATTTCCCCCTTTCCAGGCTCCCCCCTCCCTGAAAGTCCCATAAGCCCTCTTCCCTCCAGAAGAGGGTGTCAGATCTCATTACAGATAGATATGAGCCATCGTGTGGTTGCTGGGATTTGAACTCAGGACCTTCGGAAGAGAAGTCAGTGCTCTTGCCCACTGAGCCACCCCACTGGCCCCAAGCTTTTCTTTTTTTGACTCTCCAATGATTATTTCCATCTGGCTGATTGAAATTCCCAGGTAGAAATTAGCAAGTCTTTGCTGTATAGTGGCACAATGATGAGGTGAAGAGTGGTAAGAACCAATGTGAGGGAAATCAAGAACAGAAGGAAGAAGGAGAGAAATAAATTAAGATGTAAATGAGGCAAATGCTGATGTTTGTCAAGCATAGTATCTTAGTTAGGGCTTCTATTGCTGTGAAGAGATACCATGACTGTAATAATTCTTATAAAGGAAACTATTTAATTGAGGTTGGTTTAGGGCTTCAGAAGTTTGGTCCATTATCATGGTGGCATGCAGGCAGACTGGGTGCTGGAGAAGGACCTGAGAGTTCTACATCCTAATCCATAGGCAGAAGAAATAACTGTGTGTCTGTCCCACTGGGCATAGCTTGAGCATAGGAGACCTCAAAGCTTTCCCTCCCAAGACACACTTCCTCCAATAAGGCCATAACCCCTAATAGTGCCACTCCCTATGGGCAAAACATGAGTCTATGAGAATCATTCCTATCCAAACCACATTTCACTTCTTGGCTTTCATAGGCTTCAATATCATAACGGAAAAGCATTCAGTCCAGTTTCAAAAGACCTCATAGTCTATAACAGTCTCAAACTTACTTAAAAATGCAAAGTTCAATCTCTCTTCTGATATTCATGCGATCTCTTAACTGAAATCCCATGTAAAGTCTAAATTCAAAAGCAATCACGTGATAGCACAGGATATACATTACTCTTAAAAGAGATAGGGAAGGGAACCTAGTGAAGAAGCAAGACATAAAACCAGCCAGGCAAAATCCAAACTCTGCATCTCAATATCTGATGTCAATGATGTCAAAGCAGTTTTCAGATCTCCAAGTCTTTTAGTTTTACTGACTACAACACAGTTCTCTCTCGGGCTAGTTCTACTTCATGTTAGCAGCTCTCCTTGTCAGGCACCCGATTGCTACGGCATCTCCAATAGTTTGAGGTCTTCAGGGCAATCCAGGCTTTTTGCAGTGGCTTTCTTCACAGCTTATTGCAGTGACCTCTCTAGGCTTCTATGCAGGGACACCTCTGACACATGCTTGGCCTCAACAGTTTTCCTTAGTCTCATAGGGAAATTATTAACCCTGTTCTTCTCTCCTTGACTCTGAAGCCAGAAGCATGTAGTTAAAGCTGCCAAATTCTGCTGCTTGCTGAGGCTGGTGCACCCCTGCCACTTGTTCAACTATGTCTTCACCAGAAAACAGCTCTCTGTTTTCAATACTTTCCTTCATTGCCTATGTTTGGCTGCTTTGGAACTATAGACCATGCTGTCCTTGAACTCAGAGAAGCACTTGCCTCTGTCTTCTGAATGCTAGGGTTAAAGGCATTCGCCACCATGCTAGCTCCGACATTTTAGTTTAATTCATTTTCACAAGTTGAAAGCTTAGCTGGGTGGGGGTCTTGACTGAGGCTATCACTCCCTTTATAAATTGCATTTAATATAATGCTTTCCTTTAATATTTTTATCCTTGAACATGGGATTTAACTCTACTCCAATTTCAAGTCCCTTTTCTCTTTGAACTACATAGTTTGTATTTTTTCTTCTCAACTTGCTCCTTTTCATCATAGATCTTGTAACATGAGTGAATACTAATAACCACATTCAGAGTCAATACTAGGCTATTATGAGATTTCCTAGCCAATGTAATTAATCCTAAAACTCTTTAATTTGTCTTCATGTAGACTTTTTATTTTTTAAAAAGATTTATTTATTTATTATATGCAAGTACACTGTAGCTGTCTTCAGACACACCAGAAGAGGGCGTCAGATCTCATTACAGATGGTTGTGAGCCACCATGTGGTTGCTGGGATTTGAACTCAGGACCTTGGGAAGAGTAGTCAGTGCTCTTAACCTCTGAGCCTTCTTACCAGTCCCCATCATGTAGATTTTTTTAGACAAGCACAAAAAGCAGCCACCTTTGAAAATATATCACAAGAACAATCTCTAAGGCACATATGAAAATTCTTCTTCTCATATCTGCCTGAGGCAAAAGAATCTTGCCATGTTTGGAACCCTGAGAACTAGACATGCACTTATAAGTACTAAATACTATTTTCTATTCTTATTATCACATAAAATAACTGAAAAATTTTAATAATATTAAAAAATGTAGAAATACTATAACCTATATGGACATAGCAATTGCAAGTGTTTGCTGCTGGGAAGCTAAGTATGGACAATGTCACTTCAAGTGTCATTGACCACATTGAATTATGTTGGGTCTTCAAAGGACAGAGCAAATTAGAACAAATATGGAAGAAAATGAGCTCCTATTGCTATAATGTCCTTAATTAAGACATGACTTGAACATAGTCAAAGCAAAGAAAGGAAATTAAACAGAGAAACACTTGGAAAAACTACCTTTAACAGTGGAGTGACACAGAGCTTAGTTATGTGTAGTGTACTGCTCTTCTAGGAAGGAAGTTTGACTTATAATAAAAACGAGATGCTGGATATTTGGTACAAGTGAAGAAAATCCCCAATAGAAGGAAATAAATAAGCTGTTAAAAATTTTATCATAGGAGGATAAATGATAACCTGTCACTAAGATCTAGTGTATGAACCCATTGAGTTATAATAAGGATAATAAACAAGAAAATTCAGAACAGTGGGTGATCAGAGCTTGCTTTGTTGCTAGGGTAGTATAGGTGTATGAACTCATGGCAGATATGAACAGTAACTGTCTAGGTTTGGAGCATACAACAATGATGAGGAAAACAAGAATGTAGGTAGTTCACCAGCTGCAAGATGAAGGAAATATCATATCTCTGAAAGAAATATACCAGCCAGGTATGTTATTTCCAATAAAGGATTTAAAGGCATTATGCAAACTTTATAGTTCATTGTTGGTTATAACATTGGATTCAGAGATTTTAACATTAGAGCATTGGATCAACCTGTCACTGACATATATTCCTACTTCAATGAAAGTATGCAATATACCTCCAAAAATTATGACAAAGACAAAATTGGAAAGTCTATTCCTCATTAGTACCAGTGTGGCCCTGTGCTTTAGGACACAGGGAAAATAAAGTTAGCCATGTGGTTAAAGTAGTATGCAGGACACATTGATCTCTGAATTTCCTCATGATCTTATCTTATTTTCTCATGTCATCTCTATACAATATAATTGACTTTATTTCTCCTAATACTAGCTGGGCTTCCTTCAGTTTTTGAATCCCCAGAACCTACACAATCTGTCTTCACTTCAGAAGTTAAAAAAGATGGATATATAGGCTCATGAAATTGAACAGTTTTGTAAACCTAGAGAAGTTCAAATATTAAAATATATCCTCAATTTGCTTTTTATTATACAGATATTCTCAAATTGGTTTTAGTTGTTTGTCTTGATGAAGAGTACATGTACCATTTCTAGGGGAGGGAAAGAGTCTCCACAACAGGTCTGTTCCTTTTACAGTCTTGATATTTGTCCTTTGTTATTGACATCATAATTGAGCATCTTGAAACCTGAGAATTACCTTGGAAAAGGTACACTTACAAAGAATTCTCTAAGCTTTTGCTAAGTATGACTGCTATTAGAATTTGAAATATAATTTTTCTATTTTCGTTTTGTCCTGTATCATTGTATATCTCATCAACCTGAGCATAAATGTGAAAATACATGCCTGGGTTTGGGGAAATGATCTTTGTATAGCAAGATGAATTAACTAGTCATGCTCTTCTCAAGGGATACACTTTCTCACTGGCTGTCTGAACACCACTTTCCAACGATTAAGTCTAGTCCCATGTAGAATCAAGAACTTAATCCATTAAGCGCTAGTGGGAGTGTTTACTTCCTCTAAGTTTTCAGGCTGTAGAACCTGGGGGTATAGAAAGTAGACCCACTGAAGGTGACAAATAGGTTAGTGACTGTAATTGTTGAGGTCTGTTGAAAACGTTGCAAAATACAATTCTAATGACTATCTTAGCTTCTCAAAATTTACATATTCTTTGTCAATCTTCATTATGACAGAATGTCATAATGAAGAATATCCATTGAACCTTCCCATTGATTTATAATGATATAATTTGGGGGTCTAAAAACAGTTAAACAAAGGCTTCCAATTTCTGCATCAATGTTCTCTCTCTCTCTCTCTCTCTCTCTCTCTCTCTCTCTCTTTCTTTTTTTTCTTATCCTCCTACGTGCAAGGAGAAAGTTTTATCAATAAGCAACACAACTAGTTTCTGCTCTAAAAACCTTAATTCTGGAGCTGAAGAGATGACTACAGGATTAAGAACACTTAATGTTGGTCTTAACCTTGCTTTCTATGGATGCTATAAAACACTGACTGTAAGTCATGCAGGGAGGAAGGGGTTTTGTTCTTCTTACAGCTTGCAGTCAATCAAGCAGGTAAGTTAAGACAGAAACTCAAGGCAGGAGCCTAAAAGTAGGAAATGATGCTGAGGCTATGGAGGAGTACAGCCTACTGGATTGATCACTTTGTTTTCTTATACAACTCAGGACTGTAAGCCTAGGGTTGGCAGTTTTCATAGTGAGCTGAGCCTTTTCACATCATCATCAATTATCAAACTTTTCCCCACAGCTTTTTCCACAGGCCTATTGGTTGGATTACTACTAGCTCAATGATTCTAGATTGGGTCAAGTACATATAAAGTTAGACAGAACATTGCTCTCCTATAAGAGCAAAGATTCTAGCACCCAAATTGAGTGGTTTACAACCAGACATATTCTCAAGGGATAAACTTTCTCACTGTTTTTCTGAACACCATTTTCCAATGATTAAGTCTAGTCCCATGGAGAATCAAGAACTTAATCCTTTGTCAAAGATCAATTGGCCATAAATATGTGGGTTCAATTCTGGGTCTTCAATCCTATTCCATTGATCCACTTCCCTGTCACTGTATCAATACCATGCAGTTTTAACACTACTGCTCTGTAGTATTGCTTGAGGTCCAGGATATTGATTCCCCCAGAAGTTCTTTTACTGTTGATGATAGTTTTAGCTATCCTGGGTTTTTTTGTTATTCCAGATGAATTTGAGAATTGCTCTTTCTAACTCTATGAAGAACTGGGTTGGGATTTTGATGGGGATTGTGTTGAATCTGTATATTGCTTTTGGCAAGATTTCCATTTTAACTATATTAATCCGGCCAACCAATGAGCATGGAAGATTTTTCCATTTTATGAGGTCTTCTTCAATTTCCTTCTTCAGAGACCTGAAGTTTTTTTTTGTTTGTTTGTTTGTTGTTTTTTTGGTTTTTCGAGACAGGGTTTCTCTGTGTAGCTCCGACTGTCCTGGAACTCACTCGGTAGACCAGGCTGGCGAAGTTTTTGTCATATAAATCTTTCACTTGTTTGGTTAGAGTCAAACCAAGATACTTTATATTGTTTGTGGCTATTGTGAAGGGTGTCATTTCCCTAATTTCTTTCTTGGCCTGCTTATCCTTTGCATATAGGAAGGCTACTGATTTGCTTCAGTTGATTTTATAACCAGCCACTTTGCTGAAGTTGTTTATCAGCTGTAGGAGTTCTCTAGTGGAGTTTTTTGGGTCACTTAAGTATACTATCATATCATCTGCTAATAGTGATAGTTTGACTTCTTCCTTTCCAATTTGTATCCCTTTGACTTCCTTATGTTGTCGAATTGCTCTAGCTAGTACGTCAAGTACTATATATCCAGTGGAAAAAAGATAGCCTTTTCAACAAATGGTGCTGGCTCAACTGGAGGTCAACTTGCAGAAGAATGAGAATTGATCCACTCTTATCTCCTTGCACTAAGCTAAACTCCAAGTGGATCAAGGACCTCCACATAAAACCAGACACACTAAAACTAATAGAAAAGAAACTGGGGAAGACCCTTGAGGACATTGGATCAGGGGGAAAATTCCTGAACAGAACACCAACTGGTAAGATCAAGAATAGACAAATGGGACCTCATAAAATTACAAAGTTTCTGTAAGGCAAAAGACACTGTCAAAAGGACAAATCGGCAACCAACAAATTGGGAAAAGATCTTCACTAACCCCACATCCGACAGAGGACTAATATCCAATGTGTACAAAGATCTCAAGAAGTTAGACCCCAGAAAACCAAATAACCCTATCCAAAAATGGGGTACAGAGATAAACAAAGACTTTTCACCTGATGAAATTTAGGTGACTGAGAAACACCTTAAAAATGTTCAACATGATTAGTCATTAGAGAAATGCAAATCGAAACAACCCTGAGATTTCACCTCACACCAGTCAGAATGGCTAAGATTAAAAACTCAGAAGACATCAGGTGTTGGCGAGGATGTGGAGAAAGAGGAACACTCCTCCACTGCTGGTGGGACTGCAAGCTGGTACAACCACTCTGAAAATCAGTCTGGTGGTTCCTCAGAAAACTGACATGATACTTCTGGAGGACCCAGCCATACCACTCCTGGGAATATACCCAGAAGATTCCCCAGCATGCAATAAGGATACATGCTCCACTATGTTCATAGCAGCCTTATTTATAATAGCCAGAAGCTGGAAAGAACCCAGATGTCCCTCAATGGAGGAATGGATACAAAAAATGTGGTATATATACACAATGGAACACTATTCAGCCATTAAAAACAATGAATTCATGAAATTCTTAGAGAAATGGATGGAGCTGGAGAACATCATACTAAGTGAGGTAACCCAGTCTCAAAAGAATACCCATGGTATGCACACACTGGTAAGTGGATATTAGCCTAGAATCTTGGGACACCAAAGAAACATTTCACATACCAAATGATGTCCAACAAGAGTAAAGGAGTGGACATTGGTGCTGGAAAGGATCAAAGCATCAGGGTAGGGGAATACCAGAACAGGGAAGTGGGAAGGGGTGGATGAGGGAGCATGGGGTGGAAAAAAAGGGCATGTGGGACCTTTGGGGGGCGGAGATCCAGAAAAAGGGAAATGAAATGTAAATATAGAATATATACCATGGGTATTCTTTTGAGACTGGGTCACCTCACTTAGTATGACGTTCTCCAGCTCCATCCATTTCTCTAAGAATCTCATGAATTCATTGTTTCTAATGGCTGAATAGTACTCCATTGTGTATATATACCACATTTTTTGTATCCATTCCTCTGTTGAGGGACATCTGGGTTCTTTCCAGCTTCTGGCTATTATATAGAAGGCTGCTATGAACATAGTGGAGCATGTATCTTTATTGCATGCTGGTGAATCTTCTGGGTATATTCCCAGGAGTGGTATGGCTGGGTCCAGAAGTATCACGCCCAGTTTTCTGAGGAACCGCCATACTGATTTCCAGAGTGGTTGTACCAGCTTGCATTCCCACCAGCAGTGGAGGAGTGTTCCTCTTTCTCCACATCCTCGCCAACACCTGATGTCTTCTGAGTTTTTAATCTTAGCCATTCTGACTGGTATGAGGTGAAATCTCAGGGTTGTTTTAATTTGCATTTCCCTAATGACTAGTGATGTTGAACATTTTTTAAGGTGTTTCTCAGCCATCCGAATTTCTTCAGGTGAAAAGTCTCTGTTTAGCTCTGTACCCCATTTTTGGATAGGGTTATTTGGTTTTCTGGGGTCTAACCTCAAATGATATAAAGTATCTTGGAGTGACGCTAACCAAACATGTGAAAGATTTATACGACAAAAACTTCAGGTCTCTGAAGAGGGAAATTGAAGAAGACATCAGAAAATGGGAAAATCTTCCATGCTCGTGGGTTGGCAGGACTAATATAGTCAAAATGGCAATCTTGCCCAAAGCAATATACAGATTCAATGCAATCCCCATCAAAATCCCAACTCAGTTCTTCATAGAGCTAGAAAGGGCAATTCTCAAATTCATCTGGAATAACAAAAAAACCCAGGATAGCTAAAACTATCATCAACAGCAAAAGAACTTCTGGGGGAATCACTATCCCGGACCTCAAGCAATATTACAGAGCAGTGGTATTAAAAACTGCATGGTATTGGTTCAGTGACAGGGAAGCCGATCAATGGAATAGGATCGAAGACCCAGAATTGAACCCACACATCTATGGCCAATTGATCTTCGACAAAGGAGCTGAAAACATCCAGTGGAAAAAAGATAGCCTTTTCAACAGATGGTGCTGGCTCAACTGGAAGTCAACATGCAGGAGAATGAGAATTGATCCACTCTTATCTCCTTGCACTAAACTCAACTCCAAGTGGATCAAGGATCTCCACATAAAACCAGACACACTAAAACTAATAGAAAAGAAACTGGGGAAGACCCTTGAAGACATCGGCTCAGGGGAAAAATTCCTGAATAGAACACCAATTGCTTATGCTCTAAGAACAAGAATAGACAAATGGGACCTCATAAAACTACAAAGTTTCTGTAAGGCAAAAGACACTGTCAAAAGGATAAATCGGCAACCAACAAATTGGGAAAAAATCTTCACCAACCCCACATCCGACAGAGGGCTAATCTCCAATGTATATAGAATATATCCAATAAAAAAGAACTTAATCCATTAAGTGCTAGTGGGAGTGTCTACTTCCTCTAAGTAAGACAATCTCCTTTTCTGGTTGCCTTAAGCACTTGCTCTCACTCACAAGTACACATACACACAGAGATAGAAAGATAGATAGATAGATAGATAGATAGATAGATAAGCATATCTTTATAATTCTCCCTGAGACCATGATAATTTTGTGATAAGGGAAGTGCATAGGCAGACTAGTATTGTCAAATATCTCACTCTGCTTTTCAGGCATGATTTAAAGCAAATGGAGTCACTTCCCTCCTAGTAGGTGCGTGGATTTCCTGTCTTTTGGTGTTCTAGATAGCAATTTCTGTTAGCTGAACATCACTAGTGAGCAAGAAAATTCCTGGTGGTTATATTTGCTTCATGAGAACCAGAATTACAATGGAAAACTCTCTCATTTTTGATCATCAGGTCAAGGTGCTCAAGAAGGCAAAGTTGTTTTCTCTTCTTGCCAAATCAGATTATTCCCTTTCTGATCCAGGATCCCATGTGACTGACGAGCAATGATGTTGAGAAACTCTTGTTGGTAGAATAATGGCCCCTCCATATTCACACCATACAGTTTTCTTTCCAAGTATCTCAAAAAGTGACTTTATTCAGGAATAACCTAGAGATGTAGTTAAGTCAATGTCTACTGGATGCTTTCTAAACTAATCCTGAAAGAAACTATTCAAACAGAGGGACAACAAGAATTCACAGGCTCAGAGCAAAGCCCGAGGAAGAGGCAGCACAGGGTGGACATCTGGAAGCAAGGGCAAAGCCTCATAAGAAACTTTCCTTCCCACTGCCTTACTCATCCCCTTTCAGTTTCCAACACTATAAGAAAAAAATGTCTGGTTCAACCACATGGTTCATGGTATTTGTATGTTATTGTAAGAAATTCAAATATATCATATTTTTAAAAAGGATTTAAAAATTGAAACCTTATTAATTATATAATATATGGATTAGGGTGTGAATTGTCACACTCAAAGTGATCTCTCCCTAAAGATGTTTAGGCCATAGAATTGTTTAATGGTGTAAAAGAAGCTCAGGCCAGTTCTCAATTGCCACCTTGTCTGTTGCTCACTGTTTAGATAATTAACCTGATCCAGCCTGGGAAGTCCAGTATAATGCCTTCCTCATTCAGTAAGCCTTCTAAGTTCACCCATATTTTCAGTGCTTCCTTTTTTGCCATGAATGGTCAAGAAGTAATCCGTACCTTAAAGGGTTCATTCTAATCATAAGCAAGCCTGGACAAGTCAAGATTGTTTTCACCTGTAGGTTGCATTTCCTTATGCTAACATTTGTGGTTTTCCCATGAAATTACCATTCCTTTCACACAAGAATCCTGACCATTCATTTTCTGTTGCTACTATAGTATCTGATAATGTTTTTTCTTGAATATTGATTGATAAGTAATTAGGAGGTGTCCACAGACACTATCAAAGTCTGTACTTAATTAAATCTCAGAAGATCAGACGCAGGATAGAGAGTTATTTGTTCTCTAACAGCTGTATCAGCAGCAGCTATCAGCACTTTAACACTGATGAACAGTCACAGTGACTTTGAAATCGTGAATGGTTAGTTTCTAATTCCAAAAAGATGATGAAAGAAATTCAGAACTAAATGGCCATGACCTGACATCTTTATACTTTAGACATGCTCCAGAGGATGAAAATAAGATCACTCACAAACAATATGGAAAATGATCATAATGACTTAGACTAAAATTTCCCAAATTTTCCTAATTAGGATCTACTCTAATGCCACTTGATAAAGTTGTATTGGAGAAACACTATCTTTGCATTTCCACAGATGAAATAATTCAGCATAGCTCAGTGAGTCAAAACATTATCTAAATATGTGAAGGATTATGTCACATATTATATTTATGGGACAATAGAGTGGAACTGGATTATTCTGACCCTCACTTTGAATGGTATATCCAAGGGTATTTGTCTGGTTTATAACATGAGCAAATTCAATATTGTGTCCAAACCACTTGCCATGGATCAGAATAGGATATCAAGGAAGAGATAACTAGTAAAATTGTGTAGATGAACTTGTGAAATGTTCCTCCTTGTGAAAATGGTTCAATAGAAAATTTTTCACATTGACATAAAGTATGGGTCCATAATCAATGATGTATGAATGGAATTGATAATGGATTATTAATTTTTTAAATGGAAGTTAGAAGTTACTTCCTATGAATTACACATTATGTGTTTTTCTTTGTACATTTGCCTTAAACGATTCATAGAATACTGAGTACAAATCTTGACCACTATGTTTTTATTCTTTTCCTTATCTTAGGAAGTTAGCCATGCTATGCAACAACAAATAAAATTAAAAACACAAAAACATTTCATTATTCTATACCAATAAGTATTTATTCGGTTTATACACCAGGGTCTACAGAGGGATAATTGAATGTAGTTGATTTGCCTGACTATCTTTGCTGATGCCCAGGCATTTTGTGCTTTTCTATAGCTTCTTATTTCTGGTCTTAGGGAGAGGACAAAGTGACAGGTCATAACTCTCACAGAGACCTGTGTTTTTGCCTCTTTGTTAGTGTCATGCCTGCTAATACCTCTTGCAAAAGAAGTTCACAGGCTACGTCATGTATTTGTGTTAATACTATAGAATCTAGAAAACTCGTAAACAGCAGAAATTAATTTTTTCTATTCTAAAATATTGCAAAATCAATTCGTTGTAGGTTTGGCTCCAGAGGATAGCCTGGTTTTTATTTGCGAGGGAGTAATACAGGCTGCATTGTCTGGAGAGGGGGAATACTGTCATTACACGAGAGAAGGGCAAAGGACAAGAGAGTATTCTCCCAACATTGAGTCCTTTTAGAAGGATATGTATCTCACTGAGGAGGACACAGCCTTTATGCTTAGGTCATTTATCTAAGGCCAACATCCCAACAGTGATAATTCAGAATAAGTCACAACATGGATTTTGAGAGAGATACTAATGTGCAGACCACAGCACATAGCTATTTAAAGAATCTATTTTCGACGACGTGTGCACTGAGGTTATAGTGGAAGAAGCATTGGCATTACACAGAAAAAGAAATAAGTACAAGAACAAAGAAATAAGGGCATAATTTCCATCTACTACAGCCATGCAGTTTTCAGTACTTTACTAGTTGATTTACTAAAACTTGCTATTCTATATATCTACCAATGTCAAAATGGCCACATTGCTTTTAATTTGCTCATCATTCTTTTTATATTTTCAATATTCTTTTTTTACATTCGAAAGACTTTTCCCTTTCCCAGTTCCCCCCTCACCATATGTCCCATAAGTCCTCTCCCCCCACAAATTCCCCAATCACCACCCCAAAATTTCTCTGTTCTTGTACTCTCCTACAAAACTGGATCCAGTCTTTTCAGGACCAGGGTCCTCTCCTTCCTTCTTCTTGGGGATCTTTTGATTTGCTAATTGTGCCTTCAGTATTCAGAGCTTCTGGGCTCATTAATGTCTACTTATCAGTGATTGCAATTCATGTATATTCTTTTGTGATTGGGTTAACTCACTTAGGATGATATTTTCCAAATCCAAACATTTGCCTACAAATTGCATGAATTCATTATTTTTGATTGCTGAGTAGTATTCCATTGTATAAATATACCAAATTTTCTGTATCCATTCCTCCTTTGAGGGACATCTGGGCTCCTTCCAACTTCTGGCTATTATAAATAAGGCTGCTATGAACATAGTGGAGCACGTGTCTTTATTGCATGCAGGGGAATCCTCTGGGTATATGCCCAAGAGTGGTATAGCAGGGTCCTCTCGAAGTGTCATGCCCAATTTTCTGAGGAACCGCCAGACTATTTACAGAGCAGTTGTACCATCTTGCAATCCCACCAACAGTGTAAGAGTATTCCTTTTTCTTCACATCCTTGCCAGCATCTGTTGTCTCTTGAGTTTTTAATCTTAGCCATTCTGACTGGTGTGAGGTGGAATCTCAGGGTTGTTTTGATTTGCATTTCCCTGATGACTAATGATGTTGAACATCTCTTAAGGTGCTTCTCAGCCATCCAAATTTATTCTGGTGAAAATTCTTTGTTTAGCTCTGTACCTCAATTTTTGATAGGGTTATTTGGTTCTTTGGGGACTAACTTCTTGAGTTCTTTGTATATATTGGATATTAGCCCTCTGTCAGATGTGGGGTTGGTGAAGATCTTTTCCCAGTTTTTTGGTTGCTGTTTTGTCCTTCGGACAGTGTCCTTTGCCTTACAGAAACTTTGTAATTTTATGAGGTTCCATTTGTCAATTCTTGATCTTAGAGCATAAGCTGTTGGTGTTCTGTTCAGAAAATTTCCCCCTGTGCCCTTGTCCACCAGGGTCTTCCCCAGTTTCTATTCTATTAGTTTCAGTGTATCTGTTTTTATGTGGAGGTCCTTGATCCACTTGGAGTTGATCTTAGTACAAGGAGATAAGAGTTTGGTCAATTCGCATTCTTCTGCATGGTAACCTCCAGTTGAACCAGCACCATTTGTTGAAAAGGATATTTTTTCCAATGGATGGTTGTAGCTCCTTTATCAAAGATCAAATGACCATAAGTCGGTGGGTTCATTTCTGGGTCTTCAATTCTATTCTATTGATCTACTTGCCTGTCGATGTACCAATACCAGGCAGTTTTTAACACAATTGCTCTGTAGTACTGCTTGAGATCAGGGATATTGATTCCCCCAGAAGTCCTTTTATTGTTCAGAATAGTTTTAGTTATCCTGGGTTTTTGTTACTCCAGATGAATTTGAGAATTGCTCTTTCTAGATCTATGAAGAACTGATTTGGGATTTTGATGGGGATTGGATTGAATCTGTAGATTGCTTTTGGCAAGATGGCCATTTTTACTATATTGATCCTGCCAATCCAAGAGCATGAAATATTTTTCCATCTCCTGAGGTCTTCTTTGATTTCTTTCTTTAAGTTCCTGTCATACAGATCTTTCACTTGTTTGGTTAGAGTCATGCCCAGAAACTTTATATTGTTTGTGGCTATTGTGAAGGGTGTTATTTCCCTAACTTCTTTCCCAGCCTACTTGTCCTTTGAGTACAGGAAGTCTACTGATTTGCTTGAGTTGATTTTATAACCAACCACTTTGCTGAAGTTGTTTATCAGTGGTAGGAGTTCTTTGGTGGAGTTTTTTGGGACACTTACCTATACTATCTTATCATCTGCAAATAGTGATAGTTTGACTTCTTCCTTTCCAATGTGTATCCCTTTGACTTCCTTATGTTGTCTAATTGCTCTCACTAGAACTTCAAGTACTATATTGAAAAGATATGGAGAGAGAGGGCAGCCTTGTCTAGTTCCTGATTTTAATGGGATTGCTTCAAGTTTTTCTCGATTTATTTTGATGTTGGCTACTAGTTTTCTGTATATTGCTTTTATTATATTTAGGTATGGGCTTTGAATTCCTGTACTTTCCAGGACTATTAGCATGAAAGTATGCTGAATTTTGTCAAATGATTTTTTAGCATCTAATGAGATGATCATGTGGGTTTTTTCTTTTAATTTGTTTATGTAGTGGATTACATTGGTGGATTTCCATATATTGAAACATCCCTGCATCCCTGGGATAAAGCCTACTTGATCATGGTGAATGATCATTTTGATGTTCTCTTGGATTCAGTTGGCAAGAATTTTATTTAGTATTTTTGTATCAATATTCATAAGGGAAATTGGACTGTAGTTCTCTTTCTTTGTAGGATCTTTGTGTGGTTTTGGTATCAGGGTAATTGTGGCTTCATAGAACGAGTTGGGCAGTGTTCCTTCTGTTTCTATTTTGTGGAATAGTTTGAAGAGTATTGGTGTTAGGTCTTCTTTGAAGGTCTGATAGAATTCTGCACTAAAACCATCTGGTCCCATACTTTTTTTTCGTTGGGAGACTTTCTATAACCCCTTCTATTTCTCTAGGGGTTATGGGACTGTTTAGCTGATCTAATTGATGCTGATTTAATTTTGGTATTTAATATCTGTCTAAGAATTTGTCCATTTCCTCCAGATTCTCCAGTTGTGTTGAGTATAGGCTTTTGTAGTAGGATCTGGTGATTTTTTTGAATTTCCTCAGATTCTGTTGTTATATCCCCCTTTTCATTTCTAATTTTGTTAATTTGGATACTGTATCTGTGTCCTTTGCTTAGTTTTGCTAAAGGTTTATCTATCTTGTTGATTTTCTCAAAGTAGCAGCTCTTGGTTTTGTTGATTCTTTGTATGGCTCTCTTTGTTTCTACTTGATTGATTTCAGCCCTTTTTTGATGATTTCCTGTCTTCTACTCCTCTTGGGTGAATTAGCTTCTTTTTCTTCCAGGGCTTTCAGGTGTGCCGTTAATCTGCTAGTGTATGCTCTCTCCTTTTTCTTTTTGGAGGCACTCAGGTCTATGAGTTTTCCTCTTAGCACTGCTTTCATTGTGGCCCATAGATTTGGGTAAGTAGTATCATTATTTTCATTGAATTCTTAAAAAAATCGTTGATTTATTTCTTTATTTCTTCCTTGACCAAGGTGTCATTGAGTAGAGTATTGTTCAGTTTCCTTGTGTATGTGGGCTTTCTGATGTTTTTCTTGCTATTGAAGACCACTTTTACTCCATAGTGATCTGATAGGCATGAGATTAGTTCGATCTTCTTATATTTGGTGACGTCTGTCTTGTGACCAATTATATGATCGATTTTTGAGAAGGAACCATACAGTGCTGAGAAAAAGTATATTCTTTCTCTTTAGGATGAAATAAATATATATATATATATATATATATATATATATATATATATATATATATAAATCCAATCCTTTAAATCCAATTGGTCCAAAGCTTCAATTAGTTTCACTGTGTCCCAGTTTAGTTTCTGATTTCCTGATTGGTCCATCAAGGAGAGTGGAGGGTTGAAGTCACCTACAATTATTGTGCTAGCTGCAATGTGTGCTTTAAGCTTTAGTAAAGTTTCTTTTATGAATGAGGTTGCCCTTGCATTTGGAGCATAGACATTCAGTATTGACAGTTCTTCTTGGTGGATTTTCCCTTTGACCAGCAAGAAGTGACCTTCTGTGTCTCTTCTGATGACTTTAAGTTGAATGTCAATTTTATCTGATATTAGAATGGCTACTCTGGCTTGTTTCCTGAGACCATTTGCTTGTAAAATTTTCTTCCAGCCTTTTACTCTAAGATAGTGTTTGTCTTTGACATTGAGATGTGTTTCCTGTATGCAGCAAAATATAGGGTCCTGTTTCCGTATCCAGTTTGTTAGTCTGTGTCTTTTTATTGGGAAATTAAGTGCATTGATGTTAAGAGATATTAAGGAATAGTAATTATTACTTCCTGACATTTTTGACGTTATTTTTTGTATTTGAGTGGTTATCTTCTTTTGTGCTTGATGAGAGGGGGTTTCTATCTTGCTTCTTCTGGGGTGTGGTTTCCCTCCTTGTGTTGGTGTTTTTCCCATATTATTCTTTGTAGGGCTGGTTTTGTGGATAGATATCATGCAAATTTGGGTTTGTCATGGAATACCTTGGTTTCCCCATCTATAGCGATTGAGAGTTTTGCTGGGTATAGTAGTTTCAGCTGACATTTGTGTTCTCTTAGAGTCTGCATGATATCTGTCCAGGATCTTCTAGCTTTCATGGTCTCAGGTGAGAAGTCTGCTGTAATTCTGATAGGTCTTCCTTTATATGTTACTTGGCCTTTTTCTCTTACTGCCTTTAATATTCTTTCTTTGTTTAGTACATTTGGGGTTTTGATTATTATGTGACTGGAGGTATTTCTGTTCTGGTTCAGTCTATTTGGAGTTCTGTAGGCTTCTTGTATATTCATGGGCATCTCTCTCTTTAGGTTGGGGAAGTTTTCTTCCATAATTTTGTAGAAGATATTTGCTGGCCCTTTACGTTGTAAATCTTCCCTCTCCTCTATCCCTATAATCCTTAGGTTTGGTCTTCTTATTGTGTCCTGGATTTCCTGAATGTTTTGGGTTACCAGCTTTTTGCATTTTGCATTTTCTTTAATTGTTGAGTCCATGGTTCCTATGGTATCTTCAGCATCTGAGATTCTTTCTTCTATCTCTTGTATTCTATTGTTGATATTTGCATCTATGACCCCTGATTTCTTCCCAAGGTTTTCTATCTTCATAGTTGTCTTCCTTTGCGATTTCTTAGTTGTTTCTACTTCTGTTTTTAGATTCTGGATGGTTTTGCTCAGATCTTTCACTTGCTTGTTTGTGTTTTCATGTAACTCTTTAAGAGATTTTTGTGTTTCCTCTTTCATGACTTCTACTTGTTGACCCACATTCTCCTATATTTCTTTAAGTGATTTTTGTGTTTCCTCCTTATTGGCTTCTATTTTTTGATTCATATTCTCCTGAATTTCTTTAAGTGATTTTTGTGTTTGCCTTGTAAGGGCTTCTAACTTTTGATTCATTTTCTCCTGTATTTCTTTAAGAGATTTATCTATGTGTTCCTCTATCAGCATCCTGACCAGTGATTTTAGATCTGAATTTTGTTTTTCTGTTGTGTTGGGGTATCTGAGACTTATTTCTGTAGGCACACTGGGTTCGGATGCTGCCATATTGCCTTGATTTCTGTTAGTAAAGTTCCTACATTTGCCTTTTGCCCTCTGGTTATCTCTGGTGTTAGTTGGTCCTGTAGTTACTAGCTCTTGCTTGAACCTCCTATGGGCTTGTAAGGCTATTTCCCCACAACTGGATGGCTGGGTTTCCCCTAGCACATATTGCTGATGTACTGCCCTCCTTGGGTGCTGTTGGACCACTTGTGTATCTTGCTCTTAGCAGTGGTATATTCAGTTGTCTCTGTGGATCTGATCCTGCTTGTCTACTCTGTCAGGGAGGTAAGATAGTGGCTGGGAGCCCCTCCAAGTGCTGAGGACCCTGCCTGGCACAAGACCCAGGCCTAACTGGTGCACAGATGGACCACCTCTCTGGTCAGATCCTGTGTGCAGGTCCCCGCCTGGTGGTTTTAGTCCCCAGAGGTCTTATACTCGGGATATCTCAGGTACCTGGTTCAGCCTGCTAGGTCCAAACAGCCACAAAGATGGCAGAGGCTGCAGGGAGTGCAGGGTCCCCCCACAGGGCACAGAGCCCACGCCTGGCTGGGGCACCTGAACCACTGCTCTGTGCGGCTCCTGCTCACAGATCACTGTCTGGTGGCTTGACTCCCCAGAGGTCTTAAACTTGGGATATCTCTGGTACCTGGTTCAGCCTGCTAGGTCCAAACAGCCGCGAAGATGGCGGAGGCTGCAGGGAATGCAGGGTCCCCCCTCAAGGGACAGAGGTCACCCCTGGCTGGGGCACCTGAACCTCTGCTCTGTGTGGCTCATGCTCACAGATCGCTGTCTGGTGGCCTGAGTCTGCAGAGGTCTTAAACTGGGGATAGCTCGGGTACCTGGTTCAGTCTGCTAGGTCCAAACACCCGCGAAGATGGCAGAGGCTGCGGGGGGGGGGGGAGTCGCTCATCATTCTTAAAGTAGGTTTTCTATAGGTTGGGGAAATTTTCATAATATAAGAGAATCTTGCCTGGTTCCAGGTTAATATCCAAATTCCCAGGTCAATTTTATGCAAAGACAAAGAAAGAAAGAAAGAAAGAAAGAAAGAAAGAAAGAAAGAAAGGAAGGAAAGAAGGAAGGAAGGAGGAAGGAGGGAGGGAGGGAGGGAAGGAAAGAAAAATAAGAAAGAAAGAAAGAAAGAAAGAAAGAAAGAAAGAGAGAAAGAAAGAAAGAAAAGAAAGAGAGAGAGAGAGAAAGGAGAGAAGAGAAGCAGAAAGAAAAGGAAGGGAAGGGAAGGGAAGGGAAGGGAAGGGAAGGGAAAGGGAAGGGAAAGGGAAAGGGAAAGGGAAAGGGAAAGGGAAAGGGAAAGGGAAAGGGAAAGGGAAAGGGAAAGGGAAAGGGAAAGGGAAAGGGAAAGGGAAAGGGAAAGGGAAAGGGAAAGGAAGAAACAAAGCTTCTGACTACAGTGTGAGGCTTCATTTTTTTGGTTGTGATAAACTGATAACATGAATGGTAGCAACTGCAAAGGGTTTCAACAAGAGCTCAAGTGGAGGCTATGCTAGAATGTACTCCAATAAAGGTACATTTTACTTTTACTACAGTTTACTGTAGAAATGGTGGCTTCCTTACTGTGCCAGTTTTACATAAGGGAACTGAGACTCTTTGGCCTTCCAAAAAGTACTAACTACAAGGACTGTGAAAATCTTTATATTTAAGCTGGCCAGGATGAGTTCCATGAACACTAACAGTCACTCTGAGTAGGCACTTCATCATGCAGAACAATTAGCTGGACTTTGAAGATACATCAATTATCATTCTTTTGGGCCAAGCAATTTATTTGAAGGATCTGGGGTTGCTGACAGATGGTTGGATGTCTCTGAATGCTCAGAAAGCAAAAAACAGGTGTCAACTTTAGCATTAATTGCCTCTATCCTGATCTTGTTCTTACATCATTATCCTGAAGCTGGCTTGGAGTTTAGAATATGTAGAAAATAAGAAATATTGTATTTCTTCATCTTTGATTTGTGACTAAACACATTGTAAAGAAAAACCCTGATAAACCAGATTTATCTGTGTTTTTTTTTTTTTTTTTTTTTTTTTTTTTTTTTTTTACAAAATTATCTCAGTCTTTTTTATGTAAGGTGGGAGACTTTGACCATGAAGACCAAGGGAGCCAGGGATACTTGGGCATTTTGGATTTATGTTTGGTAAAGAAGTGACTGGAAGAGAGAATGTGAGCAAAGGACATTGCACTGAAGAATTAATCAAGGCTTATTTGTCCTGATGTCTATCTGGACCCTTGGGTCTTTGGTTCAAAGATGTTTCTCTTTATTGCAGGTGAAGGGAGGCTCACATGACTTGTTCCTAGGGAGAAAAAAGTGAAGAGATGAGAATAAAGACCACAGACACCATCTTATGTGGACCTGTAGCTTAACCTGAGACTATATATATATATATATATATATATATATATATATATGGAGTGTAATATATATATTTTATTCCCTTCCTGGTCCACCCTCCAAATGTTCCACATCCCATACCTCCTTCCAGTCCCCCTGTCTCCACAAGGATGTCCCTACCCCCAAACCCCCACCCCACCAGACCTCTAAACTCCCTGGGGCCTCCAGTCTCTTGAGGGATAGGTGTATCTTCTCTGACTGAACCCAGACCCAGCAGTCCTCTGCTGTATGTGTAATGGAGACCTCATATCAGCTGGTGTATGTTGCCTGTTTAGTGGTCCAGAGTCTGAGAGATCTCGGGGGTCTAGGTTAATTGAGACTGCTGGTCCTCCTATAGGTTCACCCTCCTCCTCAGGTTCTTCCAGATTTTCCCTAACTCAACCAATTAACCCATCCATTGGTTGGGTACAAATATCTGAATCTTACTCTTTCAACTGCTTGCTGGGCCTTTTGGAGGGCAGTTGTGATAGGTCCCTTTCTGTGAGCTCTCCACAGCCTCAGTAATAGTTTCATAGCTTGCGACCTCCTTTTGAGGTGCCACTTTGGGCCTGTCACTGGACCTTCTTTTCCTCAGGCTCTGCTCCATTTCCATCCCTGCAGTTCCTTCAGACACGAACAATTATGGATCAGAGCTTTGAAGGCAACCCCCTCCCTCATTTGATGCCCTGTCTTCCTGCTAGAGGTAGGCTCTGTAAGTTCCCTCTCCCTACTTTAAGTCATTTCATCTAAGGTCCTTCCCTTTGAGTCCCAAGAGACTCTTACCTCCCAGGTCTCTGGTGCATTCTGGAGGGTTTCCCCAACCTTCTATATCCCAGGGTTGCCTGTTTTCATTCTTTCTGCTGGACCTAGGAGTTTCAGTCCTTTTTCCTTCACCCAATACCTGATCTGGTTCCCCTTCCCTCCAACCCCATCCACTTTCCTTCCCAGGTCCCTCCCTCCCTCCCCCCTTGTGATTGCTTTCTCCTCCCTCCCAAGTGGGGTTGAAGCATCCTTTCTTGGGCCCTTCAGCTTGTTTAACTTTTTTATGCTTTGTGGACTGTATCTTGGGTATTCGGTACGTTTTTCTTTTCTTTTCTTTTCTTTTTTTGGGGTGGGGCTAATACCCATTTTTTTTTAATTTTCTATATTCTATGTTTACATTCCAAAGGCTTTCCCCTTTCCCAGTTCCCACCCACCATAGTTCCCATAGTTCCTCTCCCCCCCAACTGTTTCCCAATCATTCCCCCTCCCCCCTCGGTTTCTTTACTAAACTGGATGCAATCTTTACAGGCCCAGGGTCCTCTCCAGTGAGTACATACCATGCACGTCCTTTGGGGTCTGAGTTAACTCAGGATGATATTTTCTAGTTCCAACCATTTGCATGCAAATCTCAAGATGTTCTCTTTCATAATAGCTGAGAAGTTCCATTGTGTAAATGATCCACAATTTCTACATCCATTCTTCTGACATCTGGGTTGTTTCCAGCTTCTGGCTATCACAAACAAGGCCACTATAAACATAATAGAACACATGCTCCTGTGGCATGGTGGGGCATCTTTTGGGTATGGCTGGGTCTTAGGGTAGATCTATTTTCAATTTTTGGAGGAACCTCCAGATTGATTTCCAGAGTGGTTGTACCAGTTTGCAATTTAAACAGCAATGGAGGAGTGTTTTTCTTTCTCCACATCCTTGCCAACATGTGTTGTCACCCAAGGTTTTGATCTTAGCCATTCTGACTGGTATGGGGTAGAATCTCAGGGTCATTTTTATTTTCATTTTTCTGATCACTAAGGAATTTGAACATTTATTTATGTGCTTCTCAACCATTCAAGATTACTCTGTTGTGAATTCTCAGTTTAGTTCTATACCCCAATTTTGATTGGTTTTTGGAGGTTAGCTTCTTGAGTTCTTTATACATTTTGGATATTAACCCTCGATTGGGGTTAGCTAAAAAAAAATTTTCCAATCGGTAGGTTGCTGATTTGTGTTACTGACTGTGTCCTTTGCCTTACAGAAGCTTTCCAGTTTCATGAGGTCCCATTTATCAATTCTTGATCTTAGAGCCTGAGCCATCTGAATTCTGTTTAGGAAATTTCCCCCTGTGTCAATGAGTTCAAGATTCTTCCCCACTTTCTTCTGTTAGATTCAGTGCATTTGGGCTTGGACTTGAGCTTTCTGCAACATTACAAGTATGAGTCTATTTTCATTTTTGTACATACAGACAGCCAGTTAGACCAGCACCATTTATTGAAGATGCTTTCTTTTTTCCATTGTATATGTTTGGCTTCTTTGTCAAAGATCAAGTGTCCTTAAGTGTGGGGTTTTATTTCTGGGTCTTCAATTCTATTCAATTGATCAACGTGTCTGTCACTGTACAAATACCACACAGATTTTCAACCAAAAGTTCTCAAGCATGATGAAGAAGGACACTTCACATTCATCAAATTGAAAACCGACTAGAGAAAGTCTCCATTCTGAACATCTATGCTGCAACTGCAAGGGTACCCACATTCATAAAAGTAACTTTACTAAAGCTCAGAACACAAGTTGATCCCCACACAATAATAGTGGGAGGCTTTGACACCCCACTCTTTCCAATAGACAGGTCATAGAAATATAAACTAAACAGAGACACAGTAAAAGTAATTATGTACCAATGGATTTAACAGACATCTACAGAACATTTCACCCTAAAACAAAAGAATATACCTTCTTCTCAGCACCTCATGGTATCTTCTCTAAAACTGACCATTTAATTGGTCACAAAACAACCCTCCACCAATGCAAGATGATTGAAATAATCCTATTCATCCTATCAGACCATCATGGCCAAAGGCCATACATGTGGAAAATGAACAACTCTCTAGTCAATGATAACTTGTTCAGGCAAGAAATAAAGAAAGAAATAAAGGACTTCCTGGAATTTGATGAAATGTTGGCATATCATACCCAAATTTATGGGACACAATAAAAACAGTACTAAGAGGAAAATTCATAACACTAAGTGTCTTGGTAATGAAAGTGGGGAGATCTTACACTAGCAACTTAATAGCACACCTTAGAGCTCTAGAACAAAAAGAAGCAAATACACCCAAAAGGAATAGAAGGCAGGAAATAGTCAAACTCAGGACTGAAATCAACCAAATAGAAACATAGAGAACTATACAAAGAATTAACAAAACCAAAAGCTTGTTTTTTGAGAAACCCCTAGCCAAAATAACTAAAGGGCCCAGAGGGAGTATCCAAATTACCAAAATCAGAAATGAAAAGGGAGACATAACAACAGAAATGGAGGAAATTCAAAAAGTCATCAGATCCAACTACAAAAGCCTATACTCAACAAAACTGGAAACGGATGGTTTTCTAGACAGATTCCACATACCAAAGTTAAATCAGGAGCAGATAAACTATCTAAACAGGCCCATATCCCAGAGTATGAGTTTTTATTGATTTCTTCTCTGGAAATTTAGCTTTCTAAATAATGAGGATTCCACAAATGATAACAAAGGTGGTTTGTTAGTAAAGAGGAAATAACTGCTGTATGGAGGGGAACTAAACAAAGTGAAGAAGAAAACAGATAACAAGGCTAACAAAACAAAATCATATGTACAGGACAGACCATAGATAAGATTTTGTCTGTTCTCTGGATAATCCTTTTGTTGAAAATACAAGACATGCAATTTTATTTATTATTGCACAGTGGGAACACTGGTCAGTGGGAGTTAACTCACCCTAGACCAACAAGGCTTTTTCATTACCAATTCAATGTCTGCCTAGGCAGTATCCAAATTACCAAAATCAGAAATGAAAAGGGAGACATAACAACAGAAATGGAGGAAATTCAAAAAGTCATCAGATCCTACTACAAAAGCCTATACTCAACAAAACTGGAAACGGATGGTTTTCTAGAAAGATACCACATACCAAAGTTAAATCAGGAGCAGATAAACTAAACAAGCCCATATCCCGGAGTATGAGGTTTTTATTGATGTCTAGACCAACAAGGCCTTTTCATTACCAATTCAATCAGGTTAACGTTCATGGGAGTCTGTGAGGCATGGGTAGGTAGAATTTTATCCTTTACTCATCTCATTCTAGAAACTTCTGGGCCTTCAGAATAAGGTTAGACTTTTACCCAGAATAAGACAACCTCCAAATCATTTTTTTTTTGTACAAATAAACGATGAATGTGTTATTTTCAGGTTCCCAGATATCTCTCATCTTGTGTTAAGATGGGACAGGTCATAGTTAACAAGAAAGTGTAATGACATTGGGGAATTGTAACTCAGACATGGGAAAATATTTATTGTAGGTGCATTAGTTGACTCTACAAACATGGCTGGGCTAAGATGCGTCATATCTGAAAACTTCTATTTGGACACTTTGTGATGAGATAAACACTTTATTTGCTGTATTATTTTACTTTAAGACACTGCTTTCCAAGCAACAGAGAAATTAAGTAAAACTAGGCAGTGATTATTAGCAGGCTGAGAAATTTTACCATACTCAGATAAATTAAGCTGTTTTTCACTGATTTATGTAAAGTATAATTAACAAATTAATACATATGAAGATAAGATAATAGAAAGCACTAAGTAATAATGCAGTTTTGTTGTGTTTTTGAAAATCACTGAAAGTAATGGCAAAGCTAATCTGCTATAAATTTCCTTTAATTAAAAAGTGTTTAGAATAACATTTTTTTTCCTCAGTTCAATCTTTCTCATGCTATTCCTATGTGTTTTCTCATCTTTGTGTGGTCAGGAAATGTTCTAATAAAACAGATATTCTGCCAGCATCAAATTTATTACTATAGACTAATTGGAATAAAAAGTTAGATGATATTTTGTTTAAAACCTGTTGATTTAAAACCCAGAGCTATTTTCAAGTGTGATTATTGTTCATTTAAATTGTTAGATATTTTAATTGTAATACCCAGTCAGATAGGTTTATTGTGGCAAAATACATGATGAAACAAAATGCAAGATAGGCATCATAAATTAGGCTATTTTTATGTGAAAAACTAATAGCACTAATAAATTTGTTTTATAATTTATGTACTCAAGAACCAGTATAAATAAGACAATAATTAATGACTAGTAAATAAAGTGGAATGTCCTTAGCAATGACGTAATAAAGTGTATCAAATAACCAATGTGAAAAAAATTGTACATAGCACATCTTGTTTTCTGAGGGACTATGAGAACTGAATAATCATATATCTCTTGTGTGACAGATACTGCAAAACCAAAGTTTGGAAGATACAATATTACTTAGGTACAAATAAATATTGCCATGTGTTTGTTTGTTTGTTTGTTTGTCTCTTTTCAGGAGGTTATCATGCATCCAAAATTTGGTTAGTTGTGTCCCTTTGGGTGGGAGTAAAGTATCTTAAGATAGTTGAACTTGGAGAACTTGTCATCATCATTTATAATGACTACAGACAACTCCTGGAGGTTTCAGGATGCTATAGACCTCCAGTTATGTCCTAGACTCAGTCTGACCCCTGTGGTGACAATTGTCAGTCCTGGATGAATCCGAGGATATCTATGGTCTGCCTGGAGAAAGTAAGAAAGACTGGGAACCCTTAGTGTCTCTGAGTTCTACTTCCTGGAATTTTTTCCATCATCTACTGCTTTGGAAGCTGGTAATAACAGGAACCATAGAATTTTGTAGAACGCTCCCTGCAGAGTCTGTGAAACTGATCCCTCCTAGCCTTCCCCCTCCCCTGCCACATGCCCTCGTAACAGATATCTAAATCATCCTGCCTGCATAATAGTGGTTGGAGACTGAGACGGTAAACTGCCCATGCATAGAGCTGAATGGGTACCTGGAACATTAGCGAGAACATTTCTGATTAAATATATCTACCATGAAATGCCCCAGGCTTTGACCTGCATCGGCAAATCCCTATTTCTTATGACACAGGGAGTGACTTTCTTAGCAACTAGTAAGTTTGTCCTCAGCAGCTAACCATGGCTATTTTTATTGTTTTACTGATCTCTCCTCTGGTATTTCAATATGAATTAGGCAGACCTTTAAGTTTCTTTCCTAAGAGATAATCAGTCAAGCAAAAGAAAAGCTTTCTCATATTTCCTTTTTGAACAAATCACAAACAGGGTTAGGTGGTGTAGCTCAGTAGTATTCTGCGTGCTTAACATATGCCAAACATGTCTCAATCCTCTCCAGCAACAAAAAATTTCCAAACTACTAAAATATTTTTACACTGATTGAGAGATTAATTTGATGGTAATTTATTATAAATGCAGTAAAACATTTAACCTATTTTCTTTTTATCTTTTTGGGGTTTTTTGTGGGTTTTTTAGTTTGTTTCATCTCTCTATGTCTTTGGTTTCTTTCTTTTTTATACTGACCCCTCTCAGTTCTGTGTTATTTTCTCAATATTTCACCATTTTGTTAATTTCTTTCTGCAACTGAATGTTAAGATTTCAGCTTTCCTTTCTGATTGAACCTTTCACTAAATAGCCTATTCTTTTTGCATATTATATTTTTAATCACTGTAAAACAGAAATAACTTTAAACAAAAAACCCTATGATTTGTTAAAGTTCCCATTTTCTAGCCCTGTTCCTTTTCTATGTTCATCTCTATCTTTCTCTTTATGTCTCGTTTTGTCCTCATGTGGTCACTAATTAAGAGTTTTGCCTTTTGTAACTATATGTCTGATCTAGAAAAATGCTGCATATTGTTTATATCTGGCTCATAATCGCCAAAGGGGAAAGCTGACTGCTGGTTTGGTGAGTAACCCATACAATGTCTTTAGATAGCAAAACCTTTCATATAGAGCACTTCAACTTCAGAGAACGCAAGTTCATCAACTGGACAATGGATGAAACCACAGACATATTACATAGAGTGTCTCTGAGTAATGTATCCTCCAGTAGAGTACTTTCTTATTTTTAATATCTGCTCCTGAGAAGATATTCAGATATTTCAAGGATAAGAACAGAAAAAAGAGACCAGTCCAACACTTGAGGGGCAGAGATCTGGAAGACAAGCAGCTCTGTTTCTCATCCTTGACAACCTACTCTGTTTTGGTCAGAAGCCAAAAATCCTCTTGATTCTACTATGCTTTGTCCTGGTTGGAGGCCAGAAGTATCAAAAATGTTTAGGGGCACTGGTTTCTCTTCTAGTGCCTTGTTTTAGCTTTATTCTCCTTTCAGAGAGCAACCTGGAAACTATGCAGCAGTAGGTATCTGAATGGTCTGCTTGAACTCAGGTCTAGACTCTGACATGGAGAAGAACATGAATATCTTATATGTAGGTCAAGTAGACTAGGCAGCATCTCAATGCCTAAACCCAGTGACATTCCATCCCCAGAGTAGGATATTCATGCTCTTTCTTTGGATCCACTCCTGGTATACAAGTCTTCTGTTCATTTCTTTTCTCTAATGTTCCAATAAAATTATTTTCCCGAAATTCACTCTTTTGCATCTGAACTATAGGTCAAAGGGGCTCAACAGACATCCCCAAATAATGCAAGCTGTTGCCAACACTGTAGGTTGCTGTCCACAAACTTTCAGCCAAGTTCCATTGCTTAAAATAACACATACATAACTCGTTGAAGATGGAGATGTTGAGCCTACACAGAGCCTTCATCCCTATGTTTCAGCATCTTTGGTAGGGTAAGGTATTCGGCATGCTCTCAAAAGAGAAACATAAACACTGAGCCAGCCATAAAAACCTTTATTTACAGTAATATTTTGCCTACAAGATATGATAGGGCAAGGGAAGCACAAAATTATGGGAGTAACCAGCCAATAACTAATTTGACTTCATGAGATGCTACCATATCTGACACTACTTAGGTGATCAAGAACCCAATACTAGATAGCCAAGGGACCTAGAGTAGAACTAAATAATGCTGTTCTAAAAAAAAAAAGAAAAAGAAAAAGAAGGAAAAATGTAGTGAACAAATGTCAGCTAAAGAAATAGGCAGTAATAACTATAATTTTGTAGGATTCATAGCATAATCCTGGGCCATGAGAGTTCCACAGCTTATTATATTCAAGGTGAGTATTTCTCTAATGATTATTTTTCTGAAATAAGAAGATGATATTTTCAGCACTCCATACTTTAATATAAAAGTTTGCTTAAGTTTAATTGGTTTACTATTTTAACTATGTTTAGGAAACTGATCTGGAGTTTTACATTGACACATTACAATTATTTTCAGTTATATGAGAATATGCTCATGATTAGTATTTTCATGTGCAACATCTAATCTTGCAGAAATACATTTTAAGCCAATTGTGAGAGGTTCATATTACACATTCCATTTGGAATTTCTTACTCTTATAATAATCTCTATTCTAGGTTTTATAATATTGATCATGAATTAAATTAGTGTATAGCATACAGATAAATAATTTTGAAAAGTAAAGATACGTCTTGGAACCAGGCTGGAAAACTGTTTTTTTGTTTTGTTCTCTTCAAGTTTTATGAGCAAAAGAATATGCTGAGATTTGAGTAATTGTCTTCAAAGGTCCTTGTGCTAAAGGGTAGATGTCAATGGAAAATAAGGACCAGTGTAAGGACTTTAGGTCTTTAGAGGCTTTCCCCCCCTTTTCTCACTGTCTCTTCCTGACCATGCGAGGCACTGTTTTGCTTTACTGTGTGTTCCTTTCACGTGTTACATTATTTTAGATATAAAAATGATAGGATTATATGGTGGAAAAGGAAACTCTGAACTAAAATGAACATTAATTGTTGTAAGTAGGTTTTCTCCAGTATGGCTTCAGTAATGGCAAGCCAACTAACACGTGGTGTATGGCAGGATGTTTATTTTCTTGAATGATATCTTTAGGACTTCAACCTAGAAGCCAGCAGAAGAATGGTGAAAGGAGACCAGGGCATCAGCAATGTGAGCTATTCTTAGATATTCTGCTAGTAAGATTTCATTCTATCCACATAGTTTCTGACTCTTCTCACTATCCCACAATCCTTATCTTCAAACCTGGGAAGAAAGGTATGAAAAAGAAAAGGAGGGAGGTTTTGTTCTTTTTTTCCCCTCTCTCCATGACTTTCACTGTTCTGATTTTCCCACCATTATCATCTCCCTCTTCCTTTGGTCATATTTTCTCCTGGCCATGGTATACCTTCATCCCATTTCTGAATCTTAACTCCACATTTTAGTGTTTATGAATTTATTACATTCTCTGTTACTGTCTTGTGTTTCAAGATGCTGGGACAGATTAATGCATCTTAGTTGTGTGTAGCACCCTGCGGAGGCATCTGCTCAGAATGTGAGGGACAATGAGCATGGGTACAGCCTGCAGAAGAGGCTCTGAACTTGCAGCTACAAGGATGCCAAAAGGGCTGGGAGGAGTCATTCCTCAATGGCTCTTCCTTCCTAATTTGGAGACATCAACGTCAGAGTTTCTTTAAGCTCAAGTCCCATTTCCATATAGGAATAAGCTCCTGAATATCGAAATAGTAATCATGACATATGCAACTAGAAGGCTACAAAAATCAGTCTACTGCTGAGTTCAGTGTCTCTTCCACTAAAGATGAGAGTTGAAGTTCACTTTTAAGTATTCAAAATGAAGGCATAATTAAGGAGTATTCTGAAAAGCAAAGATTCTACCTGACTATTTAAAGCATCATCCACAGGAACTCTTGAACTGATCAAGGTTGTCAGCTTGAGCCAGGATGGTCAGTATCTCATGTGGTTAAACATCAGGAGCCAGTCAGTGTTTGCCATCCACATCAGCATCCTTAGAGAAAGGGATAATGTCTGTTTTCAGATTATAACCTGTGGTTCAGAACCTAGTTCTGCAGTTTAATCTCCACCCCAGTGTTTATTTGTACAGATATAACCTAAATGACCTGATCCATTTCTGATTCATTTTATATGAGCCACTGCATAATCAGACAACAGGAACAGAGCCTTAAGGGGTTGAGAGGTGAGTGGAGAGTCTGAAGGAGTTGCAGCTAATTTCAATGTAAGATGGGCAATTAAATCAAGTATGACTTGGTCAGCAGAAACACACAGAGAGGCAAGATATAAATAGAACTTAAAGGTGGGGGATGCTGAGGACCAGAGTCCCTTCCTGTGACTACATTCTCAATGATAATTTGACAAAGTCACCAAGGTCCCAAAATTAGGAGGAGAAAATGTAGAACCTTTAACCCAATATCTAATTACAATAAGAGAATGCAATAAAATATTCCAGAATGTGGAAACACCTGTAGTGAATGAAAATCAGAGAGAAAAAAAAAGTCCAGTTCCGAATCAGACAGTAATGAGACCACAAGGAGGATACCACTGAGCTGCTGGAATTCTTGTTAACAGAAAGGAAGCAAAAAATAAAATAAAATAAAATAGTGAAGAGATAAATTTTGAACCACAATGTGATTCAAATGAAAGGAGCATCTAGGCACAGTTAAGACGTTAAAAGCTAGACTTCTTTTGAAGACTATGCCGTGAAGGGATGCTAAGACCTGACAAGGTGAAAAGTAAGCCTGTCAGAGGGTTAATAGGACCTGTTCCCAACAAGATTCTGGGTTTCTACAGAGCCATTTATAATGGCTCTCTAACTTCATTTACACAGAAAAAAATGTCTCTTTATCTGAGGTACAATGGCTATTCACTAAATACGATTAAAAAGGAGCGAGAAAATTTGAAACTAAGATGTGTCCCTGGTTGATAGAAAATGGTTTTAATTACAACTACAAAGGTGATGGTTGCTCCAAGCTGCTTCCTTAATTCTGATATGTAGCATGAAAACCCTTTGAAATTCCCCATTTACTAATGGGAAATAAAAAGTCCCCGAGATACTCAACATCTTCTCGACCTCATAGCCATTTAGGTCTATGTGGCTTGACGAGCCACAGGTGAGGGTGGACTGTTAGAAGACACAAAGGGCAACAGTAGGACAGTAGGAGGCAGAATAAGCAGATAGCTGGAAAGGGTCAGGAAACCATGCTGTACCTACACTAGAGGTGGTGGTCACAACCTTCTGCAAATCATAGCTATCGCCTGGTTGCTTCAAAATTTAAATAAGGTGTTGACATAAATGGCCCATGTGAAAGACATCCATATGACCTAAAATTGAGGCCCAAATAGCCCTCACAGATAACCTCTCTTCCTGCTATAAAGAATAGAATATTAAGAGAAAGATCCTGTGGCTATTGAGCTTTATGTTTGGACTCAGTACTGAGTGTGCACCATTTTGACAGGTCCAGTTGACCCTACTTCTGGTTTCAGCCCCTTCTGACCTCTTTCATGACAACCCTCCTCTTCCAGTGGGTAGGCTCAGAAAAGGGAACCTGAATATGAACTCAAAACTGAGGCTTTTCCATTCTGTTGTCAAAACTGTAAGAAATCAAGTTTTACTAGCGCTGCCATATTAGTGATAGATGAGTTATCAGATTTACACATAGGCCGTGCATTAAACGGAGAAATTATGTCAGAGATGTAGAATGCATTGGGGCATGTCCAAGAACAGCTGATTTGGAAATGAGCCACTATCTCAAAGGGAATTGCTTTTTAGCTATGTACGGTCAAGTGACTGTATGTATAGAGCTGTAGTATAGAAGCTCTGAATGTATTTGAAATCCATGGCTCCCTTTGAGTTAGTAAAATGCTCTAAGAATCTCTGTTGTCTATTCATTTTAATTGAAACATTGATGCTGTTCAGGATGAAATTTTATTTTAAAAACTGCATTGACTTCAACGGCGCTGAACTCACTTGCCTCTTCCACTGGGAAGAGAACTGGACTTAATGGGTTCAGGACAGGAATAGCATCAATTTGAGCAGCACATCACTTTCATTGATCTTCCAGAGCTTTGAACAAAGAACAGAATATTAGTCCCCTCATTGCCCAAGGAGGATGTTAACCTGAACCTCTCTGCAATAGTGGGGACACTACGAAAGTCACCTTCCCCTGCAGGATGGGCCAGCTTCCAACTGTGAATAGGAACTTGGTTAGAGTCAAAGATTCTTTGTCATGTAGGTAGAAATTGTGACATTAGGGACTAGCCTGGGCTAGAGGATAAAACTTCAATGAAATTTGCAAGTTCATTTTGATTTATATACCTGTTGGAGCTGAGACTTTAAATGCACAAGGCTTTTAATCTAGGTATTTTAAGCACTACTTGATACCACGGACTCATGTCACCCAACAGAGAGGACTTCAAGGACAGCGCTACCTCTGAACCAGAAGAAGACCCCAGGAAGGCTGACTCAGCCCAGAACATTTGGGACGGGGTTATTTTCTTTTGTTTCAACATTCACTTTTGACAGAACTGGCTTTTCTCTTTGCCCCTGCTGGAGAGCTAATAACTTCCTTCCTGTTCACCTTACTCCAGTCGCCTCATACAGACTGGAGCAGCTAACTCCTCATGCAGGTGTGACAAGTTCCTTATTTACACTTGTTTTCACCCGAAATTTACTATCAAGCTAGCCTAAGCAATAAAGTGTGAGAACAGATCAGAGAGTGTGACCAAACAAAATCAGTGGAAATGAACACGTGTCTTCCCAGTAGCTTGCATTAGACAATGATACCAGCAGCTCCTCTGCCCTTGGCAGGGTTATTTGTTCCTGAGATTCCTGAAGATTCTGCGTACATCTGAGAGTGTCATGACTGTGACTAACATTCAAAATAAATAACTTGGCCACATTAACTCTAAAATTCACTTTACTAGTGAGATGGATTTTACTTCAGGCCATCTAGGTCAATGGCCATGGAGAGGGAATTCCAGAGATGAAGGCTCTTCACAGAAAATGCTCAGCCTTCAGACCTGTGTAGTTCTAAATCAGAGGGCTTAGCACCTCCAAGCTCTCCAGCTGCTGCGAGGGCAAACCCAGGAAAGAGGTGGCCATTGGATATAACCTAAATCCCCTCTCTACTGCCTTTCCCTCAACCCTGAAACAGAATGCTGTTGAGGTCTGCTACCTTGATTCCCCGTGAAAGCAAAGAGGCAACTCATGAGGTATGGAAGCCTGGAGGGAACAAAGGCATGTGTGGATGTGTGTGAGCTCATACTTTGGCATGATGAAAAGTAGGTACTCTTCAAAAGGTCTGCTCTGTGGCAGAGGGGCTCGTTACTGAGAGCAGAGCTGCACTGCCCACACAAAGGCAGGTAGGAAGGCAAGGGGCTTACTGAAGTCAGAACACAGACAATATGGAAGCAAAGATCGTCGCATCTTAAAATCTGATGGCTATATGCGAAGCCATTTAAAACAGTGGGGGAGAGCAAAGGGCAATGAAGAGACGAGGCCGGAAGATGTACTTGCCTGTGTACAATGGCCAGGTAACTTTTGTTTTGTGAGGATGTTAGTTGAAATCGGCTTTTATCGTTCCCAGTAAAAATGAAAATAAACCCATGTAGGCAAAATAATAAGCTCTTCCCTGGGGATCCCCACATCTTAATTCCAGAAACCATTGAATACATTGTTACACGGCAAAGAAGAATTAAAGAGGAGGGAGAGGAGGAAACTAAGTTTGTTGATCACCTAAACCTAAAATAGAGAGGTTATTTTTGATTATCCACAGAGGCCCAGCATTATCACAAAGGTCACAAAGATTCAATGCCCTGGTGCTGTTTTAAAGATGGGCAAAGGATCATAATCCCAGCACCTCAGAATGGGAGGCATCTAGAAGCAGAAGCAATAAGAGTTCTGGTCTCCAAGAAATAAACAGCAGTCTGTTTGACAGGGTAAGGTTCAGTTCACTGAGACTTTGGAACAAAAGCTGAGTGGTAAGAGGATTGGTTAATTTCCTCACTGCCATGACCAAACCTAACAGAAGACGACTTTTAGCATGGCTGAAGGGATACAGTCCCATTACCCAAAAGAAGATGGGCAGACAGAGTAAGATACACATGTTTACATTGTTTCCCTAGCCAGGAAGCAGAAAGAGCACAGGTGATGTCAGCTCTAAACCTCAAGTACTGCCCCCAGTGACTCACTTCCTAGAATAACCTCCTAGGTTCAAGTCTTCCCAAACAGTGACATCTTTTGAGGATCCCATGTTCAAACAGGGTAACCCATGGACACATTTTATATTCAAGCCATAACAGCATATCTATGTTGTCTTCTGAGCTGAGATAGTTTTGTGTTGCAGATTGTTAACAATTGTGTGAATTGATTGTTAACAAAGAATCCAGTGGTCATCTAGTGTGCTTTCCTATTGTTGGGGTTCAGAATAACTGAAGGAAGACCCCAGAGTCAAGTAGTATGCAAGATCAAAGAGTGTTTATTCTACAGAAACAATCAGTGTACAGGGGTGACCACCATATAACATGGTGATCCCCCCAGACGAAGGGCACAGGCTTTCTTATAGGAAACTGGGGGACTCTCTAGAAGCATTAGGTCATCTCTAATGTGATTTGTAGGGGCCCAAACCCTGACATTAGTACAATTTGGGTTGGCTACTATATTAGGATTAGGTTATCTAAAACTTCATTGGTGGGTGCTGAGATGTCCCAGATAGACTGCATTCCTGTATCATGAATGATTAACTACTGGATGGGCTGTCCAGCACAGATAGCCTATCCTGAGACAGGGTGTCTTTCATTCATGGGGGCTATTTCAGGCTGTTCCTTGGAGGGGGGTTTATCGTCTTGTTCCTGGGCTCTGGGGTCTGCTGCTGGAGCAGATGGATGATGGCCTAGTTTCATGGTCTTCTTCTGGCACGGATGACTTATGACCTAGTGCCTGAGTCGAGACAAAATGGAATCAATAGATCCCCCCTTCACTATTGTGCGAAATAAACTATTCTGACCGGAAGGAATTTGAGAAGGAAAGGGTTTGTTGGGTTTATATAGGTTATAGCCCATCACTGGGGAAAACCAAGGCAAGAACAGAGACAGAAAACAACCATGGAAGAATTCTGCTTACTGGCTTCCTGTGGCTTGCTCAGCAACCTTTCTTTTAGATAGCCTCCACTCCTCTCAATGGGATGGCCCAACCTACAAAGGGCCTGTGGGGTCGTAGGCTGTGGGGAGCCGACGGAGCCAACATCCGGCTGGCGCCTTGAAGTAAACAAGTCAGTGCGCAGGTGCTGGGTAGTTTTCCATCCCTTGGTCTCCGCCTCTCCCGTTGCGTCATATGGCCTGACGAGCTGCAGCCAATCAGGGGATGACACATCCGAGGCAGGGGTTGCAGCCTATATAAGGGATGGGCTTCTCGCTCTGTAGGCTTATGCTCTCCCTCTCAAGAGCATTAAAGCTTTGCTGCAGAAGGATCCTGAGTGTGCCGCGTCGTCGAGACGGTAGCACGGGACAGTAGGCCTGAGACTGCCCTGCCACTGGGCACAGGCCACTTGAGGAGGTGGAATGAGAATTGAAAGGAAGCATGTCTGGGAGTGTGAAATTGCAGTCTGAGATGCAGATGCAGGAAAGCTGGGCTGCAATGGGGCTGGGACTCTGGTGTTCTCACGCTGCTGCGAGTCCCTGAAGAACAGAGAAATAGGGGGTGCGGTGGGGTGATGGGGTCAGCGTCTAGCCTGGGGCCAGGGACAGGAAAAAGGGAGATCCTGGCTTGTCCCAGTGGTGATTTTTATCCTTGGCTTGGCAGGCTTGGTAGCAGTTGTGACTGACAGTGCAGAGAGGCTCTCTATGGGAGATTAGGGTGTGGCTTGGTAGGCAAAAGCCTTCTTGATGACTCCCCTCAGAGGATCTTCATAAAAAGAGACAGTCTGTCGTTCTAAACAGTTTATTGTCATGGCAGACAGTGGATTCCTAAAACCATAGCTGGGTGGTCCTGAGATTAAATACCTTGTGCAGGGTGGAACAGCTGGTAATGGAAGTTTATTGGCTAAGCCCTCCGGGCCTCTAAGTACCTCAGTATCATGGAGAACTCGGTTTGGGGCCTACATGACTTGTGGTCGCATTTCTTTTAAGTGAGAAGCATGGCACATGTTCTTAGTCAGGAGTCTGGCAGGGAGCTGGGAGTCACCTCAGCCTCAGGTGTATGCTCACTGAGTCTTCAGGTCTCGGCCTGCTGCTCTACCTTACCCAACCTTCCTGGCATGGTTTCATGTCCCACAGCCGCTTGCTTCTGTGTCTGGCAATTACAAAAAAAAAAAAATGCCTTACAGAAATGGTCAGAGGCCAATACGAGGTGAAGAGCCAATAGAGGCGGCTCTTCAACTGAAGCTGTCTCCAGGGTTTGCGTAAGGTTGACAAAAACTAAACAGTACCATGTGAAATTGTGTAGTTTGTGCATTAGGATTTACCTTGGGTAATGACGGGCAGGGAATCAACAAGCACTTCAGGAAATCAGCAAGCACCTGGGAGAAAGCAAGTGGAATTTGTTGCTTAAGTGGACGTCGGGTTATTCTTTCTGCTTGGTCAGCCAGCTAGCACTGGGGATTTCATCTCCTACACTTTATGTGGTAACCTGTTGGGGGTGAGAACAGCATTTAGCACTTAGAAAACCTAGCCCTCTGCACATAGTCAAGCCCAAACCTAAAGAGCAGCTTCTAAGGAATGGCCTGCTAACTAGTCAGCCATATAGTGAAAAGCAACTGAAGCAAGAGATTGGCAAAGGGGTGAACTGTCACGTGACATGATGTTCTCTGCAGACCGCAAGTCCATTCTTTGTAGAGACTTCTCTTGATGTACCAAGCCAACCAATCCAAAGAAAAACGATAAAAAAATAATAATAATCCTTGCTTCTTGCTTGACTTTGATCTGCACTACTGTACTTTAGGTCATTCAAAAGTGAATGGTAGCCTTAGAAAGCATTAACATTAACATTGGCCAAGAGATCAAAGTGGGGAAATGCACTTGAGAGTAAATATACAATGGGGCCTCAGTTTCCATGTGACACATAGAGAAGAAAAATAATTGAGTTTTGTAGTATCGCTGTTTTCAGAAATGGTTCATTGGCATTTATCTGTTGCTCATCAGTGTACTTTAATAAAGGGCAATGACCGGAAAGGTGGAAACAGCCTAGAGAAAAGCAGTCTTAGGCTACAGTGGATTATGACCACATTGTGTCTCACCTACACATCCCTGTGACTCTTCACTACTGGTGACCTAATTGCTCTCTCTCTCTCTCTCTCTCTCTCTCTCTCTCTCTCTCTCTCTCTCTCTCTCTTTCATACACACACACACACACACACACACACACACACACACACACACGGAGAGCATGAGCCTGGGGTGTGGTCTTCTGTGAATGAGCAAGCATATTTTCAACACAATTGGCTACCTAATCATGTGTTGCAAACTTGCCTGATGTATTTGGATGTGTAAGCAATTCTGTCCTCACTAAAAGTCTTGTTGGGTAATGCTTTTGTTCTCCTTTTCTTACAAGGGAACTAGCAGAGAATAGAAATTGGAATTGAAATGATACTCAATATTCCCGTTGTGCCTTTTAACTTTTTTCAAAATATTTTCCAATTAAGCTGGCCAACTGACCCAGCATTTTTTATACCTACAATCACTGAAACAAAATGCTAATAAGCAGAAAATGTAGGTGATACTAAGAGTAGTTTTAGTAATAATGAAAAGATCTATATTTTGTACTACATCATATCACTTATGTGTGATCGCTTTTACTGAGTACCCCTGTACTAGGTACAGTGTTAACTGAGTGGATCGAGAATTTATTTGTTGACTTTAAGAAATGTCTTTTAGTGGTTCATTTGTCTAATATTGGTTTGATACCCAAGTCACCTGCAGTTCCCAGAAACACTGACAGAAGGCCAAATATAGCTAGTCATATAGACTTCCACTAATGTGTTTAAAGCCTATTTAAAATGTCATGTTGCTAATCAATTTCAAAATTATTCCACACTGATTAATGGGAAACAAAGGCAACAACATTCACGCTGTTACCTGAATTCATATGCAAACTAAGTAGACCTTAAACAAGTTGAAAAACAATGATATTTGTCAAAAGCCATAGGATTTGGTGCCTCTCAAAACATATGTGCTTGTAATTTCTACCTAAGGATTTTTTTTTGCATATAACATTCCTTTAGCCTTAGTAAACTATGTAATTTACATATTTAAACTTTTGCTGTAAATTTGTCCTGTCTGCCTATGTAAAACCGATCTGATAGTTTCTTTATAAGCAGTGGGAAGTGTTCTAGCTTTTCACCCCAGCTCTGACTTTGTTGAGGTCACTGTAGTCTTTCCAGCTTTCATTTTCCTATCTGATAAAAGAGGAAATTTCACATAGCGCATAATAGCAGTGAGCTTCCAATGAGATGGCATGCAAGCTTGCCCACAGTGTTTCTACATTTAAAAAAAAATCAGTCTGTATTAAAAGAGTTGCTGTGGGAACAAAAAATAAGTACTTTGGTCATTGATTTTTTTTTCCAGAAACAATGGTAACTCAATCACTGAGCACAATAACTAAAATGCTAATCTTGTAAGCCATATAAAACCTAAATCCTCTGGTGGCAAATCTTACCATAAGCCAGGAGACACTACATCATGCTCTCTCGATATCCTGTCCAAAATGGGCTCTCTCCCTCCTGCTTCCTCTCTTCCTCTATCCAACCCAGAAGTCCCTCCTAATCAACCAGTGATTGGCTCCTTTTTTCATTAGGAGCTGGTTTACAAGAAGTCACCTAAGTATGTGACTCACTCCTCTTCCAAAGCCCCTCCCAGGAGAACTGAATTAACATCAAAATACAAACAGCACAAGGCCCTTCCACAACACTTCCCAATAATAAAATAAAATAATAATTTTATATTCTAATAAAATCCAAACTTTTCTCTCAAATGTAAATTGAGCACAGCTATTACCATTTTGTAATCTATAAAGTACAAAATAGACCTAACTTAAAATTCTACACTTGACTTATGTCCTGGAATTAGATTGAATGCCATCTGAAAACCTTCCTCTCAAATCTGTTCTCTCAATGTTAAGTAGCCTCGGTTGGCTATGAGACTATAAGTAGTCTTTAAACCCGGTCAGAAATCCGAGAATGACCAACATTAACTGAAAATATATAGGAAGCCTAAAACATCTTCCAGAAGGGAGACAAGCTGTAAAGACAGCTGTCTACCTATAGCGCCCCATTAAATCAGGAAGTTGGAGCATCCATCTTTAGCCTTCTGACCCAGGATCATCTGACAGACCTTTTGAAAAAGAATTATTAAGGACTAACCTGTTCTGTCTCAGCAAAACTAAATTGTGTTCTTTCAAGAACAGTACGTGTCTGCAGGAGAGATTGGCAGTTTCTGCCCAGTGACAACCTAGCCACAAAGTATCACCTCACGTGGAGATGAGATGCTCAGTTGCTTCTCTGAATCTACCATGGGAAGCTGTTTGGAGCAGATTTGTCTCAATGACAAGTGAATAGATAACATCTTAATAAAAAAGTTCTTAAGGTCAAAACACTCCCCCATTGTCCCTACCCTGCCTCCTCAAAATCATCTCAATGCCCATATTCAGCTTGAAGAAGTCATGAAGAGCCATCGCTCAAGTTCCTTAGGCTTTGGGGCTGCAGGGGGTTAGTCTAAGTTTGTCTTTCTAGGGAATTTAGAAATGGTCATAATTGGAACAGGGTGGAAATAGCTAGAATTGATTGTATAGCCATAATCTTATTTTGGTAGAAATCCTTGTAATTGATACTAAGTTGAAGTCACAATTTCTTATTTTGGTACAGAATGTATTTTGATGCAAAATCAAGGTTTTCATTGGTAAAAATTTCTTCTATTGATACAAAAATTTTAAAATTACAGGGCTTAGACATAGTCCTTCTATAACTGTTATTATAATCTGATCTGAGATGACTAAAGCTGTGAGTTAAGGGCCAAATAGGAAATTCATGGCTCTGAGTTTATTGTTAATGTGTTTTCAAGATATTTAATTAGAAATAGCTGAGAGCAGTTAACGGAGAAAAGTCCAGATTACTTTACATAGATAGTTGGTTTTCAAAAACATCAGAAATCCACAGAATGTGACATTTAATGTTATTTGGTCACTGATTTTTAAAAGATGAAAATGTGTTGGTTATTTCCAGGATTTCAAATTGACTATCCTCAGAAGAATTACACAAAATGATAAACTCCACAATCATTGAGTACATTCATTTGTAAACCTTAGCAGTGTATATTAAAGCTTTTGTCGTTTACATATTAAACTAAATTTATATACTGTGTGTTTGGGGTTGGGGGATCATGACAACAATGTGAACAAGAATTCCTGGAAAGAAGCTGTCCACATAGACTGAGCAACTGATTAAAAACACAATCACAAAGGAGCGTTTGAGACATTTCTTTATTATTATTATTATTATTATTATTATTATTATTAGATATTTTATTAATTTACATTTCAAATGTTATCCCCTTTTCTGGCTTCCCTTCTGGAAAGCCCCTATCCTATCTCCTCTCCCCTGCTTCTATAACAGTGTTCCCCCCTACCCACCAACCCACTCCCACCTCACCGTCCTGTCATTCCCCTACACTGGAGGATTGGGTCTTCACAGTTCCAAGGGCCTTGCCTCCCATTGATGCCCTACAAGGCCATCCTGTGTGGTTGGAGTCATGGGTCACTCCATGTATATTCTTTGGTTGGTGTGTTAGTCCCTGGAAACTCTGGGTGGTCTAGTTGGTCAATGTTGTTGTTCTTCGTATGGGGTTGCAAACTCCTTCATCTCCTTCAGTCCTTTCTATAACTCCTCCATTGGGGAGGACCAATGGTTGGCTGAGAGTATTTACCTCTGTATTTGTGAGGCTCTGGAAGAGCCTCTCAGGAGACAGGCTCCCATCATCAAGCACTTCTTGGCATCCACAAGTGTCTGGGTTTGGTGTCTTATATGCCCCAAGTGTGGCAGTATCTGGATGGCCTTTCCTTCAGTCTCGCTCCACACTTTGTCTTTGTATTTACTCCCGTGAGTATTTTGTTTCCCCTTCTAAGAAGGACTGAAGCATTCACACTTTGATCTTCCTTCTTGAGCTTCATGTGGTCTGTGAATTGTATCGTGAGTATTCTCAGATTTTGGGGGTAATATTCACTTATAAGTGAGTGTATACCCTGTGTGTTCTTTTGTGACTGGGTTACCTCACACAGGATGATATTTTCTAGTTGCATCCATTACCTAAGAATTTCATGAATTCGTTGTTTTTAATATCTGAGAAGTACTCCATTGTGTAAAAATGTACCACATTTTCTGTATCCATTCCTCTGTTGAGGGACATCTGGGTTTTTTCCAACTTCTGGCTCTTATAAATAAGGTTGCTATGAACATAGTGGAGCATGTGTCCTTGTTATATCTTGGAGCATCTTTTGGGTATATGTCCAGGAAAGGTATAGCTAGGTCTTCAGGTAATACTATGCCCAGTTTTCTGAGGAACCTCCACACTGATTTCTAGAGTGGTTGTACCAGCTTGCAATTCTACCAACAATGGAGGAGTATTCCTCTTTCTCCACATCCTTGCCAGCATCTGCTGTCACTTGAGTTTTTGATTTTAGCCATTCTGACTGATGTGAGGCTGAATCTCAGGGTTGTTTTGGTAGGCATTTCCCTGATAACTAAGGATTTTTCCATAGGTGCTTCTTGGGCATTTGATATTCCTATCCCTCAGCATAATTAAAAGTTCTTTGGAGCTATCTTCAAGGTACTTAAGGGCATCCCTTCAAAGCTCATATCAGATCTTGATAACAGATAAAAAGCTTTGGAATACATTAACTCCATAAAGTACTGTTTTCTACAATGGAAGGACTAAGTATGTCAACCGCACCTGAGCAATTTAAGGGATTTCTCCCATATAACTTATGAATGTAACTGCCTCTGATGCTTCCATCATTGCATTTTAAAACTTCCTTGATTGATGGCTTTCTTTGTTCTGTTATAAAACTCCATGAGACTGCTTCCATAGGGAATGTGCTTCCTGGGGTAACTTAACTCCTTGTATCACAGGCCATAGTCACTCAAACTTGGGTCCAAAAATCTCTCATTCCCTTTGAAGTAAGAGCTATGGTATTTTTCGGTTTGTCTCTATGTCTGTTTGTTTTGCGTCAATGACAACTTTTGGGAGTTTGTTCTTTAATTCTACCATGTGGATTCCAGAATTAAACCCAGGCTGTCATATCTTCAGCAGACACCTTTACCCAATGAACCATTTTATTTGTCCTAGGGGTTTTTTCCCTAACATAATACTTTTATTGACACTATACAAACTGAGCACACTATATTTATGGATATAACAGCAATCAAGGTAAAAAGAGGCCATGTTTGAAAGAGAGCAAGGAGAGGAAAATAGGATTGTCTGGAGGGTGGAAAGGGGAAAGGGAAAAATGTAATTATACTACAATGTCGAAAAAAAAAACATATTGTTTTAAAAAAGAAAAAAATATTAGGTTTCACCTAAAAAAGTTTCTAAGGACATTTTCAAAATGTTAAACACACACACACACACACACACACACACACACACACTCAATGTAACAAGAACATCCTAACATATTCTGAGAAGTTCTTGTGTGCCAGGTACATTGTTCAAATAGCTTTGTCCTCCTGACCATGTTAGCCTCACTAAGAATGAAGGCTCTTTTTTTGTTTGTTTTTTTTTGTTTTATTTTGGTTTGGTTTGCTTTCCCTGAGACAGCGTTTCTCTGTATAGCCCTGACTGTCCTGGAACTCACTCTGTAGACCAGAACTGGCCTCAAACTCAGAAATCTGCCTGCCTCTGCCTTCCAAGTGCTGGGATTAAAGGCATGTGCCACCACCGCCTAGCTGAAGGCTATTTTCTATGCTTTATTAATTACTTTTTCTGGAACTAGATCACTGTCTGATTTGTTCCTGATACCAAATAAATAAACAAGTGAATGGGCTCACTTCATCTTTGTTTAAGAAGCCCTGGGAAATCGCCATTGCAATCATCCCATTCTACAATTATGAAGCCCAAACTTGAACAGAAATATGTTAGAGCTGCTTTTCATAGAGGAATTTTGATCCAGCAACATGGCTGCTCTGGTAAGGGAAACTTTCCAAAGATGTTTGTGTGAATAGGCTGGAATACATATTTACCCTTAGTACACCCCTTTAATCCCTATCAATCTAGGTAAGGTTAGTTTGTAGAAGGAAGTAGCCATGTTTGCAAGAGATGTATAATAGGAGGGAGTTGGGTGAGTGGACTTCTAGCAGCTGTGCCGTGATTTGATTGAGCTGGGAGTTGAAAGTCAGTGTAGTTTGTGCAGTGCACTGGAGTTGAATTTATTCATGATTTCATGCAGATCAGTGCATGTCAGCAGAGGCAGTTGAAGATTAGAATGAATTACCAGAGTTAGTGTGAGGCAACAGAACAATTCAGTCAAAAACCGAGAGAAGCCAGATTGAGTCAGCCAGCTCGAAAGGAGTTTGAGGCAGAACAACTGAGTTGAACTAGCCAGGCAAAGTTAAGAAAGAACTAGAAAGGATGAGCTTGTTCAGCAGTTAAGCCTTGGAGACTGAAAATATTCTAGGCTTATATTAGTTTGCACACAGACTAGATGCTTTCAGAATTAGGCCTAGATAGCAGATAGAGACAATAAGCCTGGGAGACAGCAATTGTGTCAGGGAATAAAAGCATTTTTTACAGTTTTTGTTACAAAGCATTGATTCCTTACTTAGACCTACCTGAAAGCAGGACAAAATTCTGACATCTCTACCTTCTTTAAGTATCTGTCTCTTTTACTTTAGCTAAAGGCACAGAGCTAAGTCATTGTTCTAAACACCTTCCACTTTAGAGTCTAGGAAGAACAAAGTTCTATTTGGATGGTACCAAATAAAGGTAGGAGGCACCATGGAGCAGAAGCAGCTATTTCCTAGGAACTAGATATAGACTCTCAGGCAACAAACACTGCAGATCAGAATCTGAGGCAATGATGGATGAGATCACATAGATACAAATTGCTTAATTATACATATCCATTGTTCCTTGCCCAGACTCTTCCTGTAGCTCATTTTGTTCCCTGAAGATGGACTCAGGGGCCCCTGGTCCCCATTATTTGTTCCTCGTTACAATTTGGACCCACTGAATAAACCTCTTGCTCTTCATCCTTATTTACTGCGTCATTTGGCATGTTCCAATACAAATATGAGTCTCCCTTGTGGGGGTCGCTGGACCCAGCCTTTTATATCAAAATCTCTGGCTATAGAACTCCAAGGTTGGGGAACCCAGGTTTCTGCATATGGAGTCAGAATCTACTGGGATCAGATTTCCTTTTCTTTTCCACCAGATAAAGTTTTTTTTCTCTCTCAAAGCACTTGGTACAAAGGGACCAGGCAGCTTCTGTGACCCACAGCTGTTATCTGTGAAGCCAATTAGTGGTGAAGTAGCTCAAATACCAAGATTTCTGAATCATCCAGTCTCCTCATTTCAAACCATCTTCCCTCGATCAGAACAAATAACTCATCATTTATTGAAGTTAGATATTGATCAGCTCTCAAAAGCTGCCCACACTTGCTTTCTTTTTACCTTTGGAAAAACAGTTTCTTAGATCATGATTACTAAATTTAGTCACTGAATTTAGATTTGAGTGAATCAAAGGATTTTAAAGCTGAAAATTACCTTCAAGGGTATCTGCTCAAATACTGTGTTATTTTTCTTTGTACGTATGAACACACTGTTACACAGAGAGTAAAGTAATCTTTTTGAGGCAATGCCACTGAATCAGGAAACAAGTCAGGTTTGAAACTAAGTCTCCATGGACCCAGCTTAAGGTCTCATACACCCATCTAGTATGTGTTTTCAAAAACTACTAAGAGGGAAGTACCATCCATATCTGATAGGCCTGGAAAATCTTCTAGGTTTCCCTGGAACATTAATTTGGTACTTGGGCTTCCTCCTCCACCTCTAGTTATGTGTGTGTGTGTGTGTGTGTGTGTGTGTGTGTGTATGTATGTGTGTGAATATTTACTTGTGTGAAATATATGTTGATATTTTCATAGACACATATGTATGAGCACTCATGCACATGTGTGCTTGTGTACATGAAGGCCCAAGGTTGATACTAAAGGTCATTCTCTATTGTTCTTCCTTATTATTTTTAAAGGGTTTCTAAATGACACCTAAAGCTTGCTGATAGAGTTAGTCTTGCTAGCCATCTGCTTCTGGGAACTTCTGTTTCTGCCTTCATGGCTAGAATTATAGGTGAGTTGCCACATCAACCAAATATTTTTCTATTGGAAAGGATCTGAGTTCTGATTCTCTTATTTCCTGATTTTATCATTAATTTTAATTGTCAACTTGGAACAACCTGTAATTACCCTCTAAAAGAGTCTCAGTGAGGATTTGTCAGATTAAGTTGGGTTCTGGACATATCTGCAGAGGATTGTCGTGATTATAGTTTTCTGATAAGAAAAGTCCCAGGCCACTGTGGGTGGCACCATTCCCTAGGCAGGAGATCCAGGACTCTGTAAGTTTATATTCATTTCTTTCTTTGCTACTAGATGTGATATTCTGCTAGGAATTCCCGGAAATGACAGACTATGGGAATTTTGGTCAAGGTATTTTATCATAGGAACAGAAATAAAAAATAGGAACCCCTATGTATACTTTCATATATAGCTCTATTTACTCTGCCCCCAGGCTTTTATTTTGTTTTGTTTATTGTTTTGATACAGGACCTCTTTATCTGTGTAGCCCTGTATGTCCGAGAACTCGACTCGCCATGTAGACCAGTCTGGTTGCATACTCACAGATATTAGTCTACCTCTGGAATGCTGAGATTAAAGGCATGTGACTCCTAGCATTTTTAAAGGGTTTTCATTTCTACTAAGATAATATGTAATTCTTGAGTCTTGGAGAAGATTCGACCCCACAGTTTAAACCCTCAAATAAGCATTAGAAAGTTAATTTCCCATCAGAACCATGAAGAACTCCATGAATTGCTCACATAACTGATTTCTGAAGTATGATTCCTGTATATATCAATGACATTTTTTGGCTATCATGAAGTCCAAACTCTAATCCAACCTCAAATGAACAAAGTCCTATTAATGCTTGACAAGTCAATACTTTCTGTTTGACATGAGTGGCCTATATGTCATGGAAGAAGAATATAAAGAAGAAAAGTTGAACAGACTGAGGAGCTTCAGCATCAACTTAGAATCTGGTTGTAATGTCTAGTTCTTCTTTAGAATGGTATAGGATAGAGTTCAAGTGAGTTTACTCTTCCATGTGATTTGAACATATCTGCGAAGTTTATTAACAGTTTATGATTTCTTATGGCCTAATAACAGATGAGGTAGTGGAGATGATTTTGTAGAATCATCCAACATCTGGAACATGAGCCAAAATAGGACATGAAAAGGGCATCATCTCAGTGTCAGAGCATTATTTATTACAAGTGAAGGTTTTTTTCTTGCTAGGCATAGGGATTTTGATGTTGCCTTTTGACCCAAGCTGGTCTCTGAAAGAAAATAAGCCAGGTTACTAAGTGTCAAGAAATATCTGGGAGTATGAGTCAAACAAGAAAACTCCATGATAATACATATAGTTTCAAGTCTGTTTTGGAACTTTAGGCCACAGAATGTACAAAGGGCAGTACTAATGATATGGCTTAGAGGGTAAAGTTGCTTTCTCTAATTGTGAAGATCCAAGTTCAGTCCCTAGAACCCACATGATGGAAGGAGAAAACTGACTATCACAAGTTGTTCACAGGACATAAGATCAGTGGAGCAGCTGGTAAGGAAGTCTTCCCACAGCCATTTGCACCAGGGAGCCGGGAGACTCCACAGCCTTTTATGAACAGCCCACCAGGAGAGAGAGATCTCCCAGCAGCACTTTCAGTTCTGAGCACAGAGGTGAGATCTCCACCTTCTCTCTAGAGGGGACCAGTTAGGAGCACACAGGGCATAAGATTAGTGGAGCAGCTGGAAAGGAAGTCTTCCCTCCACCATTTGCACCAGGGAGCCAGGAGACTCCACAGCCTTCTGTGCTGAGAGATCTCCCAGCAGTGCTTTCACTTTTGAGCTCAGGGGAGTAAGGACACGGGCTTACAGGCCCACAGGAGGAACAAACTCCAGCCAGAAACAACAATACCAACTAGCAACAGAGATAACCAGATGGCGAAAGGGAAGCACAAGAACCCTACCAACAGAAACCAAGGCCACATGGCAAGAGCAGAACGCAGTTCTCCCACTACAGCAAGTCCCAGATATCCCAACACACTCGAAAAGCAAGAGTTGAATTTAAAATTGTATCTTATGATGCTGATAGAGGGCTTCAAGAAAGACTTAAATAACTCAGTTAAAGAAATACAGGAGATCATGGGTCAACAGGCAGAAGCCCTTAAAGAAGAAACACAAAAACCCTTTAAAGAATTATAGGAAAACACAAACAATCAAGTGAAGGAACTGAACACAATTATCCAGGATCTAAAAGTGAAAGTAAAATCAATAAAGAAATCACAAAGTGAGACATCTCTGGAGATAGAAAACCTTGGAAAGAATTCAGGAGTCATAGAGGCAAGCATCCACAACAGAATACAAGAGATAGAAGAGAGAACCTCAGGTGTTTAAGATACCATAGAAAACATTGGCTCAACAGTCAAAGAAAATGCAAAATGCATAAAGCTGGTAACACAAAACATCCAAGAACTTCAGAACAAATGAGAACAAAAACCTAAGGATTATAGGTATAGATGAGAGTAAGGATTTACATCTTTAAAGGCCCAGTAAATATCTTCAACAAAATTGGAGAAGAAAACTTCCCTAACCTAGAGAAAGAGATGCCCATGAACATACAAGAAGCCTTCAGAATACCAAATAGACTGGACCAGAACAGAAAGTCCTCCCGGCACATAATAATCAAAACACCAAATTCACTAAACAAAGAAAAAACATTAAAAGCAGTAAGGGGAAAAGGGCAAGTAACTTATAAATGCAGACATATCAGAATTACACCAGACTTCTCACCAGAGATGATGAAATCTAGAATATCCTGGGCAGATTTCATATAGACCCTAAGAGAACACAAATGCCAGTCCAGGCTACTATACCCAGCAAAATTCTCAATCATCATAGATGGAGAAACCAAGGTATTCCATGCTAAAACCAAATTCACACAATATCTGCCCACAAATCCAGCTCTACAAAGAATAATTGATGGAAAATGCCAACACAAGGAAGGAAACTACACCCTAGAAAAAGCAAGAAATTAATCTTCTTTCAACAAACCCAAAAGAAGATACCCACACAAACATAAAAATATCAAAAATAACAGGAAGCAACAATCACTATTCCTTAATATCTCCTAACAACAATGGATTCAACTCCCCAATAAAAAGACATAGACTAACAAAATATTTCTCATGTAAGTCTTCAATTTTATCAGAAAATGTTTGTAATTCCCCTTTTAATTAATTTAGTAATTTTTTTAGGTCTACCATTTTATCTGCATTATTTTTCATGATAATCTTCAATTTTAATGTCTTTCTATATTATTCCTTTATTTTATCAGAAATGTTTTCAATGTAAATCTTTGATTTTATCACAAATGTTTCTTTCTTTTTTTTAAATTTTCTATATTCTTTGTTTACATTCCAAATGCATTCCCCTTTCCTGGTTACCCTCTCCCCATAAGTCCCATAAGTCCTTTTCCCTCCACCCATTCCCCAATCACCCCTCCCATTTCTCTGTCCTGGTATTCCCCTACAACGCTGCATCAAGCTTTTCCAGGACCAGGGCCCTCTCTTTCCTTTCTCTTGGGAATCATGTGATATGTTAATTGTGTCTTGATTAATTAATATTGGCTAATTAATATCCACTTATCAGTGACTGCATTCCATGTGTATTCTTTTGTGATTGTGTTACCTCACTTAGGATGATATTTTCCAGTTCCAAAAATTTGCCTAAAAATTTCATGAATTTATTGTTTTTAATTGCTGAGTAGTATTCAATTGTGTAAATATACCACATTTTCTGTATCCATTCCTCCATTGAGGGACATCTGGGTTATTTCCAGATTCTGGCTATTATAAATAAGGCTGCTATGAACATAGTGGAACATGTGTCCTTATTGCATGCCTGTGAATCCTCTGGGTATATGCCCAGGAGTGGTATAGCAGGGTCCTCTGGATCACAAATGTTTCTAATTCCACCTTCAATTAATTTAGTAAGAGATTTTTTAAAATTTTTTTTATTTTCTATATTCTTTGTTTACATTCCAAAGACTTTCCCCTTTCCCAATTCCCCCCTCACCATGTGACCCATAAGTCCTCTTCCCCCCCCCTCCCCCGCCCATTCCCCAATCACCTCCACCACCATTTCTCTGTTCTGGTACTCTCCTACAAAACTGGATCCAGTCTTTTCAGGATCAGAGTCCTCTCCTTCCTTTTTCTTGGGAATCTTTTGATTTGCTAATTGTGCCTTGAGCATTCAAAGCTTCTGGGCTCATTAATATCTACTTATCAGTGATTGCAATTCATGTGTATTTTTTTGTGATTGGGTTAATTCACTTAGGATGATATTTTCTAGATCCAACCATTTGCCTACAAATTGCATGAATTCATTATTTTTAATTGCTGAGTAGTATTCCATTGTATAAATATACCACATTTTCTGTATCCATTCCTCCGTTGAGGGACATCTGGGTTCCTTCCAGCTTCTGGCTATTATAAATAAGGCTGCTATGAACATAGTGGAGCATGTGTCTTTATTGCATGCAGGGGAATCCTCTGGGTATATGCCCAAAAGTGGTATGACAGGGTCCTCTGGAAGTGTCATGCCCAATTTTCTAAGGAACTGCGAGACTGATTTCCAGAGCGGTTGTACCATCTTGCAATCCCACCAACAGTGGGGGAGTGTTCCTCTTAGAAAGAGTTTTTATGACTACCATTTTATGTATAAAATTTTACATGAAATAGTCAAATTTAACATGTTTGTCTATATATTTCTTGAATTTTACCAGAAATATTTTCCATGTTAATCTTCTATTTTATCTGAAAATGTTTATAATTCTACCTTCAATCAACTTAGAGTTATCTTTATGCCTATCATTTTATCTGAATAATTTCTATGATAATCTTTAATTTTAACATGTTTTTCTATATATTTCTTCAATGTTATCAGAAATATTTTTCATGTAAATCTTCAAGTTTATGAGAAAATGTTTATAATTCCACTTTCAATCGAGTTAGGGATACTTTTATGCCTACCATTATTATATCTATATAAAATTTTCCATGATAATCTTCAATTCTAACATGTTTTTCTACATTTGTCTACAATTTTATCAGAAATATTTTTCACATAAGTCTTCAATTCTATCATAAAATGTTTCTATTTCAAATTTCAATTAATTTATCAATGCTTTACATGTCTGCCACTTTACTCTTTAATTTTCCTTGAAAATTTAATTTTAACATGCTTATCTGAAATATTTTCCATGTAAATCTTTAGTTTTATCATAAATTGTTTTTACTTCCCTTTTCAATATAAAAACAAAAACAACAACAACAATAAAAACCAAGTTGTTCTTTGACCTCCAAAACAACTGTGCCATGGCACCCTCTCTCTCTCTCTCTCTCTCTCTCTCTCTCTCTCTCTCTCTCTCTCTCTCTCTCTCTCTCTCTCTCTCTCTCTCTCTCTCTTTCTCTCGTAAATATTTACAAATAGCAGCTGAGACAGAAGTAAACATTTTCAAGGCAGGCAGCTACAGGGTGGCAGTCACATTCCAGAGAATGCAGTGATGATTAAGCATTGACAACATTTGATGGGAATTCACTCATAGTTAAGTACACAGGAAGAGTGCAAGGACCTTGCTGATGAGTCCAGGGAACTCTCACAAAGGTAAGAGCCACTAGATCTTGGAATTCTGGTCAATACATAATGGGAAATGTACCTGGAGGCTACTTTTAGGAGAGAAATATCATCTTCTACTCTATCTAAGGAAGGGAGGGGAGGTTGTCTATAAACATGAGTAAACATGGCTGGATTCCAACTGTAAGACATCAGAGATTTCTTTTTATCCCAAGTACTTATCTGAGATGCTGTAGGGGAAGGTGTTGGGGACCATATATTGTATATTGATAATTTTGAGAAAGAGATAGACTTGCTCCAAAATTCACGTCTATAGAACAAACATAAATCATGTTCTAAAAGTTTGCTTGCAAATGAGAGAAGAGGACGCTATCCTGAAGCACAAGGAGGGCACTATCCTGAAGCACAAAGAGGGGAAACTTTGCTGTCCCGGAAAGAGACAGGGAGAATGGATACCAGTTTTCAAAAAAATATAAGAAGTTGTGGTACTTCTGGAATAGTAGCCATGGACATTTGGTGCTCTATGTCTGGGAGGAATTTAATATACTGTAACATATTTATCGATTATGTTCTCCAATCACTCTGCTTTAATACCCAATATCCCAACATGAAATTATTTCTAGTTCATGGTTCTTATTCAACTGTTAAGCCTTGAGGTTTGGATGTTAGTGTAAATATTTCTCTCAATTCATTGCCAATGGGGGATCCAATATAGGTAGAGAAATAATTGGCTTCGCATCAAATTCCCTAGCTTACCTTTAAGGCAGATATTATTATGGACAGAATTGCATAGATCTACAGATGAATAAAAGCTACTTTTCTAATTCAGGTGCAAGTCCCACATTCACGTTCATGTATCTCTGCTTTTTGTTGTTGTTGATACTGGGATGCATGACGTATCTCTGGAACCATAACCAGCCTTCATTGTTATCTGTCATTGAATGTCCACTTTACACTAGGGTGGCTGGAGAATGTCTTATAGCTTAGTCACAAAAAGTGTTGATTTATTCGGTACTGTTAGGGCCAAAGGCAACTGGAGGTTAAACTTGGTAATATTTACCAAATTTTACCAGTCTAACACCAGCACTCAGGAGGAAGAAGAAGGTGGATCTCTGTGAGTTTGATCTACATGGCAAGTTCCACCGCAGGCAAAGCTACAGGTGAGAATCACCCCACATATCACCCCTTCCCCCCTGCCAAATCAAGTGAGTAGATAGATATTTGTGGTACCTTAGTGAGAAAAGAAAACTTTTTGGCTTAAAATTTACCTGGCAATAATCAGTAAACAAAAAAGTTGTTACTTACTAACTCTCTAATATGATAAGATATAACTGCTTATAAGACCGGCCTCAGAGAAAATGAACTCTTTAAGCCATAATTTGTGAGTCCCCGGGCATGTGATATACTCATTCCCCTCAAAAAATAGATTTAGATTCTTTGGTAATTTCTCTAGATATGTCATTCAATTTCTTCTAAGGTGCTTGAAGCCGCTTTGATGTATGATCTTAATGAGACTGCCACATAAATTTACATTCAAGTTACCTAATAATTTTTCAATGTGTCAAAAATAGCAACTACAGTTCATATGTGCCACACCCAGTTAGATATTTAGGATAGTTTAGGTTCTTTGTCCAATACTCAAGAAAATGATAATTATTGGTGCACACTTCACCAATAATGACTTTACATTTCTTCAGAGGAGAGTATTAGTGAGTTATTTACATTTTATAGTAGAGATTGCTATGAGAATATTCCTATAACAGTGAGGAAATAGAAGGTGAGATACATAATGTCACATAACACAGATAAGTGATTATAGACAGGGATGAATATCGAATGACCCTTCAACAGGAACACATGAACCTTCAGTCTGAGCCACGTAAGAGGAAAATGTGGAGAATATTTCACAAAGCCTGTGTAGCTATGCACAGGTATGAGGCAAAATGAACTTGTCTAACACTTTGCAATCTTTAGTTTTCAGATAAAGTTAAGGTAATGTCTATTATCAACTCCTCCCGGAATAGATTGAAGGATGCTTTTGAAATTCTCATAAGAAAGGCATGTCTCATATTTTCTGCAAACATATTTCTTTCTATTAAGGCTCTGTTGACTTGTGTGTGTGTGTGTGTGTGTGTGTGTGTGTGTGTGTTTGTGTGTGTGTGTATTAGCTAATCAGATTAGTCCTTGAGTAGATGGCCGGCACTAAATGTTGGAGTATCACTGAATTTCAAGACTCTCAGCTCACACTCATGCAAATTTTCATTATATTTTGAATAGCTTAAATTTTGAGCTCAAGGAATAATGCAAATATAGTATTATAATAGCTTTATATCGTGTGGAAAATTTAAATTTTGTAACTTTCTTCTAAGATCTTTTTTTGTTTTGTCCAATACATTTGATCAAGAGGACTAGTGCTTTTAAAGTTTTGTTCCTTTTGCCCAGTACTTAGATATAGTTGAGGAAGAACTAGGTAGCGAGGTCAGATCAGACACTCTTCCTAGTGTCACATGTGTGAAGAATCTAGGTTTCTGCTGTCACAGGAAGGAAGAGAATAATACGAGGAGGCATTTGTTTCCTAACAGTATATCTGACTGTTAGTATTGTAGTATGCATGTTGCTCATCACAACTTCCATATAAGGATTGCAGCTGCCTAATGAACCCAAGCTCCTCTACAAACATCTCTACAGGGTGCGATGCTCCAGTCTTAAAGCATGATGTCTTCAGCCCTGCAATGGCGACAGGAAGACCTGAAAATCACATTGTCTTCCTAGCAGGACCATTTTCTTAAACACATCTCTACATTTTTATCTAGTGTTGTTCACCTTCACTTCTGCCTTTGAATGATCATGGTCATTCTTTTATTGTAATGTCAAATATAAAGAGAGGGCCAATATGTTGTGTAAACTTTTTATAAAATGTTTTATAAGAACAATGGAAGTTAATGACCTGTGAATGTGGGAGATGAGAGTTATTTCAAGTGACAGACTAAGGCCTGAAGAGATGGCTCAGGGGTTGAAGAGCACTGGATGTCCTCCTAGAGGACCTAGCACCTGCAGCGTCGTTCTCAACTCTATGTGGCTCCAGTTCCAGGATATCTGACTCTCTTCTGGGCTCTGAGGGCACTAGGTGTGCACATGGTGGTGCACAAATATCCAAACACACACACATGAAAAATAAACGTTAAAAAGGAAAGGAGGAGAAACACTCATTTGAAAGATCGGAGTGAAGGTTCACAGCCAAGTTTCAATATGCATACTCTGGCTTAACGCCATGCTTTGGTTTATTATGTTTGTCTGTGTGGCCCTGTGTGTATTGACTCTTATATCTGAGTCACCTATAAGTTGAAAACTTCCCATAAGACAAAAGCCTCAACTCAGCTCGGCTCTGGTTTCCACTGCTCTGTCCATCTACATAGTGTTTTATTTTATTATGGCCTGACAATGACTAGACCAAGGTGTGTGTCAGATTCCCGGTGAAGCCATATTTTCCTTTCTCCGATTACATATTCTTTTGAAGTAATTTTGTAAATCTTCATAGAGCTTTCTTTAAAGTTTAAGAACTAAATGAGAGTTTGAAGATGCAGCTGAGTTTTCTTTTTCTTCAGCCTTCCAACATTGGGATTGGTCTAAATCCAATATTCTACAAGACATGCAACCATGTGATTAGATGACAATCAAAGCTGGTTAACCTTTACTATTTCTGTCCTGGGAATTTGTGTGACTCACCACGATAACTGGAGTTTGTTTAGCTATATTCTATATTATTCTTAACTTAAAATTTTGAAGGTAACGTGTGACCCACACTTTAAAAGCATTTCAATCCTGTCTGACCACACAAAATGTATCTCTGCAGGATAGTGTATCTATAAGATAACATGGGTTTGAATAAAGAGCTAAATACAAAGTATTTGCCAAATCAGTCTTACTTCTTTTTTTTATACTGTTAGTTTCAATCCCTCAGTAATGTTCTATATATTAAAATAAAGAAGGCCCCAGCACTTTACTCTTATTATATCGTCATTAGTCATTTAACAAAATACACTGGACAGGGAAAGTTAATATTCATTTACTTCCAACTAATCAATATGAAAGAATGAGTTTTAAGGTTCAAGAAAATGTATCTCACATTCAAATTTAATTTGAAACAATTCTTATCCTGTGGACAGCATGTCAGTTAAGTTACCCTTTCACTGGGATGACAGAAAGTATTAAATTATACATAAAATAAAAATATACTGAACACATTTATGCTCCATTTCACTTTTCCAAACTTTTCTCTGCTGAGTTCCTATGTTTCTAAGTTTTGCCTCTAAAAAGGTCTTGTATTTATCCCCCAGAATCTTAGAAAACTATTCAAAACTTGTGTCTACTCTTCCTAGGTATTCTCTAAATAGTGCTAGTATGTAATGAGCATGATCAATATCTGTGTGGATCTGCACATGTGTGCACACACATGTACAAAGGGTTTACGGAAGAAAAAAAAGAAGTGCTCCTCTCTTCATGTTTTAAGGTTTGACATTTACAATGCTAAGGTCTATTTGAATAAAAACAGGAAAATAAACAACAAAGACTACTAGAGAACATATTTGAACCCGAGGATAATTCTTATTAGATGCATCTGACAAGCAGCTAAAACCTTTATTGACTACCTTTGGGTACGATCTATTTTGGAATTCCTCTGTTTGGGCACACAACTTTATGACTTGTCCCTAGTATGGAAGAATGATCTCCCATAAAGAATAAAATCCTAGTGGTTATAAATGGGTCAAAAAGACTTAGATCTTCTTTTATTTGTACTTCAGAAATGTAACCAACTGAATGAAATGGTTTCATATACATTTTTTTTACATCCAGCAGAAGTGACACACTGTTCATACATTAATTCTAAAGAAAAAAAATGTACATCCCTCTTTTCGGTTAAGTTTGTCAAGTGTTCTTGGACAGAGAGGGGAAAAGCCCCTTTCATTGCAACCCGAATGAATGAAGCAACAAGAGTAAGTTTCTTTCAATAGCTAATATGTCAGTGAAGTGTCTGTCCAGGCGTGTGTTAATATTAACATGAGTAATAGTAGGTCTTACAAATTCTCAAAAAAATGTAAACGCCCAATTTCAAAAATTTACAAAATTGTCTATTGGATGTTGCAACGGAATCTGTCCAGGGACATTAAAGTCCAGGACCATTTATTTTGAGTGAACTTCTGTAGTTCCATTCCTAGCTGGCTGTTCTTCAATTCCCTAATCACACGGAAATGCATTCCTGTGAAGTCAAGCAGCTGTAGACACAGAATGCTGATGACGGTTCTCTTTATCTGACTCATCTGAAGAAAACCCAGTTAGTGGTAATTCTACCAAATACTTGTAACAGTCACATAAAATTTTAATTGATTTTCAAACAATACAACGGTGCCATGAATCCAACACATAGAATATAAGTCTTAAGCCCACTAGGTTTAAGCAATTGTGTCTTTGTAGACTAAAACTATGTAAAATAGAATCTGGTAACTCCCTGGTGTTAGAGGTAGGCAGTTTTCTTTCAAATCCTAGGTTTGGTCCTTTATTTTATTCAGCAGTGAAAGCCATGAATACAGAACAAATAACAGCTGTTACAATTCTCAACCATGACTTCTAACGTCAGAGATTCAAAGTATGAACATAGTACACAGTAATGAAAAGTATCAAAAATTAGTTTACCTCAAAGAAGATAAATAAAACAGGTATATCCCACCAATACATAAACAGATGTTTGTGCTACAGTTAAAATTTGCTGTATACAAAAGATCATAGTCCCCATAATCAGCTTATGGTAGAAGCAAGAATACATGAGCCATTTAAATTGTCAGACATTATGCTTTATAAGGTATGCACAGAAGTTCAAGCAATAAATACATACATTAGTTCAAAGCCTTACAATAGCTACGCAAAGCAGATGCAGAAAAGGAGGTTTGCTATGACTAGCAAGCAATGATAGAAGAGTAAAAATCCATGAAATGCATTAAAGCAACATTTTTCTTAGAAAAAGTCTGGTCATTTATGGGTCCACCAACATTTTTACATAATATGCACAATTATCAAAATACAGACCAAGCATTTCAGAAAACTCCAAAAAACCTAAAATCTATTTTCAAAGCAATTGCAGTTTTGGAGGTTTTTCTGGTATAATGTGCAAGCAGCTATTTTTTTTAAAATTGTATTCATATAAAACCCATGCAAAACTCTACAGGTATATGCATTCTGTGGCTGAGACTTCCTTTCAAAAGTTTTGAAACTGAGGTATGCATACTTTAGCATTGTAGTCTTAGGCCACCCTCCCGATGGAACAACTCTCCAAGTTACTTCCAGTCCATCAAAGCTTTTTGAACATGCACCTGAAAGACTCGGTTCCCTTTCAGATTATCCCTACAGCAGTATCCTAGACATCAGAGAACCATCCTTCAGAATACCAATCTCTCCTTTGATACCACACCAATAACTCCTGGTTCGTTGATCATGACCCAAAGACAAACATAATGAAAAGTAGCAGGTACTGTGACGTTCTCATGTTTCATGCAATCTGCCGTAATTGTTCTAACTTTTTTCTCTTTTTTTCTTGTTTTTTTATTCTTTTTTTCTTTTTTTTTTCCTTTTTTCTTTTTTGCAGAGGTAGAAGCTTTCAGAAAGCCTTTTGGGTAAGTGGGAAAACCCTTTGAAAGCCGTTATGTCCTTTTATTTGGTGTGATAGATGACTGGGTATCTCTCTAACTCTATTTGCTGACTTCAGCAAAGGATAAACATTGAGCTTAGTTTGCAAGAACCGGCTCCATCACATGGAACCGGGACATATGTTAAGCTCTAGCAGCCACCTTCTGTCAAAACTGTTTGTAAAGCAATAACCATAATCAGGTTATGAGGTCCCTTGGTTGGGGGAAAAGTATTATCAAGACTTGGCACAGCACATGAAAAGCAACACGTAAAGTCTCTAGGTTTTAAGCAAACATCTGACTATGCTATCTTCAACTACACCATAACGTATTATCATAGTTTTGGGGTTTAGAGTTGTCGAGAAAATCAGCATTCCAACAATTTGGCCTGCACAAGTCTTTGAAGGGAGTGTGTTAGTGTTCTTATCCCGTATAAGCAGAGGCAGAATTATATGTAACTTTGGTTTGACTGAAAATAAATACCATGGGCTACACTTGCTATAATCTTTGCTTTCAGTGTAAAAACTCAGCTAGATCACTTTAAAATCAATAGGAAATTAATTTTTGGCTTTACTAGACCTTTTATGTTTGGTTCCTACTTTTTGTTTTTTGTTTTTTTGTTTTTATTATAACTTAAGACTATAAAAAAATAGTACACAACAGAGAGTAAGACCATACAAGACATGTACTTCTAACAACATGTACTCACCACCAAAAAGATGGGGAAAACAAAAACGCAATGTACTCTATATATAACAATACGCAATCTGCATTTGCATCAAGTACATAATTGTTTTGGTCAGTGATCCACATTTGTTGCTTTCTAGCATGTCATAACTTCCACTGCAGATTTTGTCCTCACCTCTGTCTTTAATGAAAGCAAATCTTCATTGCATTTAGATGGACTTTTGGCCTCAGAAGATTACTCTGTGACTGAATGAACTCTTTTAGTTGTGGTTTTTTGTTTGTTTGTTTGTTTGTTTTTGTTTGTTTGTTTTGTCGTATTCATTTCTTTGTTTAGGGCTAAATGAAAAGATCCCAGAGGTCATCAGAAAACAGCAGGTAGTTCATGGAAAAGGTTCCTTTGTACTAATTGAAGTTACAGAAGGCTGACCAAAGCATGTGGCTGCTTCTGTCCTTGAGCTCTTGG
>OZ030006.1:40194908-40214908 GCA_964023405.1 Apodemus agrarius | reverse complement strand
GCTTCATTGATTGCACTTTTAAATCTCCACGTTTCTATTGATAGTGTTTCCAATAAACTACAAAATAAAACTACTCACTGGCATAATTACTGTAAACAGAACAACTTTATAAACATATAATTTCTAAAATATACACAGAATCAACTTAATAATAATGTTTGCCTGACAAATAAACTTTTTTGACCTAATGAAAGATAGCTGGGTTGATCTGTAAATTGGCAATGTGTGTAATTAGGAAAATGTGAGCCACTAGAGGAAATGGAAGCTCTATTTACACACAAGTGTGCTTCACGTCTGTGCCTCAAGCTGATGGCAGTCTAGCAAAAGCCTGAAACCAGAGAAACATATTGCAAGTATCGTTTCAAACACATATACAGTTGCTGTGTCTAAGAAAATTTACCAACTGAATTCAACTGCTTTTATCTATCGAACTATCAGTTTAAATAAAACGAACGGGTGAGCCAATTGTTTCTTATGATACCATGCCCTCACGTCTAGAACTTCAAGCATTTATTAAATCCAATGTTAATATTCCCCAACTACTCTCTAAAATATACAAATGAAATGATCTGATGAGATTACCTGTGAAAGTTCATATTCACTTAATGACTTTTATAAAAATGACATTTTGATTTAATAATAGTTATAAGTTGTATTTGTAATTTTAGAGTTTCCCAATTCAATCTAGGATTCAGAACACTTTAGTGAATAGCAAGTCCTAAGCACTGAGGATAATTAGAGTAAAGTCTTAAGGTTAACACAATAACTACCTTTTTCCAAATTATGCCTGATAAATGACCGGTGTATATTCAAAACTTTTAAGTTTAAATAGGCATTTCTAGACATTATGTAACTGTCAAAACATATAAACCAGGCATCAAGATGCATGTCTGGAATCTCAGCACCTAGGAGGCTAAGGCAGAGTGATAGTAAATTTGATGCTAGCCTGGCCTACATAGTAAGATTCTGACGCCGCGTCCTGGATGGCATCATCCCTAAGTCCATTCCTCTTATCTGGAGCTTCCTACACTCTTAGCTGAGGACCTACCCTCTTGTGTCTCAGTGTCTCGTCAGCAGGCTTGGGATTCTGACGGGACCCAGAAAGTCCCCTCGCTGGCAGCTTTCTGTTCCTCCACTTCCACCATCTAGACTAGTTGTGTTTTCTTTGGAGGGTTTTATTTAAAAAAAGAACATGATAGAAAATTCTCCAGTTCTCAATAAAGAGGAATAACAAGGGGAATACATTATGAAAACATGAGCAATACACTTCGTAAAAGGATAACTATGAACCTATATTTCCTTGCATCTTAAGAAAAAATTAATATTGTAAGCATGGTTCTCATTACCTCACTATTTCATATAAAATACATAACAGAATTTAGACATGGGCAAAAAAAAATAAGAACACTGCACTATTTCTAGCAACCTATTATCTAACTTACCTATATGCAACAATGTTTCTAAATAACAACTTACATTGAGAACTCAAATCTTCCTCCTCAAAACAGTGCCCTTCGTGGACATCCCATCCCACATGCTCCTGCTCACTCAGCTCTGATCCACTATGCACACAACGCCTGGAATTCTCTTCCATTCAGTAGCCTACCTAGGAACACCCTCCCCATTATTTAAGGACTAATGCATATAGAGAATCCCTATACACATTCCGACCCACCCAAATTATACCAATCTTCTCCTTGAACCCACTAAAGCATTTTAAAAATTCCTTATGCTGATATTCTAAGCCATAAAGTCTCTGAATCATAAACTCCATCAAATATGGGGATGCTTTATTTAAAGTTTTCACTTCTTAGGTTGAAAGAATGTACATGTTAGATACAGTTTATGATTGGAAGACTCTATGTGTTGGTGTATCAACAAAGCAAATAAGAGAAACAGACAACGGACATAAGGACAATGTCCTTCAGCATGCTGAGTCAGAATCTCACTATGTAGCCAAGGCTAGCGTCAAACTCACCAGTATTCTGCCTTGGTTGCTTAGATTCTAGGCATGCATCTTGATACCTGGTTTATCCATTTTGATGGTTACATAATGTGTAGAAATACCTATCTAAACTTAAAAAGATTTGAATATACACAGGACACTTAACAGGCATAATTAGGAAAAAAAAAGTAACTATTATATTAACCTTAATAGTTTACTCTAGCTGGGCAGTGGTGGCGCACGCCGTTAACCCCAGCACTTGGGAGGCAGAGGCAGGCAGATTTCTGAGTTCGAGGCCAGCCTGGTCTACAGAGTGAGTTCCAGGACAGCCAGGGCTATACAGAGAAACCCTGCCTCGAAAAAAAGTAAAAAAAAAAATAGTTTACTGTAATTACCCTCAGCGATTAGGGCTTGCTAGTCACTAAAATGTTCTGGATGCTAGATTGAATTGGGAAAAATCTAAATGTTCATTTCCTCATTCAGCACTCAAAGTAATCCAGGTGTTCAACCGCATGTTGCCTCTCAGTATAGAAGAGATAGAACTCTGTCTCTGTCTCTGTCTGTCTGTCTGTCTCTCTCTCTCTCTCTCTCTCTCTCTCTGGCACTCATGCACATCCCACACACTTTTGTTAGGGTTTATAGAGAATTAGTTTATTCTTGTGCCTGTTAATAATATCTTTCTCCTCTTGCTTCCAACCCAGGGGTGCTAAATTTGTTAATGATTAAAAATCCATTGAACACTTTTGCTGCATCCATTTTCTACATGTTTCAATACACCACGTGTAGCATAATTAAGATTGTTTGGGGGGGTAGGAATCTCCTTTCCATCCTACAAAACCCCATGATGACTTATGTAAAAAGGACCTCATCTTCTGCTGCCCAGCACCTCACTACAGATCTTCCTCTCAGGTAGAGTCATCTGAAGGATTTTAATTACAAGGGAGTCATTCAACACAATAGATTTCTATGTATTTAGTATTTTGATTAATTTGGGAGTGAAGCCTAAGGAATACTGAACAGATTAGTCACCTCATTTGTAATCTTCAGTCACGCAGCCATGGCTAAGTACTTAAGAACACAGTGGGCTCTGGGGACAGAATACTTGGATTTGAAACTGGGCTCTTTTCCTAATAGGTCAGTGAGGAGACTGATCTGACTCTACTCATGTTGGTTTTTTTAGTTCTAGGCAAGAGACACACAAATAGCTATCTTTTACAATGCTATTCCATATGTTATATACATATAAATTACATATGTATAAAAATACATATTATGTAGATAAATTATATGTAAAAAACGTGAATACTGTGATTCCATGCCTGGGTCACAAATGATCAAGAAATATTAGATATAGTCACAGCATAATGAAAACCTTATTTCTTTTATATTACAAACACAGAAACTGATGGTTAATGTGGCATGGATTTTTTTTTTTATAAAAAACTATATTTTAGTCCTCTCAAAGTCAAATACTATGAGTATCTCAGAAACATTGTAACACAAAAACAAAGGAAAAAAATCCTTGTGGTACACTGTTCAGATGCCAGTTATAAAGCCCATAATGATGAGCTACCTTTTCTTAAAATAAGATAATAAGTAACACAATTTCTTACTGTAATCACTCGAAAGAATGATTAACAAACAGATTCCTGAGCATCACAATGCAAAGCCAAAAAAACCGAGGCCATGTCTCGGATCATTTTACATCACATGGAAAGCTAATTTCCAAGGAGAGGAGCTGGCATCGACAGGCGCTTCTCGGAGAGCTTCTCCATTTATTCCCCTCTCCCATCCATCACAGGGCTCATCATTAGCTTGTCATTAAAATCATTAACATACATTCATCGAGTGGTCCAGGCTTGTATCATATTTGCTGTGCACACTGGGCCTTACTCAGTTCTGATAATACACACTGAGCTAAGGAAACCTAGAATGATTAAAATGCGAATTTTAAGAAATAGAGCAATTTTATGTATATGTATAAACCATATGCCTATTAGGAACTAAATTTGTTTGATGCCAGAATTTCCTTTACGCTTGTGATTGAATCATGTGCCCTAGATTTGAAAAGATGTCAAAGTTTCAACCACATTTTGTTTTGTTTGGGTATTTTGAAATTTTTTTTTTATCTTAAAATTGGTCTTTTGAATTAGCTTTTTGGTTGTTTCTTATTTCTTCTCACTTTTGGGTTTGTTTTGTTTTTGTTTTTGTTTTTGTTTTGTGAGAAAGACTGCAGGGGTGAGAGAGAAAGAAATAACAAAAGGTTGAGGCGGTGGGCAGGCCGGGAAGGGTAGTGGGGAGGGAATGGGGAGGAAAAACACGGTCAAAATATATTGGGTAAAAATTAGTTTAAAAGTTTCAACTTTTTTTTGGAAAACAGACATTACCAACATTTCCATTTGCCAAAGTTAACTTAACAAAACTCTATTGACTGTTTCTATATGATTTTTTAATAAGGACATATGCTCCACTATGTTCATAGCAGCCTTATTTATAATAGCCAGAAGCTGAAAAGAACCCCGATATCCAGATATCTCTCAACAGAGGAATGGATACAGAAACTGTGGTATATATACACACAACGGGAGTACTATTCATCTATTAAAAATGAATTCATGGAATTCTTAGGCAAATGGATGGAACTAGAATGTGTCATCCTGAGCGAGGTAACCCAATCACAAAAGAACACACATGATATGCACTTACTGATAAATGAATGTTAGCCTAAAAACTCAAAATAAACAAGTTACAAATCACAGACCACAGGAAGCTCAAGAAGAAAGAGGACTGAAGTGGGGGTGCTTTGGTTCCTCCGAGAAAGGGAACAAAATACTCACAGGAGCAATAATGGAGACAAACTGTGGAGGAGAGACTGAAGTCAAGGCCACCCAGAGACTGCCCTACCTGGGGATTCATCCTGTAAGCAGTCACCAAACCCTGAAACTATTATGGATGATTTTTTACTATCTATCTGAGAGCCAGTAATCTAGAGGAGGAGACATATATAATCAAAAATCCCAGTTTGCCAGGAATAAAGGTCCTAAGGAAAGCAATAATTAACTGGTACTGGAGTTTATCAGAAGGAGAGATTATTTTCCTCTGAGAATTACTCTAATAAATTAAAATACATATACATACCTGGTAGAATTTTTTTAGAGTGAAAAAAGCAAGGCCATGTTAAGACACACATGTTTATAATTACTAGTCCTCTTGCTTATAAGACTCCTACTGGACTTGAGATTTAGGCATTTATCATAATACATCCCCTGAGTGATATGAAATGTATCTTCTGCTTCAGGATTTCAATGGTCCTATACACTAGACTTTGGTTCTTGCAAAGCCTTATAATAATAAAGTAGATGATACTTCAAAAGTATACATTCAAGCCGGGCGTGGTGGCGCACGCCTGTAATCCCAGCACTTGGGAGGCAGAGGCAGGCGGATTTCTGAGTTCGAGGCCAGCCTGGTCTACAGAGTGAGTTCCAGGACAGCCAGGACTACACAGAGAAACCCTGTCTCGAAAAACAAACAAACAAAAAAAAGTATACATTCTAACCATTTATAGTAACAAGATATGTAACATTTGAAACACTGAAGATATGCTTTACAAAAAGTTATAAACACACACAAAAATACTGATTGGGTTTACTGATCTTCATTGTTTCATTTATGATAACTGAAACAAAGATTACTTAGTGGGCATATTTTTAATATATACAGGTAGAAGCATAGGTGTTTAAATACACCTCCCAGTCATTCTTTTGCCTGTTATAGCCTAGTGTTTATCAGATATCTTAATTATTAGAAAGAAGAGCACAAGCCTTGGGTTAGAAAGGTAGATGTGTAATAAGATCTACCTTTTGTAATAAATTTCATAGTCCTTCCAAACCATTGAAAATACTGGATGTAAATGGATATTATAGCAACTTCTACCTTGATTTTAAATTCAATTATTATTCAGTTAATAATGGATATTTCTCCAAACTAGAACACAGTACTTTATTGTGAATACTTTAAAATTATTCTGTCCATGAGGGAGAGACTTTGAATTCAACTATTCCACTTTAGTTAGCTACTTAGCAGTTACTATAAAATATCAATTTAGTTTTTCTGCTTGAAGAAAGCATGATACCCACAACTGATGTAATTTGTAATTGGGGGATTACAAATATTTGAAACTTCTTTAAATTATTGTATGGAGAGACTCAGTTTATGTTGTAAAGGTATAAAGTCATCCAGTGTTTCTATGCAGGTAAAAGTTACCTCTTATTATAAGTTGGAAAAAAAATAAAGGATGTGAAACTCCAGGAAAGAGAGACAGGAGCAGTGATTTTTGCCCTCATAAGTTCATTTAAAACATTATGTGTTTTTAGACTTATTTATTTTATTTTGACGTATGAGTGTTCTGCCCGGATGTATTTATGTATATCACATGTGTGTCTAGTGCTGACAGATTTCGGAAGAGGGAATCGGAATCTCAGGAATTAGCATAATGGATGATCATGGACCACCATCTGAGTGCTGGGAATGGCACCCAGGTCTTCTGAAAGAACATGTGTGTGCTCATGAGTTCTGAGGCATCTTTCCAGTCTCGTAATCATCCACTGCACAGAGGAAGTATAACACACACTATTCCATATGATACAAGAAACACAGTGACGGATGCCAGGGTAGAGAGTGCTGAGGACGCACAGGGAGTCTGAGAATACAAACTATGACTACTTCGTGATGTGGGCACCTCTTTGGATAGGCTTTGAAGTATTGGAAAACCGTTACACAGAGAAAAGAGAAAGGACAGAGTGGAAATGAAAAAATAGAGAGGGGAGGTGTCATACCTAAATTATCAACATTACGGGGGGGGGGGTGGATCTGCTAATATAATACTTCAAAAGCTAGGAAATTAGAGCGAGACCAGCCAGTGTTGAACCTTTGGCTGCATCACAGACTGTGCATATTTCTGTGCTTTCAGGGGAAGGCTACTGATGATCTGGAAGTAGAGAAATGAAAAAGCTAAAGTTTTAGGATTGTTTTTGCTCTATGTGAACAGTGTGAGGAGGACCGCCGGTCAGAGGGTCCTAGGACAGTATGATAAGCTACTGAGAGCCAGGGCAAATAACACACTAAAGGGTGGGAAAGAAGCAGTGTAGGCTCTAGGTTGTGGAGCAGAAAGTTTTGCATTTCCTGGCCCTTAAATTTACATGTATATGAAAGGCTTCATTCTACCCTCTATCATGGTCACAGGGAAAGCTCATAATCAAACATGTGGTGCTGATGACATCTGTATACATATAGAGATAAATTACATGTATGCACATGTGCACACATATATACATATACACTTATAATATGCATGCACGTGTGTATACACACACACATGCACACACACATGCACACTCGCGCGCACACATACATATACACAGAGTTTTCAACGCTGTCAGTGTGACCTCAGAAGGCTTCAGTTTTACTAGAGAAGGTGAAGGATAATGAAGTTGAAATTTATCACAAGTCTCAGTGACTTCAACGCTAGTGACAACCATGGCCATAATAATATCGACTCGTGCCTTCTGGAAACATTACTTATATCTAAATTTCAGTCTGCATTCGTATGCCATTTTAAGGAAAAAAGATTTTCAAAAGAATGCTTTAAGAAAAGGCCATCTGATTTTGCTCTCTCAAGGAAAAAACAATCATGTTTCTATAGCAGAGTAGCAATAAATAAATAAATAAATAAATAAATAAATAAGCAAACCAGTATTTGCATTTTAAAAATCAAACTTTAAGCATATTTACTATGTAAGAGATATATTAAAAATAAAATTTCACATTTCTTGCAATGATAATATATACATATACATTGTGAAATATTCAAATTACTTTAAACAGATCTCTCTATTCAAATGGTTATCATTATGGTCACAGCTTTTCCAAATTATCATCAACGACAGCCTTTCTGCAGAACGTAAGTTCTTGAAAGATGCCTGTTAAGAATTATGTAGCCTATACTCTCGAGTGCCTTCTCTCCATACTTAAAAAGTACCCGTATCTTTATCCTGATTCCGGACTATAAGTCCTGGTGCCCAAACTTCTTTCCAGTCTTCTATGCCCATGCCTCTCCAGGTGGCAGGAGTGCTCGGAGTGACCCACCGTTGGCTCACCGCTCCATTCTTTCCATCCATCAGCCTAAAACTAAACTGAGTGCTCAAAATTGTGATTTATTTAGGCAAATAACAGCCACGTATCGATAGTTTCCAGAAAACACAATCTGAACGCTGGTTCCGTGCTAACCTGAAATTTGAACTCTCCGTGCACACGGAAGCTTTCTTCCTCCCTTTGCTTTGAGGTCTGTGATGACCTGTACCCTCTGCGGAGGGAGACCCTCAGACCATGTCATGTACATTGGGTTTCAGGAGTAAGTGCTCATTTGTGCTTAGTAAAAAAAAAATCTGCTTGTCTTATTTGAGGAATCTGCAAAATAGCAGTTGATTTTTATATTCTGGTTAACTGCTCACTTTTACGGTCACCCTCTATAAGTGCGTATTTCCAAACCACAGAGGACAAGTTACATTAATACACCGACTTGTCGCCTAAAGGAACGTGTTGCTTCTTTTGTTGTGAAAATTATAAGGACCTAAGGCATCAGTGAAAGGCGGAAGAAATGTTAATATTTGCCTGCACCCTACAGCAGAGTCACATTACAAGAGAGAAGTTTATCTTTTTAGATTGTGGTCACACAGCCTAATCCCTAGAGGAATGTAAATGTTATTCACTATACCCTTGTTCAAGACTAAGTTAATGGTCCTACCAACTCTTCCGCGTTTTCTTTTGAGTAAGAAAGGTCTGTGAGTAAAGTTTCTTAAGCAGAACTGTTTAAAAGACGCCTAAGTAAATGGAGGACAGACTAGAATCTTAGTGGTGCTTTTATATCTGAATGATATCAGTATTATCAAGTATTCAGTATGACTTGGATGAGTCGATACTATCACAATTAAAGCAGTTATGTGTCATCATGGTGTGTGAGAGAACTCAGTGATACAACGTGAGTCTGCTAAAACATTGAAACATGGTATGAGAAGCCTGCTATGAGAAGGCTTGCTTCTGAGTGTGTAAACTCTGAGGTCAATCACCAACACCACACACAATCACTTCAATCAATCAATCAACCAACCAACCAATCAATCACTCAGTCAGTCAGTCAAGCAGTCTGTCTAGTTCTTTGTATGTAATGTGAATGCATGTGTATATGTACCATATGGAGCTGGTGATGAAACGAGAAGTCTTAAAATGTATGATGTATATCAACAAATATTGTGAAGAAAAATATACTTTATGAGCCATATCTATAATACAGAAGAATTGAGTAAAAATGAGATCAATGATGTATAAGAATAAATGTTACAAAAGACTGCAAATGCTTATGTGCTTTATATGTTCATGGTGGGCTATTTTTTTGTAATCTTTACTCATATGCTCTAATTATTTGAGAACATTTTAAATAAATTTAGCATATATCTCCTAAAAGAAAGCTATAACATGTTCTGGTCCCATAATTGTGTACTGTTATTATAAAACATTATACCTCAGATAACATTTGACAGTATGCTCTGAAGCTACATTAGATCTCTATTTGTACTAAATGTAATTTGAATACTTTTCCCCCAAGTGGGATATAAAACTCCAAAAGAAATGTTTACAGGCATACAACTCACCTCTGCCATTTCTTTACAGTTGTATCCTAACTGGTGAATAATATTTAAAAATATGAGAATAGAGTCACTACAGATACATGATGTACATTGATTCCATAGGTTCTGCTTATTTTATAAAATAATCTCACAAAATTTCTAGTTAAGAGGAAACTCAAGAGCAAGATGGGGATTTCTCTTAAATAACTATATTTATTCCTCAGTATAGTACAGGCTGTCCAATAAATAATAACCATTGACATCTAGGCTACTAAGATAAACAATGTCTATAATTTGCAATCTGTCTATTTCATATTTGTTTAAATACATTTCATTCCAGCTAGCTCTATTTGCCAATGACAAAATGGTCTTACTTTCAATGTAAATGTTTTGAATATATAACATTATAAAGTACAAATACAGAATTCATTAAGATAGATTTGATTTCATGAGGCCAATGGTTTATATTGCTACTTTTCAATAGATAATTTCTATTGAATTGATTATAAATGTGTAAAAATTGCAAATTTAGTTATCTCCATTTATATATTCTTTTTGAAATGAGAATGCACTTTTAGAAAACTTGTCACTTTCTCACTGAGGAAATGGAACTTATTTACTATGGAAACAAAATGATTAAGTAAAATTAAAAATTCAAATAAAATATTCACTCTTTTACAAATAGAGGGAACCATTTGATTAATTCTTATGAAATGAGAGCTGCTCAGGCTAATATCAGTAAACTTACATTTCTAGTCATAGAAAATATATGCCATTCTATGTAAGATTTTATCCTTTTAAAGGATAATCCAGATTGTGTCGAGAACAAGTAAACAATTATTGTATAAGCTTAATTTTTCAATGCAGGTGATGAATGACAATATTATTACAACAGCCAGGAATAATAAGCTCTCAAATCTTTATTAATATATTTCATTTTTGCACCTTATTTCATTAATATGCTATTTATTATTTTGTACATTAAGATACCACCCAATGTTAAAAATTTAGTGTTAATTAATCATTTTTGTGATATGACTAAATAGCATATAACTATTTCCTCTAAGCCAAAACATATGAGTCTTACAGATAAAATTCCTTCTTTTTTCCTCTTGATGAAGATCAAAAAATTCCTTGTTGAAAGAAATGTGTGACAGAGAAGTGACCAAAATGGGAGTGAACCAGTTTTTCTCCATCCTATACATGCCATACATATGTCATCTTTGCCAGGATATAAGAAGAAATACCCTACTAACTCTCGACATCTTCTAAACATAAACAAGTAAACTTTATTTTTAAATTTAAATCTGGGATCTAATTTTAATACTAGCATATTTAATAAACCATTTTTCTCTTCTAACAATGTAGGCATTGTAGTATTTGATTGCAAAGTGATATTATTTTCAGATAATTATTGTGTTTTCCCCCTAAGTCATATTTCAATTATTAATGATATAGTTTATATTTCTAGTCTACATTTGAAATAAAGCTGACGTCAAGATCTGCATACAAATTCCATTATAGTCAACAGACATTCTAAGAAATCTAACAACAACAACAACAACAACAACAACAACAACAACAAGAAAATCTGGCTTAAAGATATAAAACAGAAGTTAGCAATCATAAGCATATGTCTCAAAATTTCTCTAAGTCTTCCTGATTTTACCTGAAGCACCATTTGAAATATATTCAAATTTATGGAACATTGTTTAAAGAAACTGGATTTTGCATTATTTTGAGCTTAGTTCCAAGTAATCTTATATGATTTTTCTGTGATACCTATTAAGAAAATATTCACACCAGAATCAAGATTTACTAGATATTTGAATTCATTAAACTTAGTGACAATAATGGATACGATTTTGTCTACAGATGTCAAATATATATGAAATTATTTTGATCACTGATAGTTATAAATAATTGCACCCAATTTCTGAATTAAGTTAATGCCCATGGATATACACAAGTACTTACACATTTTGTGTCCCTTATAGGTACGGTTTTCACAGACTTTCAACCATAGTTCTAAGGACTCTTCCATTTCTCGCTTGTCATTGAGAGAAATCAAGCCTAGCTTAGATCCTAACACTTAGCATCCAGTGCTGCCTTTCTGTTGTCCCGAGTCTGATGGGGCCACCTCTCCAAAATCTGTTTGGTCTTATTCCTTTAACAGACTTCAGTCTGTAACAGCAGGATGCATGGCTTTGTGGGACCTATGTTTCCAGTTCCTGTTTAATTTAACTAGACTTCTTGGATTCTGACTTCTTCTTCTTCTTCTTCTTCTTCTTCTTCTTCTTCTTCTTCTTCTTCTTCTTCTTCTTCTTCTTCTTCTTCTTCTTCTTTTTGGTTTTTTTTCAAGACAGGGTTTCTCTGTGTAGCCCTGGCTGTTCTGGAACTCACTCTGTAGACCAGGCTGGCCTCGAACTCAGAAATCCGCCTGCCTCTGCCTCCCAAGTGCTGGGATTACAGGCGTGCACCACCACCGCCCAGCGGATTCTGACTTCTTAAGGATATGAACCTCACAGTCTTATAGTTGGACATAGGTCTCTGACTGCCACGCTTGTAGGTGGATGGTTCGTCTGGACTGCTTGTTTTTCCCACTGCCAGTCTGCCCAAGCAAAAATGTCCTCCCCCTCCTTCATCAACTCTTAGTAAAGTTGGCACCTAGCTTATCTTTGTAGGCACTGATTTCCAGCTGGACTTCACATGTTTCATGTTACTAGGTCTATCTATCCTTTGAGACCAGCAGCTCTGGTGGACCTAAACTCTTGCTCAGACTAAATCACTGAATTGACTCAGACTTCAATTGTCTCCTAACTAGGCGTCATGATACTATGTACAAAACATGGGAATGGAACGGAAAATGAAAACAATGTTGATCTTTTGTTGTAAACCTAGTGCATCATTTATTTCTCTGATTTGTTAATTAACAAAAGGATTGTGGCTTTATGGCTTTATGAGCAGTAAGAGAATAAATACAGTGGAACAGCTTATTCTTTTTTCTTTCAAATGTTTTGCTGTTACTCCAAAGCTGAAGATCAATCTAAGAAACATTTGTCTCCACTAGTGATATTAAAAAGTGATATTAAAATATTTGGTTAACTGTTGGTTATATGTTATATTAATATCTATCTATCTATCTATCTATCTATCTATCTATCTATCTATCTATCATGTGCCCATCAGTTAATTCTATCTAACGATATTTACTGCTTATAGAATGTAGCATCCTTGTGCTTTCAACTGATTTTATTCACATTGAAATATTATTAATAATTTAAAGAAACAGTCAATTTTAATGTTTCAAAGGAGTCAAATATTTCCACTTCCTAACTCTTTTGTCAAAGCCAAATTTAAAATTTTGGAGGGCGTGGATAGGTAGAGTCTTCACTCTTTTCTGTTGTATAGATGTATGAAAAAGGTAATATCTAAGCAATATTTGTTCTTTAACCATTTAGAGAAGAATTCTTTGACCCTTAGAGACAGAAAATTTCTATGGCTCTCCAAACAGAGAAAAAGAAGATGTATCTTCTAACAAATATCTTCTTTAGATATGAAACAGAATCAGTAAGCTACAGTACTGTCAGCGAAAGTTGTCTGACACACTTTGCCTAAATTGTGGGATTTCACACCATGGATGTCAGATAGCATCTGTAAAGTTCTATAAAAACCTTCAAAACTCTATAGGAACCCACAAATTTCCACAATTGGCACGCTGGGGATATCACACATTTTAGCAGAAGATACTGTACCTCTGGTAGGATCTTTTTATTAAGAGGAACTAGAATGAGTTGTAAGTACCACATACAGGGCCTGGGATAATGTCAAAAAGAACAGGAGCTACTGATCCATCCTCGCAGCCCTTGACAAAGGAAATGAGGTGATAAAGAGCTGGCATCATCATGAGCGCCGCACAATCATTCTGGAAGGCGATCTCAAAGCTAACTAGCAAAGTTAATGAAAAAGTTTAGACATTAAATAAAGATGGAATTAAATCAGAACAAAAATTACAAGAGGCCATGAAAGGTCTGGGGCTACAAATTAAAGATGCCAGGAACGGTGCTAATGAGAACATCTGTGACAATGCAGGGGGAGCCAAGAAGGACCTTTTAGTTCAGAACGGTGATAATGTAACACAAAGGCCCCAAACAGCAGAAAATTATAGTGCTTTCACAGGCGCGAAAACAATGAGAGAGCATGCCACTGGCCAGGAGTATCAGTCACTTTCAACTGTTTTCCTCAAATGAAGAGCCACACCACGTTCAAATCCTTTTGTCCCAAGAGGGATCTAACACCTGTGGTAATTTTATATAAAATATCGCCAACAAAAGGAGTAGGATCTGCGAAACCAACATGTGCCTCCAGATGGTAGTTAAAGAATAAGAATGGGCGGAGGGACAAAGGAAATGTTACATATTCCAGTATCATGCTTCGTGATGATTCATGGTGTAGACTCAACACCATATTAGAAAATGGGGGCTGGTGAACCCTTTTAGCTATCTTTGTGACAAATTGTTACCCATATGTGAGGCTAACATGTAATACATCAGTGTGCTTTTACAACTTCTATTACAAGTTCTTGAAGCTCTCCAGGAGCCAAAGATGCTACCAAGATGGGCAAGATAATGTGTGATTCAGGGACTTTGGAGGTACACAGAGTACATACTGGTCACAAAGGTAAATATAACCTCATTGCAATCTTCTACCAACACATATTCCTTTTATACACTATGTTCCTTTACCCCCAAAGGTTGCATTCTAAAGAAACAACCAATATGTTTTATAATGTAACATATTAGTATTTTTTTAAAGTATATCATTAGCTCTCAGACTTTAGGCATTTTCACGCACAAGAGGAGGAAAATAATGATCATTTTCAACCAAGGTCAAATATTTAGCAGAAGAATTTTTAAATGGCAGGAAAGTAGATATTTTCAGAAATAACATGTAAGAAACTGACCAGGAAGAAGCACTACTCTGAAAGAGAGCCCCATGAAATTGGACAACTTGTGCCTCAATAGCAAGCCAGCTCTAGGAAGAACATGAACTTTGATCTTTTGGTCCAGGATTGGGAAATATAAAAATGAGGATCTCATTTAAGATTGCTCAAGAGAAGGTGAATCTGATCCAACTCATTGGGAATGGGGAGCAATAATGACTTAATAGAGAAGACACCACGAGGCTGTGCTAAGTATTGTGACTTCATCATTAAATACCAATGTTTGCCACAGCATGGAGAAGGAAAGCCTTAGGACCAATTTTATCTGTATGGGTTCACCTTTCAATCCTGATCCAAATATTTTCTTCTCTTTTATGTCTAACAAATATGAGAAGACAGTAAGTTGAAATTATATCTGCGTAAACACAGCATCAATCTAACTGAAGGGCTGAGGAGACAGTTCTTGGTGAAGTGTTGAGTGTACAAGCATGATGATCTGAGTTTAGTTCTCCAACTACTTAGTACACATAAAGAGCAATATTAGAGCTACTTATTGGTCTAAATGTTTGCTTTGCTTTCTGCAGCGATCCAGCCAAATTATGGATGTTTTTGCTGTAGGTACTACTTTTTAAAGCTGTTTCCAACAAACTGGCCATTATGTCTAAAATATACTATACCTTCTTTAGAAACCTGGTGTTAACTTGGCGATATCTGCAGAATGAATGTGCACGTTCCAGTACACCCAGACACCGCAGTATTAGTTCAAGCAATGGTGTAAGGAGCCAGGCTTTTGGAAGCAAGAAGCTGAAGTTAGACTCTGACAGAAAACTTAATCAGGAAAGCCTCTTAGGCAATAGGATCATTATGATAAGGAGAGGTGGAATTATGTAAGAGAAACCTGGCACAAGGTAAAGTAAGGGCAGACAAATAAACAGTTTCAAATAAACTAAATGAATTTTTTTCCGGGGTGGGGGGGGAAGCTTTGCTTTAGAGAAATAAAATTTTGTAATGGAAGGGCAGTTAGAAAAGAAGAGTGGAAATAGGAAATGTAGGGGGTGGTTCTGATGTTAAGGTCTTGTTCCCCCAACTGGTTCTTCATCCATCAATAAAGACACCAGCGACCAATGAATGAGGATGGGGTAGGACACTTGGAGTGGCTGGAGAGGACACAGGCAGAATCCAGAGAGCAGAGAAGCCAGAGTTACTGCAGGATCTAACGCCAACCAGCCATATGAGTGCTCAGGTTTGAATGGCCAATGGCCACTACATCCGATTGTGCCTGGGGTGGCAGGAGAGGTTTAGCAGTGCCCAGTGGATTGTATGGGGAAACTTGGCATCTTCAACCAGCCCACATTTGTCCCTCTATTTCAATGGTGCACATCTCTACCATCCTCAAGTACACATTCACATTCAGCCACATCTCTACTACGGAACTGAATAAAACTCTAAACAGACCAAGCATGTCTGGTGTTTTTATCACCCCCAGAATCTGAGGACATTTCATGTCTCAGCCTCCACAACCGAAATGACCGCGTCATCACTTTCCATTTCGACCCTGCCTTCTGCTTTGCACTGACTTTGACTGTAGCCATGAGTTTTTCTCAGTTTCTTCTTAGAATACAGTCTGGTGCCCTTCCCCCCCATCCCATCTTTATTTTAAAACGCCTATTGGATGAATTCATCATTTTCCACACCTTAAAGCAGATACTATAGATACTAGAACCTACAAAAATTAATCTTCTGCATCCAGGTCTCTTAACTAAAAAACACCCTGGCATTTTTTGCCATTAAGATATAGTACATGTGGTGTGTGTTCGGGGAGTTTGCCTCTTAAAGCTGAACACTGACTGTACCAAACCCAAACTCACAACCCTGAACAAGCTCCACACTGATGATCCAGTTCCACAGCTTGATACTCACTCACTTAGGGGGTTGAAGATGAAGATGGTCTTCATCTTCATCTATGCTAAACTCTGTATTTACTTATGCATTCTAAAGTCCTGTCTAACCTAATTCTCCCTGTTTTAAGGCAATGAGGTACTAATTCTGAGTTGGTATTATTCTCTCTGCTAGAGTTTTTCACTGCCAACAACTGCAGTTCATATTTTCTTATGCTTCTAATCCTTATCGCACTGAGTCTAAGTACTGAGCTCCGTACAGTCAAGTCCTCTACTTCGTTTTTTAATGGGATGCTTACTTCCTGAATTATAAGAAAGGATGAAGTGTGAAAGCATAAAAAGATAGTTTTGCCAAACTAGATAAATTTTTGAAGTGGACAGTAAGTATTAGAACTGAAAAATACATTTTGTGTTGATTTTATTCTCACGTAAGTTTGCGATGAGGTGTTACCATCTTAATCTGAGGTCCTATCAATCAGTGCCTAGGTGAGTATATAACAGAAGAACCACCATTATGTTGCAGGCACTCCATTTATTTCCATAAATCTGGTGTAGTAGGTATTATAGAACAATAGGAAGAAAAAGAAACCAAGGAAAGAAAACTTGTCCACTTGCATTGGGTACTGAATGCTGAATCTGGTGCTGGGATCACTAACAATCAGACTCATTTTTGCTAAACTGTCTCTCTTTTATATTAATATCAACACAACTAACCCATTCAAAACAATATGTAGTATGAACTCACTCACGTAAGAACAGAAAAAATGCTGCCTACTGTTTCATAAGATAGGACTTTCATTTCTATTCAATCCCCAAATTTTCTGAACTATATTCAGTTAGAGGCAAATACATTTTAATCGATAGATCCATGCCAATAATTTCACTTTGCTTTGCTTCATAACAAGCACAAGATGCTTACAGTTCCTTACAAATAAGCATCTCAGAAGTAGGAAGCTGAGGATGGAGAATGCTGAGGTGACATCTACGAACATCTGAACAACCTGCAAGAAGTTAACGGGACCGCACGGAGATGAGAAGTATAAGCGTTGACTCAGTATTTTGTGGGATAATTGCAAACTGGATTTTCATTTATATTGCTCAGGCAAAGACAAGATATGGGGTTCTTCTAATTTTTATCTATTTCTGAAATCTATTTCCTACAAAAAAGAGAGGCTTTTCTTTAGTCTATGGAAAATAAATACAGGTACTTGTGTGTGTGTGTGTGTGTGTGTGTGTGTGTGTTGCTTCATGTCAGTAGAACACATATAATGCATAAGCTGGATGGATTTTTTATATAATTGATAATGTCACTACACCAGACACTAAATATATTTTAATGTTGTGTTTTTGAATACTACCATTTCTTTCAGATATAGATAAACTTTAAATTAACAATAAACTGAACGAACGATCAGAACCACCAACTGTCAAGTGAAAAATGTTACGAGCCTAGCAAAGCCATTATTTAGTCCAATTATTATTTCAGGTTCCAAAATACAATGTTTAATAAACTATTTTATTAACTCATTAATTTTTTATTTTAATAGTCTTAGGACCGGACAATTAAACTTGTGAAAATTAGTTCCTTCTGCATCTCCTTGCACATGGTTTGCACTGGTCTCTATGTGCTGCATAGGAGCAGGAGAAGGATAATCCACTGTTCACATACTGCTCTTATGAATGCCTTTCATACAGCTTGCCTTTTTAAATGGCGAAAAACAGGATCTAACTCTTGTTGGGTGTTTAAAGATGAATTCCTTTAGCATTTGCATAGGGAGTGAGCACTAGCACAGTCAGGAGAGCAACTGAAAGAAACAGCCCCTGGCTAGCACTCTGTGGCTCACAGGGTGATAGTGAGGATGGGAAACCTTCCGTCTGATTGCTCTTTTTCCTTGCTTAGAGTGCGGCTACTCTCGAGAGCATGTATTTATGTTCTTTTTACTTGGAGTTTTATCACTTCTTTTGTATTATTTAATACAACTAAAGACACTTCCAAAAGACAGATTTCTCCATTACGGAAAAGTAATGGCTTAGAATCTGAGGAAACACATTAATGACCGCAGTGTGTTTTTGGAAAGACGATAGCCTGGAAGTATGGTACATCAGTGAGGCATACAAACTCAGGGATGCTCATATATCAAACAGTGGAAGGTATTTTAAAAATCAACAAAATAGTAACTTGCGAAAGGTCAGATGAAAATGGGCAGAGAGATAGCAGGGTTCTCTCTCTCTCTCTCTCTCTCTCTCTCTCTCTCTCTCTCTCTCTCTCTCCTTTGGCTAAACTCTCAATGAGGGGCAGGAAGAGTCCAGAGAGGTGGCATATGCCAATAATTGCAGAAATACATAGGAAGCTGAGGCAGGAGAACTTACTAGAGTCTGAATCTGTGTTGCAATCATGAGACACTGTCTCAGACGCAAAACAAAAGGGCAGCTAGCATCATCACAAAGAATAAAACACGAAAATGAAGACAAGGAGTAACCTTGCGTCGATGCGTGAAGTTAAGCAGCTTGCAGACTAAGTCCGAGAAGAATAGCTGGAGGAGGCCAACACCATCCTACCTGCTAAGAAGCACGGGTACTTTATCACTCACCTACAATTATTTCTCCAGGAATTCTCATTTCTCCCACGGTCGGTCAGTACTTTTTAGTAAACAAGAAACTGATATGCCTGATACAACTGAATAAGACCTGGCATTTCCGAAGTGTCATACACTTTTCTGAAATCCACAATACATCAATTTTTAATACTCCTACTCTCTCAGCTCCATTAAAAAGATGGTAGGGGAAAGATTTTAGAGTAATTAATGATATAGTTAGCTGCTAAATATTAATAGGAATCGTAGTCTTGCATAAAATATAACATATAAACCTTGCCAATACAGACGCACCAGTAATTAAACTTGAATATGTAATTACACTGATTTATAAGACAGGCAAAAAGTTACACTTTACCAGCTTCTATGTAAACTGTGGGTAACAGTTAAACTTTGCATTTTACGGTTTATAAAAATGGGCAATGTCTTGACTACAGTTCATAAATGGTTTAGAGTCCTGTAACAGTAGTAAAAATTATGACAACTTACCCTATCATGAATATTCTTATTACACCATACAAAGCAAACTGTGATAATGCCTTATAAGATGGAGTTTCATTGGAGACAGTACTTAATGCCCAACAGGACTTTAGTAGTACTAAGAATTTGTAGAAGAATGCTACCAACACAGGCTATATGGCACTTGGGATAATCTGTAAGGTGTATTAACAACAGTTTTGGCATACTTTACATATTATGGACACAATATAATCCAACTCCGCTTAAACTTCTGTGTTTTTCCTTAAACCCCGCGATAAACTTCAAGGAAAAGACATCAGAATCAGAAGTGTAAAGATATATTTTCATTCCTTTGGGAAATGTGGTAACCATACTTACATATGTGGCTGAGGTGAGCGGCCCGGACTGCAGTTCCCATTGCTGTCGATGTGGTCCAGGGAACCATTGAGGTCTTCATGGACGGCCTGCAGGAGGCCACTG